>VWYH01005189.1:1986-79507 GCA_013399365.1 Pampusana beccarii | reverse complement strand
GAAGGGCTGGGGGTGGCTAAACCCGGGGCGCGGCGGGTCCGCCTCTTTCATTGATGAAATTTAAATTCCTCGGGGTTTGCCTCCCGCCCGCCGGCCCGGCAGGGACTGCTCGGCTGAGGGGCCAGCGCGGCGGGAGGGCTGATCCCAGCGGGGCCGCCGTCTGTCCCGCCTCGCCGCTTCCCCGCCGCCGGCCAGGCTCCGCAGCGGCGCGGGGAGGCAGCCTGCCCTCCCGGCCAGGGGTCGGAAACTCCCCAAACCCAGCCCGGTCTGTATTTATAACAGCAAAGTATTTATTTTATTAAAGAGCGAAAATGTCGTCTTTTGCGAAAGGTAAGCTGCCGCGCTCTGTAATTGTGCTTTTTGGCTCTTCAGTTGTGTATACGTAGATCTCTGCTTTTTTTTTTTTTTTTTCCTTTCCTCCTCTCCAGCAGCCCGGTAGCGCGGGCAGCGGTGGGTGCTGCAGCCCGATCGCAGCCCCGTTGCGATGTGCAGGGGCTTCCTCAGAGTGTTACTCGTGATTTGGCAGCGGGGCCTCGGCCGGTTGCACCCTGCTCGGTCCCCCGGCCCCGGTGGGTGCGCGGCTCTCCCGTGCGGTACCGGCTCACGGTGAAACGGGGCGGCTGGAGCGGCAGGGCTCCCATCCATGGGCAGGACCTGGACGGCGCGGGGGCATCTTGCAAGTGAAAATCTCCCCCCACTTCACTACGAGGTCTGTTAAAGTTGAGGGAGAAGGAGCAGTGAGGTCGAGCATCTACACTTTTTTTTTTTTTTTTTAGTGTAGCCTTGAGTATATTTTGGCATTTTCTGATCCCTGTAGGCTCAGGCACTCTCCTTTACTCTCTGCATGTGTGAGCGTGGGTGTACGTGGTCTGAGTTTCAGATTCCTCAATTGCGAAACAGGGAACCAGCCCACAAGAGGTCATTTCAGGAGGAAAAATGACTTTGGTGCATTGCTGTGGCAGTTTTCTTTCTGATATTCCTAATGGTGTGTGTGTGCTGTTCGTAATGAAATCCGTGCCTGTAGGTTTCCTTAACGTAAATCCACGCAGGCCTATCCACAAATGTAACTCCGCCTGTAGAAAGAACGTGAGTAGGTCTTCCGCTATATGAACTTCGATGTTGCAGAAAACCAAGAGCCTCCGCAGGCTTTGGGAAATCGCTGTCACTCAGCCGGTGGATGTCCAGGACTGTGCAATACTTGCTGTGTAAATGCGCCGACCGTCTCCGAATGTCCTGTGGCACCTGGGCAAAATGCAGAGCTGAAGGAGGGAGGTGTTGCACCCACGTTGCTCAACTGGCCACTCTGAAAGTTATCAAGATAAGCCCCTTCTTGCTGTAAAATACATTACGAAAATGCCTTCTGAGTTGTTATTTTTAAATGGAATTGGCTTATCTCAGCCTACTGCTGAAGGTAGCCATCTTGCAGGCAAGTGATATTATTTATGAAACTGAAAGCTGGAGACACCTATGTAAGGATCGTACCCAGTTTTTAAAATATAACCCAGGATTTAAGAATCCTAAAAGCTTTTTGAAAACGTAGCCACCATTTAAGTGCTCTTTTATCAGACCAATAGTACTAAAACATGTTGCCGATGTCCAGTGGTATTTTTAGCGTGAGGATCAGCTGCTAGACTGAGAAGTCCAGCTGTGTCTGACCGTAACACCTAAACTCTTGGTGTGTGCTGCTGGAAAGAAAGGCTTCCTATGTTGCAAACTTCTGAGTTAGCTCAGGCTAACATGCTCATCTATTAAGGAGAGAGCGGGTGTACAGGTTTCACTTCATGTGTGCTTCAGTCCAACATATGTTGACAAATTTTGCCTCTAGTAGTAGGAAAATGGAAATGTTTGTAAAGGCTGAGTGGGTATGTTCAGTTCTAAAAATCAAACAAAATAATATTTATCATTATGCGTTGTAGTGTCAGTATTTAAAGAGATTTTAATCCTTGTCAGGGATAAAAATTGCCTTGAACTTTCAGCGGAGCTGGTGGAAGTTAAGGCATTCACTCTGTACCCTCAGCACAGAGTTCAAGGGTAGAGCATTTAGAGTTCAGCTTCGTGTTTTAACTCGCTGGCTCCCCTTCTTGATTTTTATGCAAGTAGTCTGGCTTCAAGGAGACCTCAATAATTTTCTGCTGTCGGTCTTTCTGTATAGTTACTTAGATTGCAAAAGTAATTAAGATTTATAAGCCTCAGCACAAAAGATTGCCAGTTTCTTCACGAGAGAGGGGACTTCTTGTCTGACTTTCCTGTGACTCCCTCCTGTGCCGGCTCCTTGTATGCTGAGTACCAAGGCACTGAAGTTCTCTCCTGAGTGAATTAATGGACAAAACTAACCAATCTGAATGCATTCCCCATTTTTAATGTAGAATAAGAGGGACGGCAGAAAGGAAATACCCCTAAATAAGGGATAACTGCTCTTCTGTTCTTGTGTCTCTTATTTTGTTTCTAATAGTGTAAGATGACCTTCTTTTTATTAGCGTGATCTGACTTATAATATTTTGGTTTTTTTCATATGTCAGTTATAAAGTCATGTATTGTAAATCTGCAAATACTCCGCCATGTGCTGTAGTTCATGCTGTGAGGGCAAGGGGCAGGTTAGCAGTGAGAGCGAAGCACAAAAGCGTGCTAGAAATAACAGTGGGGGCAGGAGGGCTTGAAACTTCCCACGTGTCAGACGCCACCGCTGTCCTTTCTGTACTACGTGAGGAAGCCCTTTCTGCTGAAGACATTAAAATAAGATATCCTGGGTGGTCATTTCTGCAAAGTCCCATGTTTTCTGAAGCCTCAACTATTTAGTCATGCTCATCTCATCTGCGCTCATTTCCTGCGTGGGCTGGTCCCCCCAGAGTCTTCCACTACCTTATCCCACCCTTTTCTTCCTTCAGATGGGCGTTCAAGAACACTGATCCCATAAAAGTGGACTTAGGCTGAAATCTGAGGTTTTGGTTGCGAAATAGCTCAGAAGAGGCATTTCTTTTTATAAATAATTAGGGAGTTTATGGCCGTGTGTACACTTGGAAATCTCTTCCTGCCATTGTCCAACACCCCTGCCTCCCATCTGATTTTTAGAGGCATGATAACTATTTTTCGTTATAGCCTTAGGAAATGTTACTTGCGTGTTGGAAATAATTGCTTTCAGATATGCAGTTGCACTGGCCTTTCTACTTCCTCGTTGCTGCTGAGGTGAAAAGGGAAATAAACCTTCACTTGGGCTGTTAAATTTAACAGTAGCTTGTTATAGGGCTGCGGTTGCCTTTCTGGTAGCAGTAGGCTGGGGTGCATAAACACCAGCTTCTGCCCAAGAACTCTGAGGGGCAGCAACATGGGAACAACGAGTGCCGAGTTCATTTATGTTTGGAGCAGATGCACCGATGCTGTCCTTGTGGTTTTGCTCTGGAGAGCCTTCAGAGAGTGCCGTAGATCCCCGTCCAGTCCAAATCCTGGTGGACATCTCTTAGGATAAATGCTTGAAAGCCTCTGCCTTGCAGTGGCATGTTGAAAGCAGAAAAGCTTTGGGTTGCTATTTCTTTTGGCTGCTTAGTTACAGTATTCAAATTCTCATGTATGCAGAATAGATACTTTTCTTGCACCAGACAAACCCATGTTTTTATGGACTCCAGCCTTGTCGTTCCTTTCTCTCTCCCCAAAACAATAATAGTATTAATAGCACTAACAATGCGCTCTCGAAGCAACTGTGCCCTAGTATGTTGAATCTAGATGAGACTGAGTGGTTGCAATAGTTGTTAAATGGTCAACATAAAGCCTAAATATCCTCAGTTGCCAACGAAGAGTGCAACCATCGGTGCTGGTAGCTTTGCCAGCCTTGGTTTTGGGGGTGAATGCCCCTCCAGCTGGCTGATCTGTGTGCTTGGCACTTGGTTTTTGGAAAAAGCAACAGGTTTGCTTTGCTTCTCTGCAGGGACATGGGTGATCGAATGTGTTTTGCGTTTGCTGATCACGTCGTGGAGAATGTATAGTGTTATAAAATAAAAACCAAACCCAAATTAGGACGTTATCACATGTTTACTTTTATGATGCCATTTTCTTTTGATTTCTTTGTGATGTTACTTAATCTCCAAGTGTTGTTATCTGGTAGCTACAAGTCTTTTGGCTAATATGAGCGAACAAGGTTTTCCCACTTACATGGTAGCCTGGGAAAGTTGCTGGTGGGCTCCGTCTTAGCCTAAATGTGCTTAACAGCACAAATGACAGTCTCTGTTGAATACTTGATATTTTTCAGAGTTTCTTCTGAGATGTGTTGCATCATATTGGGAGGGTCACATGTTTTACAGGCTGATGAACTGTGAGAAATGCCCACTGTTGCTGTAACAGAAGTCACGTATTACAACATGTATCAAAGTATCCCCCTAGCAGTTGTTTCGGTTGTTTCTCTGGAAGTTTAGACCGCGTTTCAACCCGAAACGTGTTTATGAAAAGACAGGACTTGTAGCACTTGGGTATGAAAGTATTAAGCTGGCGTAAACCTCTTCATTTTACTGTAGGAGGAGGTGCTAAGAGCTGTCTGTTTTTACATATTTGACCTGGAAAGATATGCCTAACAGGCTTTTAACTATTACCTGTTTTTACTACTAAATGAAGCGTTTGATTAAAAAAAAGAACGTATTATGCATTGTACTGTTAATCTTGAGCTGGTGTTTCCCCTGTGATGCACTACACACAGTGTGTGCACTGCAGCACTTGTCTGTTGTTTGTTCTTTTTTTTTTCCCTCTCCCCTACCTGCAAAACAGTGCAGTCAGGAAAATGGCTTCTGTGGGCTTCAAAGCAAGGATTAGATGCTGTTACTGACTCTGAGGCTGTGGAATACTTTGCTTAAAAAAAATAAAATAAAATAAAAATGGTATTAAAATGAACTGCCTCTGGCTTTCTTAGACCTTCTCGATAGAATAGCCTTTTAATGCCTGTTCTAAATACGTAAACTTTAAACACATGTCCATCTTCTACCAATATTTTCTGGCAGTATCACTCTGTTCACTTGCGAAGTTTCTTCCTGTCTCTTTTTGCACTACTATTCAGGGTGTTTCTAAAATCCAGCTATATTTGGCAATACATCACTCTGTGTTACGGAGAAGCGATTACTCAAGGGATTTGGCAGAAATTAAATTACTGAGGTCTTTAGCGAACATACTCAGAATATCTTTTGTGAACGCACTCACTTCTCAAGTGCTTTCTGTTGGAAAATAAAGTCATGTTATTTCCCATTTCTTTCTGTGATGTGGACTTTACTATATAGACCATTTGTATATCTGTTCTTTTTCACATTTGTGGAGCTTATTGCTTTCAAAAGCAAAACAAATGCTGAAGTGATAGACAGACTAATTTTCTAGGTTGCTTAGTAACAGAAATGCATGCTGTAGTTTGAAAATAATAGTAAGATAAAGTAAGGGAATGTTTACTGGAACAAACTGAAGATCATGTGAAAGTGCACTGTATAAATAATAAAAGCATATGTTTTTATTTGGTTATATGAACAGAAGGATACACTCAATCACAATGTTCTACATAAAAGAATTTTTTTAATGAAAAGCTTTTTCACACTTTTACTTGCTAAAGTATGTTGATGTGGTAGGATGTGAATTTTTTTGGCTGTCTGGCAAAAAAAGTGTACTGCTGTGGATTTTTGGATGTTTCTTGGCCTTTTGGGATTCTTGAGTTTCGAGAGAAGGGTTGCTGTTCTGTGGCCCCAATGTAAGGTCTGTCCTCCAAGCTACTAATAACAAAAAAGTTAGATTCCTGGAGCTCTAGCACAGTAATAAAACGAGACTAGATATGTGAGTTTATTAATTTTTAAAAGAAAATTGAAGGCTATTTGTAGTCTAATTAAGCAAATTTTCTGCTTTTTACTTTAACCAGTGTTTTTATTTTTATTTAAGATTTCAGCAAAGCAATGTCTCAAGCTGGCACTTCACAGTTTCAGGAAGTCATTCGACAAGAGCTGGAGTATTCAATGAAAGTAGAACTCGATAAGATACTTGCGACCGCACCTTCAAATGAGCTAGAGGTAAGGAGCATGATGTGGACAGAACTCAAAGCATGATGAATTAGATACAGGAAATGGAGGCAAAAATTATACAGGGAGGCAAATCACAGAATATCGCAATCCTTATTTTGAGGACCTGCTCTGATTCTCTGTGGAAGAGTAGCATGGAGACAATGTCAGCAGGAGACTTTCATTTCCATACAAACTGGGCAACAGAGTTATTATTAAGTCTTTAATCATCTTTAGTTATTAAAGGTTCTGTGTAATCTTTAATGGATTACAGAAAGGGAGGGTAAAGCTGTTGTCTGCCAGATTGGGCCAAATTCTAATGGTTATGACTAAAGACTTGTCTTTTAGGTGTCCAAGTTGGTTTTGTACCTTGAGTTTTAATGAAAATGAGCTTTTGGTACCTTTTAGAATTTTACTTGAAATTTTAGCATGTCTCTGCTTCAGTGCTGATAAAATTACTCTTGTGAATAGATTGTACACCAATTTTGTAAAAATGCTTCCATGATTGAATAGGTATGCATTAAATACCAGTGTTAACTAATGTATTTCTTCTTTGTAGCATGCTAAAAAGGACCTGGAAGGATTTAAGAAGCTATTTCATAGATTCCTACAAGAAAAGGGACCATCTGTGGACTGGGGGAAGATTCAGAGACCCCCAGAAGATTCTGTAAGTTGCAATGAAGTGACAGTCTGTAGGGAACATAAAGCTGATAATTCCTACTTGTAGCAAATGATGTAGTTGCCCATAGAACGGATACAACTGCTGTGTTTCTGTAAAATCATGTGGGACAACGCCTTGGGTTCTAACTGGAAAACAATTATTTATTGACATATGTTGTATGTGTTCCTGAACATCAGGTTCTGCATAACATATGTGTCAAGTTCTTTGCTGTTATTTTGTTAGCTCTTCCTTGAGCAGGAGAACAAAATTGGGCAGATACCATCTTACCATTTGGTACCTTCTCTGGTGTAAATGGTAACTTGTGGTAGAAGTGAAGTAGGTAGGACCCTTGTTGTTCCCCTTTCTCTCCTGCCCATGGAAGAAGGTTGGGTGTGTCAGATGGGACCGTTTCCAGCAATCCATTCTGCTCAATAATTTGAAAGGGACATATGGCAAGTGGGCTGGGTTATACAGCTCATTTAGCAACTTCTGTAATCTACAGAAGCTCAGTAAAAGTGAGGAATCTGAAACAAGTGGGGGTTTTCAGAGTAATTTTCTAACATCAACTATGTTTTTATAACTTATAACCTGCCATTTGAGCTGCTGCTGAAAAAGCACTATTTTTTTTTTTCCAGCACTGTTTGGTACTGAAATGAACACTTCCTATTAAACCTACCCCCATTTTATTGATTCATCTGTGGCCCTAGGCTGTCTTTTGACTCTTTCGTAACTAACAGAGTAGTTATGCTACAAATTTTCGCTTTTCCCAGGGTGGTGATCTTGGCGTATTGCATGACTTCTGTATCCTCACACATTTGTGGTTTCTCTTAGCCTCTCTGTGGTGATTCAATTGAGGCTCTGTTTGCAACTGAAAGGCAGGCTGTCTAGTTACTTCCAGAAGAGATGCAGTGCTGCTCTCTAAAGTGCTGAAGAATGATGCTGTTTTACAGCAAGTCTGGGGTTTTTCCAAGGTTGAGTGTTTTCTTTTAACTTCAAAAATGTGTGATGTCTCTCTCTTCTGTACTGTAACACTGAATGAAGTGTTGCTTTGGGGAGAAAAATCCACCTTCAATAAAGAGGCCAAGGTGAGAAATTTGAGTTCTAGATAACGTGACTTGCAAGGAAGGCTGAAGAAAAGGGGTGTGCTTTTAGTCTAGAGGGGGTGAAAGTCTGGGGAGTGGTAAGTCTTTTAAATATGTAAAAAGGTAGTTGCAACAATGAAAGAAATAAACTGTTCTCTGTGTCATTTAATCCCAGGCCTTATCTTGACAGGAATTTGATGTGAGTGAATGGGCTCCTTTGTGGAGAGGGAGAGCTATTGTCTATTTTTAAACTTTTGCACACCTTCAGTGGAAAAACTTTCAAGTTATGTAAAGGACTGAAAATTACTCAGTAGGACAGCGGGAGCAAATGTCAAACAAGAGAGTTATGAGAAGGCACTGAAATTGCCTGATGAAAGATTCCCAGGCAAGGCAAGCGGTTTAAAAAAAAAAAGTTAGACAAAGGTCTAACTTAAGGTCACATAAAGTGGGAAGGAGGACAAGATAAGAAAGAGTATCCCTATTCTTCCTTATGGCCTGCATTAGCTCATTCTCATATTTTACTTGAATGTAGCAACTTTTAAACAAAAAGGAAAACAAAACCAAACAAACCCAAAGCAGTAAGACTCCTGCAAAATTGGGTCGCTGGTCACTTTGGCTTAGGTGAGATGCATGCATGATCTTGGAGGAAATTTTGCTTCCTAACACGAACTCCAAATCAAGTAATGGGGCTTGGTAAATGTCACAGAGGAAAGGTAAGGAGAAATACCTGCAAACAAACATCTTTCCATGCCTTCTTCACTTCATAATAAAGAGGTCTTGTTTTTGGATTCCTTGGATAAGTTGATAGTTGAACAAACTAAGTTACTTTAGCCACTCCTCGTCTGACTTCCCCTCTAAACCCTTCACGTTGGGACAGGTATCCATCTGTGAATATATGCAGATTTCCTCTGAGTGCTTTCGTTCAGCTCTAGTTGAGTTTTTTCCTAGTTATAGAAACTCATAGTGTACTCTCCTGGTCTTGTTAGAACCACACAGAGGATTGTACACACAAGTCTTGTTTAGAGGTTTAGTTGGTGATCTTGCAAGTGATGTATTATTGGCTGTATGGACAACCTTGTTTTATGAGGTGGTGGGGTGCTCAGCTGCTTTTGAGAATCTTGCACTACATGTATCATGGCCTGGAGAGCAGTGGCCTACTCTCCCCAGTGTGATTATTTTGGAGAATTGGTTTGCTGCTTGATGAGTCCGAAGCACTGAGTATTCTGGCATATATAATCTTCAGCTGATAGACCTCAAAGTATCTGTTTAGGTATATTTGTGCATGTGTGAAAGTATGTGTGTGTGTGTATATATATATATGTATATAAAAAAAGTTATACATGCACGTGTGTGTGTATGTGTGTATATATATATATATATATATATAAAATAAAAGCATCCAATAATGTGCCAGAGTTGTTTGTGTGGGTGTTTGTGGTTTGGTGTTCGGTTGTGTGGTTTGGTTTTGTTTTTTAAATCTGAACAGCTTAAAGGTTCCTGGATAGTTTATTGCATTTATAGGCTTTGTCTTTTTATTTTCTGTTTTACATGAGGTACTTCTGAGTTTCAGGTTAAGTGGGAAAGGTGTTTTCAGGCTTTTGCCTCATGCCATGGGACTGTGCTATGCAGGAGCAGAATTTCTGATCAGACTTCTATGGGTCATCTAATGTATTATCCACTGTACTTGTTCTTTGAATGTAGTTTTTTGTTCTTTACTGAAGCAGCTACTGACAAGTAAAGGCTTCTGTCAGTGCACTGAAACAGAAATTATTGTCTGGTAGTATGCCCCCATTTTTCTCTGCAATGGGAGATTTCATCCCTGACCTCCATGTTTTCAGTGTAATAACTAATACGCAATGGGCAAACAAGTTGTAAGCTCCAGACAAGCATAACAGAAGATGTTACCCATTTCACACTGTATTGGTAAACTTCTGACTTGTTTTTTCCTCCCAGATGCTTTGCTTCCATGTGTCCAAAGGCTTAAAGTGATAGCTGGCCTATTTAGGACCCATTGCTGTTACAGTCTTCAGAGAAGAAAATATACGTAGTTAGAGTGCCCGTTAGCAAGGATGCCAGGTAAAGAACGTGGGCATGGCAAGTGTAATTTATTCCTGTTGATGTAGATTGCAGTGATCTCTTTGTTTGAGTTGGGAGCAATAGCAAAGTCCTCCTGAACTCTGAGGGAACTGCAATGATCAAGTTAACCTCAGAATAGCAGTGGAAAACCTCATTTCGGATATAGAGAAAGCATCCGAAGCAGTGAGAATGTGAAAGGAGGTTTAGAGGTTTGTTTCCCCAGTGGATATATTGTGTTGTGCAGCTCAAGTTGTCATCTCAATGAACTACACCATGAAGGAAAAGAATGTCATGCTCTTACTCAAAACCAAAATGTCTTCCTAATATTAAACTCTGGAAACAGATTTTAAGGGTTCACGTGGTGTTATTTCTAAAACTGTCCCTTGGTGCTGATTAAGTATTTCCTTGTTGTTCTGTAAGTACATGTTGACTAATATGGATGTATTCTTTTCCTGTCTACCCATGATGACAGCCCTGATAGTCCTTTTGTCTCTCTCTGACAAACTCTTTCAAACCTTTTTGCAGTAAGAGTATGCTTCTGAAATCTTAGTCAAACTCTCAACATTGTCTCATGCAAACTGTTCTGAAAATCACTTCTGTGACATTGTCTGCAAAACCAAAAGAAGCTAGATATGTTATCTCCGAACAGTCCCAAACCGCAGTTTTGAGATACATCTCAGATGAGTGACGTAGTTATGCATCTATAAACTGTATCTTTCCTGCCTGTTTTTGTTCCTGAAGTATTTCCCCATCAGCACTTACTTGTCAAGTCCAGTGTTCCAAACCCTGAGAGTAAGAACTGACTTTTGTTACAGTGGAGTACTTCTTATGCTTGCGTATACGCTCACAGGTGATGAGGTAGTTCTGCATATTAGTGCCTGCACATGGCTGGAGCTGCTAGATGATAATAGCACTGGCATCCAGCAGTCCTGATGCTGCAAGGATCCTGCTTGGATTTGAGTTCTTGACATTTGTTATTCTCTGAATTAAAGACCCATCAAGATCAAAGCTTCATTGCCAAGTTGTCGTTTCCAATGCTTATGCCAAAAGAAACTGAAATGTTTAACGAGGCTGAGTTAGAAATTTCGTATTGTAGCTGATGCAACGTCTGACAAACTAAATTCTTGGTGGAGGGCCTGGATGGAACTGTTAACTTCATCAGGATTTTACTCTTGAGCTTTCGGCGTAAGCTAGTTTCAGGCATGTTAGCGTGGGCATAAAAGGGTGATTGGTGCTTTAGCAAAAGCAGAAGATTTCAAGGCAGTCTGGCCCTGAACTGAGTGGCAGACCTTCTTTTTGGAGAGCTGTGTTGTGAGTGATGCAAGAAGAACGTAGTGAGACTTGAAAGTTGAAATAATTTTTTTGGCTGTTCTGATGGTGTCTGAACATTGTGGGTGTGACTCACATCCCACCCAGCTAAAGCTTGAACCTAAATGTTTTAAATCCATTTGCAGGCTAACATGGAGTGATGTTTACCTTACTGTGGATGGGCAGTGATGGCAAGGAGAGAGGATCTAGTCACATTTCTCTCCCAAACTGTGCCAAGCACTGAGCGTACATCTCTGTAGATCCTGCTGCTAGTGAATTGTTCATTAAGCTTTCTGGTGTACCTACAGTACATTAATATCACTGTTTATCATCTCTTTGTTCATGAGAAGAACGATTATTTTTCAAGGTATCTACCCAGCCTGAATGCAATCTCTGTTGACAAAACACAGCAAGATTCTGCATTTTGCATGCTTCTGTTCCTGAAAAATTCTAGGAGCTTTGGAATGAAGTCCCTGTGTGTGTCCTCTGTGAAATGGCAGCACTGTGTGGTTGTGGTGGTTTTGTTTGTGGTGTGGTTTTTTTTGTTTGCTTGGGTTTTTTTTGGCGGGGGTGAGCAGTCTTATATTGACAGCATGTAGCTGCCATGACTGTTGGGTGGTTAACTTCAGTATTGACCTTTGGGAGGTAAGGGTCTGTGAGCACAGGGATCGGAAGGATCCGTGAACTTATAGGGTTAAAAATGCGTAGTAGTTTGGGCAGCAGTCTCTTTAGATAAGAACTGGGAGTATGTGTGCATGTTTGCTAATTCCTCTCGGTGCGCACTTGGAACTGGATATCTGCGTCAGGTCCTAAGTTCGTGACCCCTTGTGCTGTATCAGCTGTCCCTGCCTTTCTGACAAATCCATGCTGGTAAACTTCAGGATCTTTTACCTTCTATAGTTTGTTCAGATGCATCCTGCAACACTGAAATGTCCTGCCTCTCTCATTTTTTCTGCATGTTTCCTCTTGAAAATACAGCAGAATAAATGAACTGTGGATAGAATAAACTATGAACAGATGGTATTCCTGAACAGATATGCATTTGGAATAAGAGAGGGATTGCACTAGATCAAAAAGCTCCAGTTCCGTTTGTTTTTTGCATATTAACATTCTGTGAACCTGCTTATATCAAAGATGCTTGCATGGTATCTAGAAGATTGCTAAAGGATTTTCTTTTATGTAGCCTTCTTTGTAATGGAAAGGAAGGGTAAAAGGAAGCAAAGGGATACATGAGATGCAAAGGACTTTCAGTTCTCCTGCATGAAAATAATTTTACCTCAAGCTTACAGAATGTGCCTCTGTTATGCTAGTCTAGCGTGGCCATAGCTGTTGTAAGGTAGTACTTGAGGTCTAAATTCTCTTTGTGTGAGCCTGGCATGACTGGTGAAAACGGTACCGTTTCCAGTTGGAAGTGGAATAGTGCAATTCTTTGTATCCTTCCTTTCTCCATCCTACTTCAGCTTCCACATAGCAATAAATCTCAAATGGAAAAAAAAAAAAAGTCCTGTTCTGTTAAAGGTTCCTTTGACTTGTTCTGTCCTCTGGATCTGCAGTGAGTAGGTGGCCAGATCTGACATGCAAACCTGTTGCTGTGGTTTTTGTCCAGGCATTACCAGCTTCTGTGACCTTCAGATTCTCTCCCTCCCACCTGCTTAATTCCTGATAGCCTCTGAAAACGCTCATGGTGGTGAGTGCAATGCCAGTGCAGGAACCGTCCTGCCCTGGACTGCCTGGGGCAATGGTCTGGGGACAGACCAAGTCGTCTTATTTGCTGTTTGGGAGCGCTGAAGTCTTCACACAGAAAGTGCGGTGGGTGCTGTTTTAACAGATGACTCTGATCGCAGCAGGCAGTGCTGCTGCCCTGGCTTCGCTACGTGTTATTTCAGTCACACTGATGTGCTCTGTTGCATGAACAGAGACATCTGGGGATGCTAAGGCATCACTGATGCAAGGCCAGTCTAGCGTGTGCCTCTTTTTGGTTGCAGAACTGCTTGCTGGTAACTAATTGCTTGATCTGTTGTCGCTGCTGTCTTTGTGCAGTGTTTTGCTTAGGTCAGTTGCTTCTGTTTTATGGAGGGCATGCCGTGCAGGAACTTTGGGTTTATTGGTGACAAGTTCCATAAACCTCCAGTGTTTAGTGATGATTATTTTCAGGCCAGCTGATTAGAAATCCCTTGAGGCACAGTTACATGAGTGACAAAATTTTTGGTTTTGTTGTGAAGATTGCCATACGAGCTTCCCTTTGAGTAAACTTCATAATCTGGCCTTTTTGTCCAACTAAAGAAAGGTACTGCGTGTATAATCTGAAACAGCTGATTTTTCTTGTCCTTATTTACTGTCAATATTTTCAAGGGAGCTGTCTCTAGTTCAAAGAGTATGCTTGTGTGTACGAACAACACGTGCGTATATGATAAGCAGTGTACATATATGTTCTGCGGTGGTGTGTGTGGTGTGTTTTTTTGTGTCTTGTCTGTGTGGTTTTTGTTCGGTTGTTTTGGGGGGGGGTTGTGGTTTTTTTTGGTGTGTTTTTGTTTGTTTGGGGTTTTTTGTTTTTTTTTGTTGTTGTTGGTTTTGGGATTTGTTTTGTTTTTTTTAAAATGTCTCCCTAAATATTAGCCTCCTAGTTCTCTGCATTTGACTTCCTGGAAGAAATGAGCTTCTCAGCTAAGTTATAAATAAAACAACTCTGCAGACTTGAAAGCTTTCTCTGTCTTTAATTTAGCTGAATAACCCCATTGCCAGTTGTACGATTAGTGATGAAGGGCCGTAGTGTTCCTGTGTAACATAAAGTGCTTGTGTGGGCAATCTGAAATGGTCCTTTTTGAGAGTGGTGGATGTGAGCATTAAGGAAGTGGCTTTGACGTGATATTTATCTAGGTTGCTACGGCTGCTCCAGCTTGGTAACCTTCTCATCCTGGTGTTCTTTCAACAGTTGTGGCATGTGGCAGAATTATGTTGGAAATGAGGATAGATGCAAGTGACGTATATTAGTAGCTTAATAACTTCTGGTTGGTGCGAACACAGCTCAGGGCCGTGGAGAGCAAGCTCTGCTCACAGAGGAGGAACAGTATTTCAGAATGCCTAGAGAAATGGAGGTCACTGCCATCGCTACATGGAGAAGAGCCCAGAGGAATATTTCCTTCAGATCTCACAGGTGGATAGGTCCGGTTTCTTACCTCACTCCTAGTCTTCCTTATTAAGCTGCTCTTGTTGATTTGGCTTTTCCTGCCCTCCGTCTCCCCCCACTTCTGGTGGGGGGGAAGGAGGAGTACAAGCCCTGTAGAAATAGAACCAACCTCGTAATGGTTACACTGATTCTATTCCCTCTTCACCCCTGCCAGGATCAGGGACCATCAAGGCTGTGTTGCACTTCTTTGGGGAGAACATGCAAGTTCAAAACCAACCAAATCAACAGCTACTAGTTTGTTTCAAGATGGTTTACATCTTCCACATGTAACATCACAACTTCATATGAGTACAGATGTTGCTGTGTAGTTACCAGAAGTCTGAGTACAGTTAAACTTTAACAAAATATTTTGTGGGTTGTTTAGACTTCATGAATTCATCTTCTGCATTAAAAAGAGGCACAACGACAGGCAGATACTCCTGATCTTGCTTATCCTGGGTTGCACATCTTTTAAGCCTTTGCTGAAGCAGGACTGTGGAGATGCTTCCAAAATGCTGCTGTTAAATTTAAAAGGTGCAGAGGAATGTTTTGATAAGACTTACTAGCTTTACATTTGTGTTACTGGGCATCACTGTTATTTTCTGTGAAGTCTCATCCCGAAGCCCTGTAGCAGAGTCTTGTACTGGAAAACTGACAGTTTGCTTGGTGTTTTCCCATTATTCCAGGTCTGGCTTAGGGTCTTTTGCCCCTCTGTCCTGGGACTCCATTCATTTCTAGCCATCACCTTATTTTCTACCTTCCTCCCTCTTATCAACCTCAGCTGTCTCTTTTCTTTAATATTTCAACCTTCTGTCACCTTCAGATGATGCAACTGAGCAGAATTTATAACCTGGAGGCAGGAAGCTGCGCCAGGGCTTGGGGTAGAAAAGGGAGAATGGGGGAAGGCTGCAGCTGGCCGGAGATCATAGCCAGTAAATCTGGGAGTGAGCACAGAGAGGAAAAAGCAAGGCGAAAGTGCACTAGTGTTTCCCTTCCGCTCACAATATTTCGCACCCTGCCTGTGTTTCTTGGAGCAATACATGGCACAATCCTGTTATCTCTAGGCACTGTGTGACTAATTGTGAAGACGTGTTTGTGATTAGAACAGTTGTTTGATTTCTTGATACTGCTAGATAAAGAACCTTTTTGCCTAATATGAATGGTGTCACACCCTCACATGAGAAAGCTGGAATGGGGAGACTTTACCATATTGCTTCCCTAGCAAAGTGGTCCATCTAATATACCTTTCAGTAGCATATTTAGTCTATAATAGGGATTTGCACAAGTTACTCATAATGAGTTGTGATGTTATCAGTTAAGCCATGCACTTAAAGCTGTCAGCCTTTTTAATGAAAGGTCTTGGAGAGCTGGTTTTTAACCAGCTAGTTAACGAGGAAGGAAACTCTTTTTAATTCTCAGTTCAACGTAGCAGAAATCTAGAGCCATTGTTTTGCTGTAGCGTAATTTTTGCCTGGCTCACTTGAGTGATGCGTTCTTGTTTAAGTGTTGTGTTTTATTTCATAGTCTTATGATACAAACTTGAAACTGAGACACCTACTGTCAAACTGCTGGGACCCCCCCCAAAACCTTGGTTGAAAACTTTTTCTCTTAGATGTGTGAATCGAATTGTGGTGACATAGGTAAATTTCTGGGGATCAAAGTTCTGGTTGTCCGAAGGTCGGCATTCAAGTTAAAGCCTTTGCTGGCAAGTTTCCACTCCCTTGTCCTTCACCAATCCCTGCAGGTTTTACTGACAAACCTGTGTGCTTATCAGTGACTAAAGCAGTTTGTTGTTCCTATGGCTGGCATTCTCTGCAGGATAAATGGGAAATATAATAGCATGCCAACATCACCTGTTTTGTTTAATCAGTTAATTTCCTTCTCTAAAGAGAAATGTATTGTTAGCAGGTGACTGCAGCGGTGGTTGTATTTGTTTTGCTGCCTGAGCCATGATAACTCCATATTTACCTTTTGGCCTGCAGAAAGAGAAATAAAAACTGTTCAGCTACAGTGTCTGTGACTTAGCTGGAAAGTAGTAGCTTAAATACTTCAGATTTTCCTTTTCATTTTTGCTCTTACAAGCTAAATTATATTTATCTTGAATGCAATGAGAATTTTACACTTAAGATAGTCTGTGCATTACTCCTAAAGCCGGCTTACACAGTCTCATGTTTTTTTGACATGCGGAACCTCTACTGTTTTTGAAAACACGGAGAAGTACGTTAAGCCTGAACTTACTTGGTAGGTAGGAATGCAAGAACTTGGTTAAGAGCGGGTAGATGGAAACATTTCTATCTTCAGTGTGTTGGTTAAATCTTGTGTAGGGTCCTGAACAAGTCTGGATATGTCACCTGTTCTCCTGGGAACAGTGTAGTCTGGGGGTACCTGTGTTCCCAGTACCTGCCAGAAACAAGCGGCAAGGTTCCTGGCATTTGCACAGAATATAGCTTTAAAAATCACATTAAAAGAAAATAATTACTAGGCTTACTCTTCAAGCCTCATTGGTTTAGTTGCATCTCTTTTGTTTTGATGGGTACGCATCACGAAACTACCAAAATTTGTCTTGTTCCCCAGTAACACTGCCTGCTGAGCCAGAAGTTAAGTCACAACATTGACATATATTTTTAATGTCAACAGCTAGAGTGTTTCAACAGAGAATATGGTGTTATTCTTGTATTTAATGTTTTCATATTAGTTAAAAATACTTTAGTGAGAAAGCAGGGCTTTCAAGTTAAGTCAATCGCTTGCTTTTTTTGGAGTACATATCTTACACATTGGGAAATTTTTCTAAAATGAATGAGTTTAAGCAGTTGCATCGAGATGTTCCTCCTTGGGAACTTTTCCAGTCTTTGAGTAATTAATTAATTGAGATTAATTAATCACTATGCCGTAACTTGCGGAGTGATCTTATCTTTAAATTGTATACCACAAGCTTTCCAGACCCTGCGTAAGGCAGAATTTCCCCAGCGCGAGAGCTCTGCTCTACTCTGCTGCCTGTGGAATGCTGGAATTGCACAAACTCTCCCCTCTACCCCCGCACACCCCAGTACGAAGTGTGACTCTTGTTCCAGTGCAATGCAGATTTCCATTGCAACCCCAGCCTGACTTGCCCGAAGCAATCGCAGTTCTGAGAACCACTCTGCGTTTGCTTTTGGAAATCAGCTGTGGATCTTACGCGCCCCTTATCAGAACTAAAATGATTTTCTTACGGCCAGAATACCCACGGCACTTTAACAGCAAGGCTTTTTTTCAATAGAAAACCTCAAGAAGGCAAGGCTAAAGGGTAATGGTATTGATTTTGCTCTAACAGTTTTGGCGTGATATTTATCGTTGCATTGTTACCGTTGTTCCTTTGATTTAGGTGCTTTGGCTTAGGAGGCAAGTGATGCCTAATGCAAAGCACACTGTCATTGCAAGCCTGATTTTGCTCTCCATCATTAGCCCCAAACGCAACCCACGCTCTGTCTGTCAGCCTGTGGGATACAGCCATCGGCAGGTAGAACCGGATGAACACATCCCAAAAATACCAGGATAAGAACTAGGAACTCTCTTCTACTTTGTAGCGTGCTATTGGGAGAGTAGTAACACATTGGATTGTTTGTATTACAAAAAATCAGGTTATGGTAAAACTAATTTTGCAAATGGTCTTCAGTGTCGTAGATCTTAAGTGTCATAAATCATTCAAATAAATGTGGGTATAGTTGCCAAGTTTTAAGTGTTGCAGGGTTTGGGGAGAAAGCAGTTTCCTTTGAAATGTCTGACTGCTGCTTTTTTACTTTTTTTTTTTCTTCACAGATCCAGCCCTATGAGAAAATAAAGGCCAGAGGGCTGCCCGATAACATTGCTTCTGTCTTGAACAAGCTGGTGGTCGTGAAACTAAATGGCGGCTTGGGCACGAGCATGGGTTGTAAAGGCCCAAAAAGTCTTATCGGGGTGCGGAATGAGAACACCTTCTTGGATCTGACAGTTCAGCAGATTGAGGTAACTTTTGAAGGGCTTTGAAGAGTTGTTGTGGACACTTGAAGGGGTCTGGGACCAAATCTGAGACCCAGCTAGAGCAGAAATTCTTGCCAATACAGAAACATTTTCCCTACCTAATCTGATCTTAATTAAAGCAAAGCCCGCTAAGTGGTTGTGCAGATTTTGCTTTTTTGGGGTGAGGGGAAGTTGGGATCCAATTCTCGTTTCACATTATGTGCCACTGAGTTTGCCAAGTTTCAGAGTTGTACTTTGGGATAAAGCATTGCTCTTCTGTGCCAGAGGAAGTGAGATGCTGAGCTTCTCCTGTATGACCCCTTAAGTAACATCCCGGTGGACACTTCCCAAAGGGGAGAGGAGAGGGAAATGAGGGCTGGGTGCAGCACTGGTGCTGGAGAATTTTGTGGAAAAACGGGCATTAGTGGTGTGCACACACGTGGATAAAAGAGACGGAGCAGTTGGCAATGGAACTCTTATCCACGCGTGTTTGCAGAGGAGTAATTCAAATTCACCCTGTGTGCACCAACGCGGGCGGTGGTGACGGTGTCAAGAAACACAAGCAATCCGGTGGCAGAGCTGGCCTGGCTGACTCCTGGGCTCGTTTCTGACTCCTGCAGCTGCAGGTCCAAGCTTAGCTTTTTAAAAGCTTTTTTTTTTAAAAATGTGCGTTAGAACAAAGCTCTTCACAGCAGCTCCGAGTTCCTTGTTGAATTAAAACTCTGATGCTGCAAGTGATTGCTGGCATTTTCCTCTAAAAAAAGAAAAGTAAGAGAAAATAACAGCTGTTGGTGTTGAGAGGGTGTTTCAGCTTATGTTTTTAACGCAGAATATTCCTCTTACAGCAGGTGAGGTGGTCATTAGAGTAGGACATTTGGTGTGCCTGTACCAGTGTTTCTGGAGCTCCAGAAGTTTTTGCCTTGGTGTGGTGTCGGTGTGGAGTGACCCTCCCATGCGTTTTAGACAGTCCTATACTACCCTTAAATTTATATACAACTAATGCTGTCCTAATCCTTTGGTGTTACGGGCGCTTTCTCAAAAAAGGTCATTGCAGAAGCCTCCGACACCACCGGAGGTTAATGGTCCCAAATGCTGCCCAGCAGACAAGGGAGACCTGACACACAAACCTTTGAACTCATTGAAGTATCTTTTTTTTTCCTGCGCGCTCTTATTTTTGATGGAATCCTGTCAGGTTTTCTGTTGTTTGGTTTTTTTTCCCTTTGCTGTGCTGTCCATGTGGAAATGCTCTAGTGTATTTCAGCTCCTTTTTACAGATGCCCAAGTAATTAACGTTGTAACATTTCATTATGTATTCTTAATTCTATTGGCCATCTGGTAGCATGCCAGAAAGGCTCAAGTGCTTACTGTGGAGAGAAGGTTTTGAAACCTTACCCTGACAGACTTCAGTAATCTAGCGGAAAAAAATGCCTTTTTTGTAATCAGCAATAGCCTAAAATTTAAAATCATCATTTTGTGGTGTCGTGCTTTTCAAATTTTAAATCTCGATGCTGATTTTTAAAAGAAAGGTTAGTTATATGTTAATTAATGTGGGCCTTATCTTGACTTGACTGCTCACAAGGATTTGTTTTCCTTCACTTGATTTATTATCCTTTGTGTTGGCATAAGCATCTCTCTTTTATGTCATGCATTTATTACCTCCAGTCTGTTTTATCTCATTTCCTTCTCCAAAAATCTTAGGTGTCAGAGTTAAAGCTAATAATACATGCTGAATTTACCATTTCTTTCCCATCTCAGCACTTAAACAAATCCTACAACACCGATGTTCCTCTTGTTCTCATGAATTCTTTCAACACTGATGACGACACGAAGAAGATCTTGCAGAAATACAGTCACAGCCGCGTGAAGATATATACTTTTAATCAAAGCAGGTATCAAAAAACTTCTCCACTTGGGGTGAAAGGAAAAGCTAGCTTGCATTTCTGCATAGCCCAAATTGTGTTGAATTTTTAATTTGAGATGCTGGGGTAGCAATAGTGTCTTCTGTGCCCACGTTCAGTCGCTGTTTTGTGGCTCTTTGAAAGACCGAAATGTCAGAGTGTTAAGCAGAGACAAAAGCAGTGTATTGAAATTTGGGAGAGGGGAGCACAGTTCCAAGGAGCATGTGAGTAGCGGTGTGCTGGGTGCTGGCCTCTTGATTCCTGAATTTGCTTTTCGGATGCCTGGTCTCTGGAGGGAGGCAGTGCACGGCTTCCTTATCAAGAACAAACTCTACTAAGTGGCTGGTGGTGTCAGAGGCGGGCTTGGTGAGCTCTGAACCTGCGTGCCAGGGGAAAGCTGCTTTACATGATAGTTGGAGAACTGTGGCTTTAAATCCTTGAATGAGAGCTTCATTCTGTAGCTTCTCAGTGACAGCCCGGTATTTGGACGGGTCTTTCAATTCAGAGTACTTACACTAATCTAGAAAGCAGAGCTTCAAAAGCTGTATGAAAAAGCCCATGTAGTCACACCTTTACTGTTGTATTTTGTGTTTCTTTATGCTAGTCCGGCATTGGCGAGAACTTAACAAAACCCATTGACTTCCCAGGTATCCCAGAATTAACAAGGAGACTCTGCTGCCAATAGCCAAGGATGTATCTTACTCAGGAGAGAACACGGAGTGCTGGTATCCCCCAGGCCATGGAGACATCTACGCCAGTTTTTATAACTCTGGTCTGCTGGATAACCTCATCGCAGAGGGGAAGGAATATATTTTTGTATCCAATATAGATAACTTGGGTGCCACTGTGGACCTTTACATTCTTAACCACCTCATGAACCCACCCAATGGAAAACGCTGTGAATTTGTCATGGAAGTCACCAACAAAACCAGGGCGGATGTGAAGGTAAAGGGAGGTGGTTGTGCAGGTCTGTCTGAATGCCTGGCACATTGGTGAAAATAGCCCCTCGTCTCTTCTGCGTGCATGAATTCAGACGTAGATTAAATCTTCGTGCAGCTATTTTAGGCGCAGTTTAACACATCAGCTGTGACCTAATTTGAGATGCACAAAATCAGCAACTTTATGAAGTTCTGATTCATGGAACACATTTGACCTAGGCTCTGGGCAACAGCCCGGGCTTGACCGATGGCTGAAAACACAAGCGATTTTCATGGGTTGCAGGTCAAAACCCCCACACCACCTTCTCCAAACTGTCACTTCCAGGGGAGAAGTTTGGAGGTGGTTAAAGTGGAGCTCTGAGGCGTGGGATGCAGCGGTCTTATCTTTATGGACTGAAAACTGCCTGTACTACTCACCCAGCTGTCAAGGTGTGCGTTGCACAACTCGGCTTGGCACGGCTGCCGATCTGCTCCTGCCCTGACCGCTTCACTTTGTACAGAGTCCAGGTTTGACACCTTGTCAGACGTTTATAGCACATATAAAATCTTTCTAGCGTGCGGTAATTTGTCACGTAACTGGACTTTGCCTCTGTTCTTTTAAATAAGAGAATGGGGAGGAAACGTGCTTTTTCTCTGTATTCATTAAATATTAAGAAAGCTCTGACATAGTCCTGTAAAACCACAGAAATGCACTGTATGGATACAGGTTGGGTTACTGAAGTACCACTTGTTTCTCCAGTAAGTGGCGCAATACAGAACTATTAGATTTAATTTAATTTTGCTCTGTAATCCAGCAAAGTACTGGTGAATGTGATTTTTGACAACAGCAGCACTTGCAAAAGATTCTCAACAACTTTCAGCAGCTTTTTTACTTTGTCTGGGAGTGCTGAAACATGGTTGTTTGACAGTTCTGACTGTGCTTTAAACATACTCTATAATTAGTAAGCGGGTAGCTGAACACAAAGCAACATGTTTTCATTGAGGTTCAACTTTAAATGCCAACAAAACAGTGCATCTGCTTGGGATGAGGGGAGGGTTTTTCTGGCATCTCATGAAAAGGACTTAAATCTTCTTCTTTGACCCTTGCAGGGTGGCACGCTTACACAATATGAAAACAAGCTGAGGCTGGTGGAGATAGCTCAGGTCCCAAAAGCACACGTGGATGAATTCAAGTCTGTGTCAAAATTCAAAATATTCAATACCAACAATTTGTGGATTGCTCTGTCTGCGATTAAAAGGCTGCAAGAGAAAAACGCTATTGACATGGAGATCATTGTTAACCCAAAGGTAATCAACTAGGAAGATTTTAGAGGAAACGGACTCAAAAGAACTGTTTATTTCTAGGTAATGAGACAGGGACTGCTGCCTTCAAGTAGGAGCTGGTCTGTCGGTAAATGCAGAGCTCTGACTTGTCTCTGTTTCTGAGTGCTGTTACCTGCAGGTTGTGTTCACCTGAGTTTTCTCTTCCAGACTCTGGATGGAGGCTTGAATGTTATCCAGTTGGAGACTGCAGTTGGTGCTGCTATTAAGAGTTTTGAGAACTCTCTGGGGATAAACGTACCTCGTAGTCGTTTTCTGCCTGTGAAGACCACGTCAGATCTCTTGCTTGTGATGTCCAACTTGTATAGCCTTAATGCAGGATCTTTAACAATGAGCGAGAAGCGTGAATTTCCAACAGTGCCTCTTGTCAAACTGGGAAGTTCTTTCACAAAGGTAAACTCCCATTATACTTTGTTTTCATCTCTTTGAATAAAAACGTAGTCCATAGCAATACATAAGTTAACAGAGAGGTTTTTATCTACCTCTGGCCATCTGGGCATTCCTTTTTGCTCTTTGTAAAGAACTGTTAGAATACAAACTACTTAACGTGTGCATAACGTCACCCTGCTGCTGGGTGCTCCTTTACCTTGTCAGCTGAGGAAAAGAAAGAGTGAATTGGGCTGTGTTCTCTAGAGCTTGCCCAGTTTGGTGGGATATTGCCCTTACTGCTCCTCAGTTATCCCTGACAGAAATTACAATACCACGTTGCTTCCAAAGTCGCAACTTTTGTATTTGTCATATGTGGATTCCAGAACGATCCCTGAAAGGAGTTTTCAAGAAGCTCCCATGCTTGTCTTAATCCACTTTTTTTTAAACCGTCTCTATTCTTCGTTCTCTCCAAAAGGTTCAAGATTACCTGCGGAGGTTTGAAAGTATTCCAGACATGCTGGAGCTGGATCATCTCACAGTTTCAGGTGATGTTACATTTGGGAAGAATGTTTCATTAAAGGTGAGTGTGTGAGCAGTATTCTCCTGCAATAAGCACCTCTGCTCCTTGGTAATTGATCCTGCCTAAGTCAGTGCCTTTAAGCACAGTCCATGGAAGCGCTCCTGGGAATTAAGTCACCAGCCCAAGGATTGCAGAGGACAAGAGTGAAGAATGGCCCTTACGGAGGAGTGCAAGGTGTTACTGCTAGAGCTGCTTCTCTGTGCAGTCCCAGGGAGAGCTGAGGTTTGTCTGTGAATCTTGAAAACACCACAGACCTCATGACTCATTTCAAAACAATGCTTATGTCTTTGTCCTTTGGCTCTACAAGGCACTTTCTGCTTTGCCTCCCGAATGGTTCACAGCCACAGGTTGTGTCTCATCAGTTTGAGGTTCTTGATTTATTAGTAAACGTTGGAGCTGAGCAAATTAGTTTCTCTCTCAAATTCTTCCTTAGCATCTGGCCAATCCTAGCAGATTGTTGTCATGGTCTTATAGCAGTTTAGGCCAGTTTAGCTGCTGACACAGACCAGTGCAAGGTGGGGCTGCACCAACACAGACCACCTTAGGCAACTATCAGACACATGCATGTGTCTGTTCCCAGCTCTTTCTGCATATTTGCCTTACAGCTATAGTGGTGAGCTCTGCTTACAGCAAATACACGGTGAGCTGTGCCATCACATATTGATGTGGGTAACGCTTTTCCACCTAAAAGCAAGTGGACATGATAAAAATGCTTACAGCAAGCATGTATCTTCAAAGAAGGCATCAACTCTGCTTGTAAACTGATAGTATCTAGTATGCTGGCAATTACAGCATTTTCAATATTGCTTGTTTAAAATCTTTGTTGTCGGGGGGAAAAAGTCACCTGTGCAGAACCAATACAACTAGATGCATCCAGGATCTGGCTGTTACAGCTGACATCTAACTGGTCCTCCAGAAAACACTACTCTAGCTCATTCTAAGTCTACAGTTTATATGAAGTTTTTAATCACTTGTTTGTTTTTTTTTTTTCCTGTAAATCCAGGGAACAGTTATCATCATTGCAAATCATGGCGACAGAATTGACATCCCAGCTGGAGCTCTACTAGAGAACAAAATCGTATCTGGCAATCTTCGGATCCTGGACCACTGAGTCAGGGTCGGTTCTGTAGGCTGCTGTGCTGAACCAGCCTTGTAAAGGAAGAACCTTTTAAGCATTAGAAATATAAGTACACAGAGGGCCTATGCTTTGTCATCTTCACAGTACCCTGCAGTATTAATTTAAAATTAATTTCTCTTGCTTATCTTTTTAAGCAGACACATAGCGCCATGGATGTGCGTAAGTAATGCTTCAGTCCTTAAAGAGATTCTGTAACTCAGTTAATATAACCTTGAAGTGCAATACTGTTTGTCTTGAGGTAAGATGGACAGATCTTCTTTGATAAGAAGTTAAGAGGCTTGCCTCTAACATGTAGTAGTTTTGAATTGCTTGTAACTGCAGAAATAAAGCTGTGAAGCAACACATGTGGGACAACGCAGTTAGCTACTCATGTGACTTTTTATGAAGTATAAGTGGCAGGCACAGTTGAAAACCAAAAGTTTCACTACTGCTAAATGGGCTGTTAAAAACCCCTGTATTTCATGTGCTCACAAACATCCCGACCTCTAGCGCTCTCTAACCCCCACAACCCGCAAGTGGGATGTCCTATCCCAACTGTACGTCAAGATACTGGGGTAAGGCTGTCCATACCTCCATTTCTGTATTGTGAGAGTGGGAATTGTTGATGTTCGAAACTCGCCCAAAGAATCTAATACTTGAGAATAATGCCTCAGTATCCACGTGTGGTGTTTGCTTTTTCACATCCCATTTAAGACTGGATTTCCTGTTAATATCTTAATCCTTGATCTGCCCTCTTTTTTTCAATAAATGGATCACATTGACTACACCCATGTTCATATTGTCACAGCTGTGTATGTTAATTTATCTTCTATTGAGTCATTTCTAAATTTGTACAGGAACTGAAATCCCTATCCTGATCACTATTGATTTCTTAATGTTTCTCTTGTATTTACATGCAGACAACTTTATTTTATAAGCTTAGTATAACACTGGTATGTATCATTAAAGAAGTTGGTCTTTAAAAACAACTGTGATTTTATAGCTTTATTTTGACTGACAATTAATGACATCTGTTATGCTAACAGATAAGCATGCCTGTCTGAAGAAACCATAGGCGCGCACACACACTGTAGTAGACCATTCCATCATACATAATCAGCACAGGGTTAGGCACTCGGACTATGGTTAGGTAAAGAGGTGTGAGGTGAAATACACAGGCACTTTTCCTTAGTACTGGCAGCATCCAGTCTTAAAAGGTAGTATTAAAAAAAACCCCTCTTCAATAAATTAAGTTGCACCTTCCTTAATGGTGTAACCTTTTATAAGCAGCCTAAAAACTTTAAAATTTTTCCTGCCCTGTTTTCCATGTCCTCTGACTTTATACGCACTGCTTTTGTGTCTTTAAAACTGTGGAGCAATGGGTGAAGTCCTGAAATGCTCCCTGTCCTGACCCCGCTGCCAGTGGCAATGCCCCATCCAGGGTGGGTAACTGCAGGAAACCATCCCCATACCAGCCTTGTTGTTACCTTTGAATTCCAGCAGAAGCCCACTGTTAAAATGATCATTTCACAACTCCATCCAGTAGGTAATGGCTTCAGTGACTGAGCTGACAATTTGTTAGAAAAATCATCTCTTCAGATGGCAGTTTAGAGCCCAGCTGTGAGAAATCCCCTCAAACAGGACTGCTCCCTAACAAATCTGAATCCTATATGCCAGCAATCAAAAGACATTTATTTATATAAAGTTCTGTAAAAAAATAAATTTTAGAACAGCATAGTTTCATAGAGAAAAACATTTTCTACAGAGTTCCAACTGCAAGATTTTTATGTTGTACCATCATTAAATAAGGTAGGACACCATGTGAATTTCATTGCACTAGAAGAAATGCAAAGCATCTTTTTAATATAAAGATATACAGAGCATTCTAGACAACTACAGCTGTGTTACAGCTATGTGTTCTTTTGGATTTGGTCCAAAGAAACCTGAGTCTGTTTCCAGAGAGAATGAAAAAACATTGCACAGACAGCCGATCACTTGTTTCTTGCTGAAGGACACTGAAAGGATCACTCCCTGCAGCTCACTCTATTTTCCCCGACTATCAATAGTGCCCTTTCTTGGACTCCAGTCTTAAGTATTCACCTCACAGGCATCTCGCTGCTTAGAAGAAAGTCGGTCTGTTGTCAGAGCCAAGTGACTGCTCCCGGTGGATTATCACCTCTTCTGCTCCCAAATCTCAGCCATGTTCAGGTCTAAGTTGTTAAGGCCTTTCAGAGCTTGAAGGTTTCCAGTGTAAAAAGCTACATCTGAAGTAACCAGTCTGCAGTGAAACATAAAACAAGATCAGCATCTGAACCTATTGCATCCATCTGGAGTAATCAGAAAAGCAGCCAGGGTTTGTCTATGACTTGGGCATACAATTACAACAATACATGTTTGAATACTAAGCCTGGATTAGCTGTTTTAAGTATCAGCTCAAAACTCAATGCTACAAGGGTGGTTTATTTTACAGGTACATACCATGGTTACTGCTAGGTGTAAAACTAGTTATAGGGAAAGGAGATCAAACAACAAGCTCAGAAAAGTCAGCAGGAATTAGGCATCTAAAACTCCTGTTCTCTTGCTGTAATCCCAGGCTTCTCTAGACATAAATTTAGAATATTAATTATTGCAACATTAACTTCTGTATTCTAGAAGATTAACAGCAAAACAGTTACATTGCTTGTAACAGTTTATACAGTTAAAATCCCTCATACATCGTTGAAACACATCAGATGATGACAGAAACACGATCATGATGTTTCTAGATAGAAAGCAGCAAGATGTAGGAATAAAAATTGTATTTTTGTAGTTAAAAAAATAACCAGGATTCACAGGCCTGGGTTTTTACTGTTATTACAGAAACAAGCAGTTTAAAATAGGGTGAAGATCAGGAAAGCAGGTTTAAAACTAGGTCAATGAAGGCTGCTGGACCAGCAGCAAGTGAAATCCAGCATTTGATGTTTCCCTTTTCAAAAGGCCCTGACGTCACACTGTGGGAACGCTGCGTTCTGAATTAAGTAACTGCCGCCATGAAGGAAACAGACTTGGGCATCGCTGTCTCCAGCTGCTGCTGAGACCCTCCTGACAGCGAGGATGACTCTGCTGGGAAATGCAGCACCAGCACGTCACCAGGAACTCCTGCCCCAGCCCTCCTATCAACAACGGGTCCATTCAGGCCATCCACCCACAAGCACGGAGCAAACCCAAAGGAACAGGACAAAGACAGCACAGCACGCTGCTCAGGACTAGAAACCCAAGGGTGAAACACCCCCCAACGTGCTCTGGGTGCTACGGCCCCACTGCAGTGAGCTTGTTGGCTTACAAATGCATTACTAAGTACCAAAGGCAAGTGCATGTTGTCTTGCAAATACACCACGAGTACAGGAAACCATTCCAGGTAAACTCACAGAGGACAAGGATGAAGAAGCTTAAGGATAAATTGGACAGAAACAAAACCTTTCTTCATTCCAGCAACATTTGAAACATTTACAAACTTCCTTCTCTGGCTTCTTCAACCTAAGACAATGCCTTCTCGCATGTGGGTAGGCTGAGTGAATTTCATCCTTACTACACTGTAAATAAATATCCCTAGGTCATTAAGAATGATTACAAAACTCATTGTTTCAGAGGACAATCCAACTTAAACGGGATTCAGCCTGCAAGAGGCTGCAGGCTTTCCCAGGGGGTGTGGGACGTCAGGCACAGCCTCTCAGGAGAGGGACCACTGACCTGGTTTGGTGATGGAGGGTTGGGCTGGGGCAGGAAAGGGGAAAAGCTCTGTCAGCATAATCTCTCTTTCAAGTCTAGTTCTGCTGTAAAAACAATTTCTGTAGAGAAGCTGCCCATTGCGCAGGAGAAATACCACTTTTTCCTATTTTAACTTCGCTAGCAGCATGAGTCATCATCCGTGATTCAAAACTGCTTCATGAACCACGCAACTCTTGAGAATTAAACTGTGGCTACTGCTGTCACACAAAAAGAGAAAAAGCAATCCACAAACTGAGGGCACCTACAGCAGGTTTCCAATGGGACAATGCCCAAATCACAATCCATTACCAGGCTCACTGCATTCCTAGTTACCACGGAAAGGCACAGGGCATGTCATTTACTGTAAGAAAGCTCCAAATGGAACACAAGACACAGAGCACAGCTGCATCTGCAGTCACAACTTCCTTGCAGAAGATCAAGCCTCCTTATTGAAATTAAGCAGTAAAAAGAAGTGCCCAAACATACCCATTCAGAGGTCCTCCATCATTGACTACATTTAGGTGGGCCAGCTGCCTCTTCAGGTGAAGTTTGTAGCTTGCGTTAATTCGTAAAAACAACATCTAGAGGAAGCCACAGAACCAGAGTAAGGAACCATCCCCACACTTGCGTCACTGCATACAGTGAGGAAATACATTGCAAACACTTCAAATCACCGATCTTCAGTTTTTGTTTTGCAATTCATGTGATTTTGCCTTCTGCTAGTCCTTCAGCCTCCTAATCTTTCTGGCCATATACAATTTAACACACAAGACAGTATACAACCTCACTTGTTACATGTTGCACTTCGAGGACACGCTTGGAACATGTATTTTAATTCCCTGTTGTCTGAAGCATCAAGCAACCTGTATTAAGGCTAGAGGATAAATCCCTTCCCTGTACTATAACCACTTAAAGTATTTTCTCTAAAAGAAATAATGGAAAACAGTTTGAAAGTACAATTTAATTTAGTGCAAAAGAGAAATTACAACTTCGTGCATTCAGTGACTGTATCAGTCCTTCCTGTCCTTATATTTACAACTCTGCACTAGCAATAACTGCAGCAAAATACTGAAAAAGCACATCCAGTACAGTTTGGCCGCATAATACATTTAGGGACCTCCAGAAGGCAGTAAGTTTGAGCAGCATTACAGAAGAATTTCCTAAAAGGGCAGTACTTGAGCCCCAAAATGTTGCACTTTGTGTAGAATTTCAGCACTAGTTCCTGAATTGAAGATTCACCTCGCTAGACACTAAAATGCAGCTTAAAATGCTGGAATCAGCCAGTTCTTTTTGCATGTCTCATCGTTCTCCCTGCACATCCAAACACTTACTTCGGTTCAGACCGAGCTGTCTGCATGACTGCTGCCAACCCCTTTAATGTGTGGGTTTTGCAAAGACTCAATTTTCCCCCCCCCCCCAGATAAAAGTAGAAGTCTCTCTTGTTACTGAGTTCATGTGCATTTACAAGGGAGGTGTTACACGAATCTCAAAAATAACATTCACCTGAGTTTGCTCCTCGGGAAGGAGATCATATATAGCTTCATGCATCTTTGCCATTTGCTTGCAGATATTCCTGAAGCATGCTGAAGGAACAGGAGCCTTCACTTCATACTGCAAACAAAAACACAACCAGTTAGTCCTTTCTGCCACCTTCAATCTGTTTATAGAGGAGAATTTCCAACAGCCATCTGAAGCCCTTGATTGCTAATGACATCACAAATCAAAGTTCATTCATCATATCACAAATCAAAACACTCACTAGGCATGATCTGGCTCAGCCAAGCACGAGCACAATACAATCTTTTAGCAGTTCTTGCTTCATAAGCAAACAGTAACATTCAAACCAGTATGAAATCTGAAATCTGAGGATTTCCCAACTTCATCTACTCACCTTTGTTAGTTTGAATTGCTTCTCTTTGCTCATTATCTTTTGTTGGTTTCCATTACCCTATGAATTACAGATGCAAAGAGAATAACCACCGTGCCAGCTACACAGAGGCACACACGCTATGTGACCTGCTAGCTGCCCTCTCCTTCGGATTTGTACGAGTCAGTGACAGACACGCAATTCTACCTCTGATGAATACACCCCTCAAGTACTTAATGAGAGAAAACCACTTCTCTAAGATCATATATATTCAAATTTCTGAAGAAAGCAGGAAAGGAAAGCATAAAGAAACGGAAGCTTCTGAAAACTCAATATTGGCCATAGAAAACCCCCCAAAACCCCTGCAAAAATGTGGCAGAAATACCCTGGAAACAAAGTAGGAAACATCCTTTCTCCCAGTGACTGAGATCCAAGAAACAAGACACTGGAAACCACCAGATGGTAAGAGATTTGCTACAAGGGGAACAAAATTCCTACATCCCCATCCTGCATAGGGAAGATCGGAATGTGATTTCAGAAGCACTTTGATAAAACTGTCCCAGGAACGCTGAAGCCAGCTCTTCAGCTCCTGGTGGAGAGGCTGTGCCAGCACAGGCCTGGCTTAAACACTGGCAGGTCACCTTTGGTCGGCTGACACCTCCCCAAAAGGCCTTGCACAATTCAGTGGAAGAGCTGAATCATTATAAATAAATTCTTTACAAACACACTGGAAGAGACGCTCTCACACTAGTCCGACTTGTGAAAAACAGAGTGTGAGAGGAAAAAATAATTTAAAAAAAAGGGTGGGGGGTAGTTTTGAGAAAGCATTTATAGAAAAGCCAAACCGATGGCCTAATTTTAACAGGTAGCAGAAAATTTAACAAGTAGCAGAAAACTAGGCCTTACCGCTTCCAGGGGCCCTGCTCCCTGCACAGCATACAGGATTATGCCTCAAGACATGAGAGTTGGGCAACAAATGATCTACAATTTACCAGCATGTTGTAAAGCCAAAGGGAACCAGCAAGCTGCAGTGATGGCTCTTGCACGGCTACAGACAAATCAAACTCTGCATCGTGACGGGGGAAAAGCAACAGCACCAGAAAGAAACATGAGCTCCAGCCCTGTGAGGTACTGGCCATTTTTATCTCCAGCTAAGGTCAACAGTGTGTAATATACCATGAGGGATCAGACAAAAATTTACAGCTCTTCCGAGCGAAGAGTCACAAGACAGCAAGCTCCAAGAGAAGCTAAGAACCCACGCTGGATTTTTTTTCCTATGAACATTTATCCCTTTTTAAAAACCTACGCCTTTTCCAGCTGTTAATTATAGCCGCGTTAAACACCCCCCGATCCTGTTTTATCTCCCTGCCAAAGTTCACAGGCAGATGCTGGGAACTGTCCGTGCTGCTGTGAAACGTGCGCTGAGCGCAGGTCTCACCACGGGACGGCAGCTCCCGTCCCACGCGGCTCCCTGGGGGAAGCAGCGCCTGGAAATGTGAGATTAACTTGCCCACGTTACCCAAGTGTCAATGTCAATACCCAGGTCAACGTCCCTTCCACTGGACCAAATGGTTTGTCTCCTACAAAGCGTGATTCTAGACTGCGCAGTATTTGTTTTTAAAGCATTCTGGACATGCGCCATTACAAAACTTGCTTGCTTACTCATTCAGATTTACACACTTTAAAGCAAGTGACCACTTTATCCACAAGGCACTGAAATATTTGGACTCTCACAAAACCGTGTAAACCGAAGAACATACTGACATGGCTGTACTGACATGCCCGTTTGCAAATTTCCTGGTTTTATGTTCTTCACAGCCTTCAGTGCCAAGATTTCATTATTTCAGGAACAAGATGAGCCAAATTAGGGGGTATATTAGGAACAGAGACAAATTAACCACCGGTCTTGTCTCCTTTTCTCCTGCAGTCTGTGCGTTGCACTCATGTGCGCCAGGCACTGTCACTCAAGCCTTCAAGAGCTCTAAGGGACAGGAATATTCTCAGTTTATAACTTGTGCCAGCTCACAAGAGGAGAATGGGCTGTGAAGATGGAAGGACAGTAAGAGATGGATACTTAGTACCTACCATCAAGAACAGAAACTGTGCTACTGGTTTGGTGTGGGCTAACTTGTTTACTACCAATAATTAAATTCTTGCATTTGTCTTTTATTTTCAATACATAAGGGGTAAAGTGGCCAAAAAGTCATGTTACTTCAGAGAACAGGTATTTTTGTGGGGGGCAAAAAAACCCCCCAAAGTAGCAGAACACTATTTGGATCTTTAGAAAAGGGCATAAACATTTTTTTTAAAAGTGTAGACACAACAGGGGGCAGGGAATCCTAATTTAAATGCTTTGGGTTCCCCCCCCCGCACCGATTTTTGGTAACACTATTAGGCAAAGAAACAGATGAAAAGATAAAGCTCAAAATCAAATAAACAATAAAATAACAGAAATGCTGCCCGTTTACAGCCACCCCACTGCAGCCCCCTTCAGCCTGTCCCCAACTTCTGCTCCATCAGGGACATTCTCAAGAGCTCCGACAAGGAAGGGTTGGCCATGGCCAGTCAATCAAATCAGTCAGTAAAGAGTTAATTATTTTCTCATATGAAACAGCTTATTCCTCCCCACTCCCCCTTTTTTTTTTTTAAGCACATGAGATCCAAAGCAAAACACTAAGCTTTAAAAGCTCATGAACTTCATCCATCAGACCTGTGGGCCCAGGAGCTTCCATCTCAGGGCAGTCTCAGTGTATTCCACCTCAAGATTAGTCAAAAAGAGTGGATTCAGCCCAGGACCAACCTGCTCCGCTGATGAGTGTTAAAAAAAACCCCAAAAATATCAGCTAAGAGCATTTCATGGGACAGCTGTAACATCACTATGCAGCAGGAACTGCTAAGCGCAGACCTCTAGCCCCAGACAGGTCTGCAGCCCAACAGAAGAGCTGCTCCTTCCCCTCCAAAAACTCTTCCTCCTCAGCAGTTTTTTGCTGTTTCCTTAGCCGCAGGAAATTACACACTCCCCACTTCCAAAGAGGCACCATGGGGAAGAGCAGGAAGCGCCAACTGGCTCAGCCTGGCTGCAGACAAGAGCTGTCAGTGGATAAAACTGCTAAGGGTAGGAGAGTACTCCAGTTTCCAAACACAGAGCATCTGCGCCAGCCAAAACATTCCCCATACAGCTGAAGAGGTAAACAAAGAATTTTTTTTCTGGGGGTGAAGGTGAATGACACCCAGGTGGCAAATGTTAACACCAAACATTCACAAGTACAGCACAGAGCTCTGTGTTTACACAGTTTAAAGAAGTTCAAACAATTCCTGATTAGGAAAGTTCAAGATACCATTTGAAACATCTAGACTGTATACAATGAGACCTTCAATTGCTATTTAGAGAGTGTATAATTATTTCCATAAATCATTACCTTTGATAATAGTTTGTCAAATAAGCTATCCATTATGGCAACGAGCTTTGCTGAAATTTCAGCTATATGGTCGTGATAATCCTGTAATGGAAGAAAGCAGGTTTTATTTACTATATAATAACATTCATATTCTTCAGAGCACAGTTGAAAAGCAGAACTTTGCGCTTAATTAGGAAATGCCAAAAGAATTACCTTCATAATGTGGTCAAAATGCCTGAGCATGCTAAACTGCTTTGGCTGCAGTCGAGCTTCAAAATGAGCCCTGATAATGGGAATGTAGTGTACAATTAGCTGTAGGCAACGTGAAGAAAGGGCTGTAAATCCAGAAGTGAGAGAGGGAAAGAAAAATAACTTAATTATTACACAGGAAGAGTAATTCTGTATCGACTGTATCTCCTTTAACATAAATAACAGATCTGACACAATATTTGTTTCTATTGGGAAACCCCATCCATTGAAGACACCAGGCTAATACCTGGCTATTCACACCCAGCTTCTCTAAGATACAGGATAAGGGACTAATTTTATGAGAGGCTTTAAGTGTCTATTTGACATTTTGAGCTCTGAGCACATGCAGACATCAGAGATGTCTCCAAAAGACCTGACTCATCAGCTGCCTAACCTCAGCGGCCACATTCTCAAGGCATCACTACTTCTGCAGAAGGTGCACGTACAATAAACACTCTGTCCTGCCAGTGCTGAGCTGCCCAGAGCCAGCTCCTGGCAGGATTCCCAGACCTGAGCTTCTCCTGTGTCCATCAGGTCCTGCGATGGCAGCAGGACACACGGTGGTCACCACATTGGCCAACGTGGCGTGTGCTTCTGGAGAAAAGACCTGGCCCACCTCACTTGTGTCTACTCCTGTAGCCCCCGGCAGGGAAGCCTCTCTGCCTCAAGTATTTCCCTTTTAAAAAGTGAAATGCAGACTGGGCACCAGGACATGCTGACACATGAGAAGTGCAAGGTCAAACTCCTGCTCAACCTATCACCCAAGGCTCTTAATTTCAGGAGACAGTTTAAAACTAGGGGTCTTGAGTAGCACGTTAGACTTTTCTGTGGCACGGAACTGGGCACCTAGCTCTCCCCAGCTTTTCAGAACAGCTGAAGCAGTCCGGGCAGGTAACTTGGGGGCTGGCAATTCAGCTAAACAGCTGTACACTGAAAATGAGCAACTCTAAAGCCCAAATCATAGTTTGGATTCAGCACACAGACACAGAGCCCTAAGTTACCTGACTGCGCTGGGACACTCGGCCACATAAAGACTAATATTTGACTCAGAGCCACCCACAGGAATAATTTCACGCATTACTGACACGCGGTTATAACCCGCAGGAGCTGTGTGTGGGCACGGCGTTACAGAATACAGCACCACAGGGCAGACAGGACAGCACAGCTCAGCAAAATGCACAGGGAGACGGGGGTCTGGCTGCATTCCTCTACTTACATACCGCCCATCTCAAGATCTGAACACTAAGCAGCTCACAAGCACGCCAGCAGCACCACTTAAAAAGTAACTGCACCTTCCCACAGTCAAAAGATTTTTGTGGAAAACTTCCTAGTCTGCATATTTGTTCTGATGTTTCCTTCAAGTGACACAGTGAAGCTTTACGTTTAAAGTGATCCAGTAGACAGCAAAGGAATGTGATGGATTTCAGTGCACCCCTTAATCAGACAATTCACTGGCTTTTATACATGTTTTACCCCCTAACCAGCAAGATCTTATCACCCTCTGTGTTCCATGCATGGCACCGCAACACAAACATAGCTTATATATGTTTAGGTGGGGACAAGCTTTGACATTTTAAATATAGAAATGCATACCTAGGTTTTTTGTAGTGATTGTTTTCAAGCCAACAACTTGTAATGCACCAGCTCCAAGCACTAGTTGGCAACTTCTAGAGTTGAAATACTGTAAGAAAAAGATAGTGAAAATTTATGCTGACTCTTTAACAACTACGCATAACCACGGTTTAGAAATACCATCAATAGAATTCCACAAGATTAAGGAGATTATTACAAAATAAAAGAAGGCCAGTACCAGGGTTTCCACATATTCCTTGCTATAGAGGAGTCCAGGACTCCTAACTAATAAGACAAAAGGAACTTTTCCCCCACTCTCAGTATTCACTGGCCCATATTATTTTTTTGACTCAGTTTATGCTAAAGCACTCAAGGCAGTGTTTCAGCAGAGGGAAGCAGAAATATTGTTGTTAAAAACAAAGCTGCTCAGTGGTTTCAATTCAGGGATTAATTTCTGCTTCTCTGTGAGACCTTTGGATGAGGCTTCTCTCAGTGTAAAAGTAAAGTAGCAAGTCAGACTTGCTACATTCAGCCTTACTTTGAAAGTTGTACACAAGAATGGCTTTATACTAGAAATACATAAAATGTACTTCTCAAACCAGAGCCTTGGGTGGAGTGAAGGGTAAGGATCTCACTAGTGCTGCTGAGTAGACAAGCGCAATATGAGGATGGAAAATATCAAAAGAATAAGTTTCTGCTCTGGCTCTAGACCTTCCCCACCGCTGATGTTAAAGAAAACTTGAGAGCACTAAAACTCACTGCTGCTGAGGTGGCTGAATCTGTGTTTGTAACATTATAAAATACTGAGATTAAGAAATTACACAGATGACATTAAACCATGCTAAAAACCAACTCTGTAAGAATTCCAGGTATACTGGATGACTCATGACAATCTTCCTAGGAGAAAAGAAGTTATCATTAAATGCACAGAGGCCAGCAAGGTCTCTGGACAGTAAGACAGTTCCTGTTAGCATAGTCTGTCTTATTTTGTAATTCTGCTCCACCACCCAGCTTGAGACACCAGATATTCTAGACTGGCTTGGATGATGCAGTAGAGACAGAGGAGCCGCTGCTGCTGCCCCCGATTCCTGCTCTGAATGGAGATCAGAAGTGCCTGAGCTCATGTCTGAACAGAACCGTCCTGTTGACGCTGGGGTGGAACTTGGGAGATAAAACCTGCAGAGAGCTGACCTTTCCTTTTCCACCCAAAGAAAGATTCACAAAGAATTGCAATGAGGTTGCCCTTGCAGCTTGTGTCTTCAACACAGGGAATTTTCATTCACATAGAGCTCCTTTTTTGCGGGGCCACAATCCTGCTTCATGGGTCTTGCTTCATGATAATGTAAGAACAAACCCAAAATTTCAACCCCTCCTTGAGTAAAAATAGGAAACAGTTGTTCTGTCTATTGCCTGGAGTAAGTCACAAGAATCAGGAGCAGAGAGGATATGCTGTGAGCACCGCACACCACTCTGCCAGCGCGGCGTATCCAGGGCCAGAAAAGCAAACCAGACCTAGTGCTGCAACTGAACCTGAGCTACGTGCGGCCCCCACCTGCGAGAGCCATAATCTGCTCAGCTCTCAGACAGCAGTCAGGATCCGAAACTGTCTGACACTCACCAAAAAACAGGACCTTTTCTTATGCCTCTTGGCAGACTTCAGAAGTAGACCCACTGAACAGATAACATCCTACACAGCCTAAGCTTCTCTGAGGTATTTAGCTCAGGTTAGCACCGATTGACTGCGTGGCAGACCATTAAAAACATGCTCTATAAAGGATGATAGACACTCGTACTCTCCCCCTGCCTTTTGTAGATATTACTGTTACCGGACGGCCTGTTACAGACAAAGCAGCAAGGAGGCAGCATTACCAAAACATCAAAAGAGCAATACCCCCTCCTTGTGACTGCTTGGAGCAAAGCATTTCTGCATTCTGGCACCATGGCTGCCAACCTTCTCTTACCTGCACCAGCTAAATGACTCCACTAATTACAAACCTGTTTTTCTTCATACACAGGTGTCATTTCATTCTGGTTGCAACCACAGTTCAAAATGGCCTGGAATTTCATTACCTGGGAACACTTTGCAGCTTCTATTACAATAAAGACTAGCTCTCGCTACCTTCAAAATTTGCTGGCTCTGATAGTTGTCAACCAAAAAGCGTAGTGACCTGCAAGGACACCCTGAGTGGCTGTTGTTTTGTTCAAAATGTAATAAACGAGCTTTTGGTTTTGCTAGCTGCTCTTGTCATCTCTCCAACTGACGGCACCTTGCTGTCAGACAGGAAATGCAATAATTTAACTGCACGTGACAAGTGAATATCAAGGAATAAACCACAAATTACATAGAGCTAGATAGAAAAAGATGTGGTAGGGAGAGAGAAGTAACACAGAGATGCAAATGTGGCCAAGTAAAGCTTCTACTGCTATTCTGCCTGCAAAAAGGTGCTGCAAGACTTTAGTAAAGCAGCAGTTGGAGAACAAGAAGTGAAGAGGGGCATCCCCAGTCCCAGACTGACTGCTTTGCCTTGGATAGTGCCTTCAAAGGGGAAGGTTTGTGGATGAATCTCAATGATGACTGCAGGGAGGAACGTTCCTGCATCCAGTTATTCAGGTAAGAACCACCAACAGGAAGATTCTTTAAATGTTCATCTTCTAGGCTGTGTTTCCCTTCTTCTGTCCCCCATCTTATGTAAAATACGCTTTTGGAGAATACAATCTGTTCGTCTTTTATAGATTATGCCTATGTTCAGAACCCTGATACCAGACATAACCCTTGTAGGCAGCAGAGACACACGTGAAAACCTTCAAATAAATTAACTGCTAGGCTTTAGAACATACATAAAAAAATATATACATATATATATGAGACAGTTTCAAGATGCATTCACATGCTCCTTTACTATTGCTTACTTACATTACCTTGCAGTATCTATGCTTTACCGACTTTATTCTTCCCTAGCGAGAAATAAATGACAAAAAGGTCCTGGTCTTCCATCATCTTCACACTTACAACAGAAGCTTTGTCCCATACTATTTTTCATGCTTCTGCTGACTATACCTCTACTGACTTGTAAAAAAACAAGGGATTAATTTCCTTCCTGTATATAGATATATCGCTGTGGCATCTGAGATCAAATTGCTTTTTCTTCAGAAGCATTAATCCTACACCCAGCCTGAAGGACAGGCAGCTGTGACAAACAGTGCTAGATGGGATTTCCAATATTCCAGCTAAAGAAGAGAAAAGACAGCCTTCCCAAAGTTAATTCACACAACAAACTGCATCTTTAATGCCCTTAGCTTAAAAGGCTACCTTATGGCACAGTAACAAACACAATCATTTCTAGACCATTTATATCATTTATATAAAATCAGAAAAGCACGTGAAGCATTACAGAGAGTAAGACATTTTCTCCACCTTAAATACTCCCGATGAACACAGACAGTAAATTTGGAGTCATACCTTCAGTAAATCAGACAGGCGGGTAAGCATGTCAGTGGTGATGGAAGGAATGTTATCCACACACTGGCAGTACTCTAGGATTATTCTTATTAACAGCAATACTGTCCTACAAGAGAGGAAACAGCCAAATACATCATCTCAGTGCACAGAATATGCTGAAAAATCAAACACAGGACAGTCATGTTGATATAAAGCTACCTAATGCTAAAGCTTATAGCATTAAATAAACCCACCACACGATCTGAAGTAGAAGTAAAACATTGAAGAAGATATACATAAAGACAGTTATAAAGAATACCTATTCCACAGGATGGTGCATGGAAAAAGTACTTAACATATGAGAGAAAATCTCTCTGGTTGATTGGTATAATTTATTAATTTCCAAAAAAGCTACTGTGGAACTAGAAGCCTCCATACAGACGTTGGCAGGGGACAAAAAAATCCAAAGCTTGTTTCTTATACTACTGTATAATTCTGGCCAAATTCGAGCAAGTATAAAAATCAACTGAATGTAGACAACAACCACCATTGAAAAGAATGAATGCTAAGGAGTCACAAAAAGAGAAGGCAGCTGCAAAGAGACAGCATCAAACATTCAAAGATGCTCAACACCTGTAATTTCCCCTAATTCTGCAGGCACTGGAGCCTCTGGGAGCTACTGGATGGAACCAGGAATGCTCCACGAGGAGCAGGTATGCTCCTTTGAATTCATATACACAGAAGACAGGAAAACTAAGGCAATATCCAATGTTCGGAGTAGATATTCTAACATTTCAAAAACTTAAACCTCTTTTTTCCTTTAGGCACTAGAGTGCAGAAAGATGATGAGCAATCAACTGAAAATAAACACCTGGAGAATTTTTGGGGAACATCAAGGCTGTTTTTCATGAATGCATTTTATTTTATTAAATACAATGAAACTGTACGTAGAAGTGTATAGAACTGAAACAAGTATTTGCACCAACATGAAGCTAACATTGCTTCATAGAGGTAAATATAACAAGTTTCAAACAAGCAGAGGTGGATTATCAAACACATCATCTATTAAGTAAATTTTATTCCTTAAAGCATGTTCAAATACTCCTGTTCAACCTGAAATGCTCTTTTACAGTGATATCAGCTGGCTCGCACCAAAGTTCTGAGCCATCAACTTACGTTCCAATTGAACAATAACACACCACCATGGAGCAACTCCTAAAATGACTGCTGGTCAAAGACATTATGTAAACCTGAACTTTTAAACTTGGGCTAAATTGATGTTAGAACTCCGGGGAGTGAGATCTTCCAAGTTTTACTCCCTCCTCAAAAACACTCTCATGCATATTTAATGCTTAAGCCTCACAGTCTTTGGACACATAGCTGCTTTTAAATGAAAGTGGTATGTGAGTATTACGTATTTTAAAATGTCTTTGATATAACCAGCTTTAAGAAACTACTTTCCAATCCAGAGCAATCAGGATACCAAGAAATAGCATGTGCAGCTTCTGAGAAAGCCCATAACTTATCTCTTATTCTGAACGAGATAAGTAATCATTCAGTAGCGGACTCGTGTATTTTGGGGTTGTTCAGCCTGGAGAAGAGAAGGCTCCCAGGGAGACCTTATGGTGGCCTTTCAACACTTAAAGGGGGCCTGTAAGAAAGATGAGGACAAACTCTTCAGTAGGGCCTGTTTTGATAGGACAAGGGGAATGGTTTTAAACTAAAGGAGGGGAGATTCAGACTAGACATAAGGACGAAATTTTTTAGAATGAGTGTGGTGAAACCCTGGCCCAGGTTGCCCAGAGAGGTGGTGGATGCCCCATCCCTGGAGACATCCCAGGCCAGGCTGGACGGGGCTCTGAGCAACCTGAGCTGGTGAAGATGTCCCTGCTCATGGCAGGGGGTTGTACTAGATGAGTTTTGAAGGTCCTTTCCAACCCAAACTATTCTATGGCTCTATGATTTTTGCCAGAGATAACCTCTAAAGCAAGAAACAACAAGTGTGCTGTGAAGGGAAAAAAACCCATATTCAAATGAAACCATAAATTTCAGCCTAGTCATTCAGACAAGAAACAGCACTTTAATGGACAGAAGAGCTTGCAATGTCTTGTAACTGTTCGGGTACTAAAGAGAAAGTAGTCTGTGTAAGGAGGAGGTTTTTTTAAAATTGAAGTAAGATTGATAAAGCTTTTAGTATTCATCACAGCTCTATTCAAAAGCTCTTGCCAACTAACCCACTGCTAATAGAAAAGAGTGCATCTTACCCAACTGTTGCATATTTTTGTCCTTCAACAATAAGGAATTCAGCTGGCTTTCTTTCTTCAGTAGCTAAATGTTGTAGCAAAAAAGGAAGAGATGAGTTGAATTGAAAAGTAGTACCAAAAAAAGCTTATTTCTAAAAATTTAGTGTTCACTTGCTAAGGCTTGGAAAAAATCACAATCAATCTTCGGAGCACTGCTCTCTTTTATGATTTTTTTTTATACAGTTGGCCACCCATCATAATTATTACCAACTGTAAAGTTACTTTAGTATCTACTGCGATTTTAGATCAAAAATCCCCCCAAAGTTCCACAGTTATTATGGACCTAGAAATTTCAAACACAACAGGTTACAAACAGAAGAAGAAAAGAAGAAAAAGTCATTAGGTTTTCTACTCTACATTCTCAAATTATTTGCTGTTTATATTAATGTTTTAGCTTCAAACCACTTCTTCCTCAGACTTCATAATAGAAGCTCTTACTGATGCATTTTTTCATGCTAAATTTGATGCCACCAGTTTCCTAACTTCTTGAAGGAAGCTGAAAGAGCTTCCTTTAAGAGCAATAGTCAATTGAGGGTATTTTGGTGTCATGTTCCACAATGGGAGTGATTATTGCCTAATGCGCTCTCTGTCTCTACTATACTGCTTTTGGGGGGGTTGAGGTTTCTCCACTGTGACACTACTGTATTTCCTTCCTTATAATCTATTGCCATTTTCTTTCCCCTCCACGTATGTTTTCTTACTCTTCTAGCTGTTCACATACATTCATTGCTGCAATACTGGATGAATATCCCTGAACACATTAAGCATTCCCATTTTGTGCACGGGGAAGTGGGTCACGAGGAGAAAAAAAAGTGACTTGTCTGAGGTCAAATGAGGTTTCTGTGGCAAGGTAAATAATTGAATGTACATGAGTTTTCAACTCCGTGAGCAGCCACATGGCATGCTGCCTCTCATTTGAACCACTGGCAGATGAAGCAGTAGGAAGGAGCAAGGAAGGCTGAACACATGTGCATGTGCAACACTTCAGCAGTATGTTCTGAGCAAAGATTTAATTTGTGCAAAGACTGTAAGCCTCTGCACTGGGAATACTCACATAAAAAAAATGTAGCTCCCTCCCTGTGATAATACTTAAAAGATTATTTATTTATTTTTGAAAACTCATTTAAGGGAAGCAGAAGAAGTTTCAACGCCGGTAAACAAAGAAAAAAAAGAAAAAAGTATCAACTTCCTTCCTTCTGATGCCCCCAGAAGACAGTGAGCAAGCACAGATCAAGAGTGACATCAGACTATGTCCTTCAACAGCAGCATTTGCCGATAATAAACTCAGTTAACAGTAGGACTGCTAGATACATACCTGCTGGTTTTTTTTCAGGGAGAGAAATTCTGCCATCTGACACTGAATCAACGAGATCCTGAAACTCGGCAGGAACTTCAGCTTGCTTCCAGCGCTCATTGTCCAAGAGCAGGCTAGTTAGAAACACAAAAGAAAAGAGGCTGAGAAAATGAAATGCCTTATCTTGATGCTTCTGCCTGTAATTCTGTGGAATCAAGACTAATGTTATGTTATTCATCTTCATTAGAAAGAAGCGGCCAACAACTGGCAGTAGCAAAACACAAGAACACCGCATTGGCCTGAAGATCTCACCATTTGTTCATTCAATCCAGCACAGAGGACAAAAGATAACATTAGGCAACAAAGGTCCTTACAAGATCACTGCCATGGAAGTAATGTGTAAATACAGGAATTTTAAGAGCTTTTGATGGATGAGAGCAAAAAGACTTGATGTATATTACTGGGAAGGCTGTTCCCAAGTGGAGTGGAATTCTTTAAATGGTTGGTTTTGGAGGTTTTTTGGGTTGTTTGTTGTTGTGGTGAGGTTTTTTGGTGTCTTTTTTGTTTGGTTGGTTGGTTTTGTTTGTTTGTGTGTAGTGTGTTTTTGTTGGTTTTGTGTGGTGTTGTTTTGTTAAAAAACCCAACCAATCAACCAAAAACCAACAACAAAAACCACAACACAACCCACACACAAAAAACCAACCACAAACAAAAAACACCCTACAAAACACAGTTGGAGTGAATTATCCTAAAGTTACTTAACCTCTGAGGAAAAAATCCTGCCCTTCAATGTCATTCCTGAGTACATCCTGTAGCTATTACTGTCCTTATTAACTGCAGAACAGCATAGTTTGAAGAAATTAACTTATGGAAACTGTAAAAATCTAAACCAATTTAAAACAACTGGGTTTTAATACAGTTTTTTTACCCCCTGCTCTTAAGTACAACTGTCTTACTAGTGTTCTAGGCAACAAAATTTTGTGTTTGCCTGGCTTATAATTGATAAAATTATTCATGTAAGAACATGAAGATCTTCTACCCAGAGATACCTTAGTTTCGTCTTCCTCTCCTCATGGAATCTGTTCACAAATCTATTGGCTTGACTCTGAAGTGCTCCTCGCAAGGACATACTTTTTCGGCCACAGATCTGCTCGGTATCCAAGATAAAACCTTCCATCAAGCGAGAAAGAGCAACAAACTCATTGGAATTCAGCTTCTCTAGGAAGCCATCCTATATGCAAAGAAAACCACTGTAAGACAACATAACACCACAAAAATTCAGAGATGTAAAGAAATAACCAGCCAGCATGTCCGAGGGCTTCTAGTATTTTAAGAGGCATATTATTTAACCCTGCATGGGACAGAGAAGCAGATTGCAGTGCAAGCAGCTACCTTGTCATAGATACATATTCTCTGCATGGATCTCCAAAGACAGCAAGTCAGAATATTAAAAAGGAGAAAAAAAATCAAAAAGGGAGCAGAAACCCACATTGCTTTAAAATGACATGGTATGTTAATGCCTGTGTGCTGTGGGCATTAATTAACATCAAGTGCCTGTGGCAGCAGGAAGAGTTACTTAATTTTGGTTGAGAATGCCAGTTCAGAAGTCTCACTCATTAAATCAGTAACTTGGAGTAAAATCCTCATTAAGGAGGAGACACCAACAGCAGTCTGACCCAAGAGCCTTACCTTTGCTCTTGCCATGAGGAACTTGACTGAACGATCGTGGCAGATATCAGAGGCATTATAAAGCAACTCTTGAATATTGTTTGCCAGCCGGACCAGTTCCAGGTCAGTCAGCTTCATGTCATCACCGATCCTACGAATGACAGAACCAGTTGTTTGAGCATATATAAAATGTAAGTATTTCTGCTCACAGATTGATGGAGGAAAGAGCCTTGCAGCAACTGTCAAATGCAGTCAGTTAACAACCGAAGTCACTTTGTACAGATGGCATCTCCTAAGCTGCTGTCAATGTCATGTCAGTCCTGCTAACAAGGAAACGCACAACTGCGCATCCTTATATTTTGTTTCAAAATCACATTCTGATTGCCATTAATGGCCTAAGAGTAAACACAATATGGCCATTACCAATACAACAAACATTACTAACATTTACTGAGCTAAAATTTACTCAGCTCCTGCAATACTTGAGCATCACAAGAGGCAACAAACAACATTTTTCTTCCAACGCAAGTGCAAGGCCTAAAATAGGTGCTCTGCACTCCTCACCACCTTGTTCTATAGGCTGTCATTCTATCAGCTCTTTAGACTTCAGGTTCCTAAGTTGGTCCTTTTTTAAAAACTTTTTGAGATTTGTCACTGTTTAGAGGCTAACATACAGCACAGCTCTGCCATTCCTGCAATTAGTTGAGATAACAATCTTCTGGTCCAGTGTGGCTGCTCAAAAGGCTGACAGTATGAAAGGAGAGAGAAAACTCAGGATGCTACAGAGCAGCAACTGGGCTAATATTGCTGTAACACTGTAATTTCATTAGCCTGCTCCAAACACAGAGCAGAGGTGCAAAGAAAAGCAGAAGAGGGATGAAGCAAGTTCATTTTAGAACAAAATTATGCAACCATCCTCAGAAACGACTTTATTGCTCCAGAGCACTAGCGGTGTGGTGTATTTTTAGCCAACTTGGCAAAATGCTGCAGACCAGTTTGGATCCAACCCCCTTCTCTGCTCCTCACTGTAACCCTCTGAACTCCTCTTCACATCGCATTTCTCTTCCAGTATACAACAGATGTTTGGACATACACAGACCTGAATTTGTTTTACGCACAGCATATTTATTTTAAATCTATCTCCTTTGGCCAACATTGCGATTTGAAGGGGGAAGGTGCCTATCAAAACTGACAGTTGCTTAAACACACAAGCACAGACACCCGAGTACCAATCCACTAGACTGAGCGGGCCTCTTGCTATCTTCCGTCTTTCAGCAGGGTAACAAGTGGTATTTCAATTTTGCTTCATAAAACTCTGTATCCAGACCTGCTGGCTTTTGAAGCAGCTCGTGCCCAAGTCCCACACACATCATGCCTGTTTCTTCTTTACAAAGGTAGCTGGCTTGCAGCCATGAATAAGGTATGCACAGAAGGTTGCCAAAAAGGTTACAACCGGAGCGGGGAGCACCACAGGGCAGCACTGCCTATGTTACCAACACACAGATTTATTTAACCATGCAATTCATAGAGTTTACAATGAGCAATAGAGCTTTCTCTAGAATTTATCCAGGTGTGTTCCATAAAGCCAGCTTAAAAAATACAGAAAAAACAGCTGTAGGGAACACGGACAGGGAACAGAGACGCCTCTGCCAGCTAAAGGCATGACAAAACGACCAGTTTTTCATGTAGGTGAGACTCGCATCTCTCCTCTCTCTACAAAAGCTGGCTCGTCAACAGAAGAGATGGAAAAGGGGCCCTTTTATGTAAGAAGTGACATAATCAGTACCCACAACACTACATACAGATGAAAATGAGGCAAATGAAACCAAGGTGAGCTGGAGACAGTGCAGTCTGATGGCAGTCTCTAGAGGCAGCGGTGGAGAGCCATTCCACTTATGTAGAAAAGCACACTCTTCCAAATAATTTTTGTACTGTATCATCAGAAACAACCGGCTGCACCTAACACCTTGTTTCTGACATGTTGCAAAGTGTAGATGGGTAGCGCATTTTACTCACATCATCTCTACTCCCCCTGGAGTAACAGAAGCCGATGTTTGCTCTTTGCTGGATGAGGAATCCGTAGTGCACTCTGGTTCAGAGACCGAATCGCTGCTACAGGGCTCGCTGTTTGGCGAAGTGTTTCTTTGAGAGGTAGTGTCAGCTGCGACAGATGGGAGGTCCCCTTCGCCGAACGCATCGCTTATAAACATGCCTTCGTGAGTCAGGTAAGCCACTTCTGTGTCCACCGTGCTGTCTTTAGCAGAGTTCTTTTGTAAGGTGTCCTCCAGGTCTCTGGTTTTTTGGTTCTTGTCTAGAACCAAGAAAACCACGCTACGGATAGTATTTAACGTTGCCTGGAATCAAATATAACTTTTATTACAAAAACAACAAAACTCTGTGCCACAAGCTTGCACTAGAAAGATTTTCTTTTACCCACAAAATAAAACTAAATCCTGGGTTTATTTTCTATTGTATAATTAGCATTCAGAGGCAGACCCACTCCTCTTTGATGGTAACCAATATCAGACGTTTCTGAGAACGGTGAAAGAAACCTCATTTGGAGCAATCTAACACATACAAAAGTTCTGTCCTAATCCCTAGCAGCCTGAAATGGATATAATCACACAACAAGTGGTATTATCTCTTTCCCAGTGCTCTCTTTGTTAGCACTAATCATTTTTGCCCTGGATGCCAATAATGACATATCCTTCTTTCAATCAGAAGTTTAAACTCTATACGCAAAACCAACACCTTAAGACTTCAAATGGAAAGTAACTTCATTCCATTTTATGTCTGAACTATGTGAAGCTCTTGGTAAATTAATGTCTTACCTTTATTCTCTTGAGGAAGATGGTAAACTTAGAAAAAATATTCTTCAGTAAATCAAACCACTGAGGAAAATTCATCATCCTCATCTGGTCTGCAAGCCTAAAAAAAGAGCAGTGTTCAGTAAACAGCAAATGTTTACTGGCCATGATGTCTACTGGCACATAAAAAAATGCTTTAAATTGAATGGTAAATATAAGGAAAATCGTGTAGACTTTTATCTGGCAGAACAATAGACATCATCTGAACAACAGTCATGACCACCAAAATGTATGCAAGTAGAATGAGGGAAGAGGTATATAAAAATAGATCATATAAAAAAAATGCAAGCCTCACATTTACCATTTAATTTTTTACTTTTTTCCAGGTCATAATGTTCTTTTCCTTGGGATAAGTATGTGTTACCAACAAGAGAGGGGGGTTAATAACATTTTCAGAAATTATGTGTAAAAAAATTTTACAGAAAAAATTAAATGAAAATATGTTGCAATTGCAAAGGACAGAAAAATCAGTGACAAAACAAAAGTTAAACTTTGTAAACTCTGTAATACACAGTTAGGACCCATTTGCAGAATAGTAAACATTGGAGAATGGTGACCAAATATCCAATGTTTAAAAATGACCTTGTGCCCAGTCTTTCCCAACCTGGGTATAAATGCCAGGTGGATTCTGCCACTCACTTTGCTTTATCAGCTGGTCTGGTTTTCTTACATTGGTGTAACCCTTTGCTGAGTCAAAAGAAGCGCAGAGCTACAGAAACACAGAAGCCGGCAGGGGCCTCTGGAGCTGGGACCTCTGCAGGTGCCTTGTCCAACTCCTGCTCAATGTAGGTCCAAACAGCTTGGATTCCGCTGGGCCCTGACCAGTCAAGGCTTGACTATGTCCCAGGACAGAGATCCCACAGCTTCTCTGGGCCCCTGTTCCAGTGTTTGACCATCCTCACAGGGAACACATTTTTCCTAAGATTCCACTAGCATTCCTCATCTTTCACCTTGTGCCCATTCGTCTCACCCTTTCCCTGCACACCGCTGAGAGGAGCCTGGGTCTGTCTACAGCTCTGCTGCAACCTTCCCATGGGGTAGTTGTGGGCACTTCTCCCCTCCCCAGGCTGGAGGGGGACCCACCTCCCTTGGCTGCTCCTCCTACATTCCCCGCTTCAGCCCGCACCCAACCCAGAGGCCTCTGTTGGATCTCAATGTCTGTCTTGTCCCTCAACCTGCTGGCTATGTGAGCGTGGCTCAGGCTGTGGCTGCAAGGACACGCTGCTGGTCCATGAACAACCAGTTCTCCACCAGGACCCCCAGGTCCTGCCCTGCAAAGCTGCTCTGAAGCCAGCCCAGCTCCTGCCTCTCCTCTTGTAAAGAGCTGCTTCTTCCAAGACACAGAACTTGGCATTTGGCTTTGCGAGGTTCCTGCCTACCCACTTCTTGAGTCTGAAGTTGTCTGGTCTCCTCTCTGGAGAGCTCCTATTCTCATCCATAGGGGACATACTGAAATTACCAACATGTTTTATTACAAAATCCCAGACTATGACAACAGGGAATGCCTTCAAGTAGTTAAGAAATACATGCCTAAATACAGTAGTTTATACTTCATGCAACGAGATGCACAGAATTACAGAATTTCAGTATTTATTTTAAAGGTAAGCTTAATTTAAGGTAATCTTAAAGTCTGAACAAGGAGGGAAATATACAATATTCTGACAGAGGCAGACAGGAGAAGAAGCTTAAGGTGAGAGAGAGGGATAATCCCTAATTATAGGGAAATGTAAGCAAAAATTATAATGTTAAATTTATCTGTGCTGAAAACCATCCATCTCCTACGCCCCCCACCACCAAAAAAAAAAAATCTGACTGTATACTTACTTAACAACCACTTCTGTATCTATTTCTTCTATCTGCGATACCGTATTAACCACACACTGTCAAATTTAAAGGGGAAAAAACAAAACAAAATCTTAGCTTCCTTCTAACTGCTGCCAAGTTTCATAACACACACAATCCTTCAGTCAAAAAGGAAAATAAAGAAAACACATATTTGTAGCATTTAACAACTTGTTGCTCTACAAACAAACAAAAGCCCAAAAGAAACCCCCAAATCCAACCCTCCAAGCATCTGTTTGCAAAATACAGATGATCAAAACATTCCCAACTGTGTACTAAACTCTGAAGGGCACATGGGTTCCACCTCAAAGGGACCTGCTTTTCTGAGGGTAGATGCTAAGCATTGTGTCAAAACTGTCTCTCAGGTCAAGTACTTAAGAATAGAATCCATATTCTTCCCCTTTCCAAAGTGACTGACTTCGTAAGATGCTGGTTGACAACCTCTTTCAGCTTCAAATACAGGACCTGGGATCTAACCTAAACTGGAATGAAGAGCTCCAGGGCAGTGTGGAAGCACACACCTACCATCCTGTGTTTTCAGGTGTGAAGGCAGACCCAGTTTCAACTGCTCTCCTAGCAGACATGCTATTTGCTGTCTGTCTGTCTGTCTGTTCTCCTCTTCACCTCCAGGGCACCACCTGCCTCTGTCCAGAGACTTCTCCACACCTTTATTGCTACGCTGTGGCCTTTCCTCAAAGGACATTTGCTTTTCAACCGGTACATACAAAACCAGCCAGTTTCTTCAGGTCTCCAGAACAATCGATTTTCGTTCCAAATGTATCTATCGTTTTACAGCAATTTGTTCACTGATGTCTTTTCACACTACTCTAGATACAAATCAAATCAATTTAGACTAAAATCGCGGTTTTCTCCCAAATGTCAATCAATACCTGATCAAACGAGTCAGTAGTGTACAAACTCATCTTGCCTTTAAGTAAATATGTACAATCCAAATGGTGATTGACGGCCACCATCTCAAGCTACATGGATCTTACCTATGTTTGGAGTAACAGTGATCAGTACAGAAGCATTTTAAAAGCAGATCCTTGTTCTTGAACTACGCAGTGTGTCCAGTGCGTACAAATCTCTGCTCTTTCACCCGCCTGGCAACTACTAATGTCCTGACCAAAGGTGCCCAGCAATGCACTTGAGCAGGAAGCACATTTGAGATGTGGGAAGGAAACAGTTTCCTTTATTAAGGAAAAATATTTCTAAGAGTTGAGATAATAGGCCACAGTGCAAACGTGTTGCACACACTACATAGAAATACTATGATCCTGTCTGTTTTCCCTATTCAATAGAAAATTACATTGGAAGTTAATTGAATCTTGTCTATTATGAGCAGAGGTGATACCTAAAGAATCCAACATAAAGGCAAATATTCCCATCAGAACGGGAAAAGCACTTTATGATCACGAATGAGCAGGAAAACAGGGAGCACTGCTTGCCTATTATCAAACTAAACAGAGAATTTAAAGGAAAAAATGTCTCCTCACAACTGTTGACACAGGCAAGTGAAAAGCCTGGAGACTGACAGGCAGATTAAGAGTTGTATCCTGGTGTTATTTATTCATGCCCTTTTTTTTTTTTTTTTGGGGGGGTGTGTGTGTGTGTGTGTGTGTTACACCTTATGTGAAAGCCCAGAGCAGCTGCACATAGCTGTACACTCTTGTTTCTCCTGGCTTAGAGTAATACAGCATAACTAGAAAGTAGCACTCACTCCCATCCCCTGCCAGTCTTTCAGGGATCAGGGCAATGACCTATGACTTTCGGGTGGGGAGAGAACAAGCAGCTCGGGGCAGGAGCACTTAACCCGATTTAAATTGTGTTGAGGTCAAGCAAGAAAGAGCTCACACAACTGCCAAGTTCTTACAAGAATGGTGGTGTAGTTCTGCACATCACTGTCTGTCTTCTAATTCTGCCACAATATTTACTAGCAACATCAGACTGTGTTTATTTAAACCCACCCTGCACAACCAGATCAACGGAACAGGGGGGCTGCAATGTGAAGTGGACTGGGGGAGGCAATTTGGCTTAAAACAAAATCCTAACAATAATTAATGATAATAATAATAATAATAATCATCATCATCATCATCATCAGTATCTTCCTCCTCCACACTTGCAAAAGCTGGGTTCCCAACACAGCTCTGAACAGCACACTGTACCACAAGGACAGGAGAAACTGTCTTCATCTGCTGGTAAACCCGCCACCTGAATCCCAGCCTTTGAGATACAAATCAGAGGTGGCTCAAAACACATCAGAACATGACTCCTGAAATAATCACATAGCTTTAGGGGAGGAAAAATGCCCCTTGCACAATATCCTCACATATGTATGCAAACAAACAAGATGATGAGTAAAATTAAATGTACCGAACACACACTCAGAAGTTCAGTGTAGAGGTTTTGTTTGCAAACAAAAGCCATCATGTTGCTAGCCAAAATATTCCATGCACTTTCCCCAAAGAAGTCATCTAGATTTAGTTTATTTGTTGGTTTTGGCTGGTTTTATCTACAAAGATATTTGGTTTGCCATTTAGGGTAGCGTATCTTTTCAAATAACAACAGCAATGTGGACGAGGATTCATTTTTCAAATAATTTTTACAGGCAAGCACTTCTACCCATCTTCATTACTTCACTTTGCTCTCTTCGAAAAAGGCAAGGATGTTTTCCAACCTTGGTAACTACGGTAATTGTACAGAGAAAGCTGTGATCTGCTGTACTAATGCCACGTACTCCTTCCAGGCCTTTCTGCAAACAGACCTCTGTGCTTCAGGAAGTCCTTAGGGTGTGCAAGATCAGCTGCTCTCAATGAGACACCAACAGCCACTAAAAAACTTCATCAGATCTGTTCTTAACTGCTTTCAAAATAATTCGTAAGGGGTTGAAGCAACCTTGTCAGTTATGTTAGACGTGTTTGGCTTACCTGTTTAATGATGTTCTTTGCAGTAACAATCATTTCATCTCCATATATTTCATAAAAATTTAGCTTTCTTTGTTTTAAAAGTCCAAATACTAGTGATACAAGTCTCTCCTATCAAGAAAAAAATTTTAAAAATAAACCACACTAAAATAGCAAAGTGAGGACAAGAAACAATTTAAAGAAATTGCACAGCAGTAAGAAAGTTTGTGTATCAAATAAACAGTGAATGGTATTTTGATCAGCAAAGCACTTCGAGACTAATGGCACACTTTAACTATGCAAAGCTCCCCGTAGCAATGACAGCTCATGGAGTCCCTCCCAGCCCCTTTCATGCCTGGTTCCTTAGTTGTGCTCATCCAATTGTGCTTAAAAACATGGATATTTCTACAGACTAAAGAGTTTCCTTACCCTGAGCAAGCATGACACTAAATACAATTGCACCAGCACAAGTAAGAATCTATCAGACTGGCAACATGGGCGGTATGAAGAAAACTATAGGGCAGAAGTGCTACTGCCATTCACTAGATTTCAAGAAACCCGTGGATGAAACAAGACTGAACAGTTAATAGGGTCTAGCAATTACTCAAGAATTGTACAGACAAAATCCAGAAAAATCTTCTCCTGGCTAGAAAGCAATCGTAATAGCCTAATTTTCAGATGTTTATGATCTTGAAAGCAATGAGGAGTATATACTGCAAATGAAGCACATATTCAGGGCAACCATATGCTTGATATAAACACCCACAAATGCATAGGGAGACAGAATGAGAGCGTCATGCAAATATCAGCTTTCACTGCAAAACTGAATTTTTACAGTCAAGTAGATAACAGCCCATGTTCTTTTCCACTGTCACATTGAAGTCATGAAGTGAACTCGGTATACATTTAATCAGAAAAAAAGAACTTATTATTTTGAAAAAAATTAAGTAGGGCTGGATTGCAGTTCCGTGAGTTTAGTTAAAATTATTTAATTTTATCAAACTCAAAAAAGGGTGGGGGAAGTTTGGACAAAAAGAGAAATAGTATAAAATGATAATGTTGCTTAGGGACCTGAGTGAATTAGTCGATGCTAATTAAGTATGTTAAAGATTCAAACATATTCATCAGACAGTTTATTTCAATAACAGACATACCTCTTCTAGAATTTGGCAATCATCTTCTAAGGGTCTATTTAAATCATTGCGAGCATAAGTTGAAAATTCTGCAATCATCATTTTATCTATCAGCTTTTCCAGTTCACAAAGCTGTGAGCCAAGATGCCTAAGAAAAACAGCCATTGAGATATGAGCTAAATAATCAACCTGAAAATGAATCATTAGTTCACAGTTGAAGAAAATAACCACCCAGCAGGTAATTTCCATGTAATCAACGCTGGCTTAATGGGGTCTCAAATCTTCCACTTGTTAGAGCAGCTGAAATCATGCCTTTTTCAGAGGCACCATCACCTTGCAGCAAAACACATGGACTTGAATATTGATGGAGGGTAAAAATTCGATGTAGGGCTCTTTTCCCCCGCTTCAGAAGGTGCCAAGTACCTTCTCTTCCCAAAGAAGTGAACCAGAACCAAGAACATTCGGTGTTTGTCAGTATACAGGTGTTAAAAAGAAGGAATACTTCTTTTGCTCGTCCATGTCCTCAGCTCATCAGTCCACAAGTTCCTCCACTTCAAACACTGGCGCTTTTAATGTGGTCACAGATTTAATTCCCATGACTGATACACAGTTATAGCTTTACATGACAGGATGGCTTTCAGAGAACACAGAATAGTTTTCAAATTTGCCATTTCCATGCTATTCTAAACTAAAAATATTTTAGTATTGTATTCATGTATTGCAGATTTTAAGCCATATTTTTCAGACTGTTGTCACACAAAACCACAACGAAGTTTTTCATATCAGAAATGTCAACCAGTCTTTAAAAGTTGTGCAGCTAGAGAAACTTTTAGCAGAGTAAAAGTAGGAATTTCAGAGATGCCAAACACTTCAGGCTTTCCAACTGACAGCTGAGAGCACCAAGTATGTGTAAAAATCAGACTGCTTTTTCTTTCTCCGTTTTTTTTTTTTTTTTTAAAGAAAAAGACGCTTTGCCAATCAGAATTAACAGGAGCTGCGATATTTTAAATAAACTCGGATACAAAACGGAGAGAATGAACCTGCATGGCTCACTGGCTTTAATTCAGCATTGGTGCAGCTGGGCCAGCTGAGTTAAACAGATTAATTTTCTTTAATTTTAAGATGACCAGGAATGTGCCTGCTTTTGAAATTGTTGGTCAAGAATTGGCTGGAACGGACAAACTGGACACATTTTAAGTATTTCATTTAAGCAAAAAAGGCCTCTAGAAAATCCAAGCCAGTTGCATCATGGACATTTCAAAACAACCCCAATAGAAAAAACTAAATATTTTTATTTGCAATGTAATGACTGGAGTTGCAAAACTTAACTGCAGGACTAATACCCACAAGACAAAGGCTGTTACGTAGGCAAGCACAAAGATACTCTTTGGTAACTTATTTCTGTAACTGTGCTTAACTACCCTGAAACACAAGGCAACCTGCCCTCTCAAACCTCAGGTGTGGAAATACCCAACAAGAGCTCCCAGCACTTGCTACCACCACTTTGCTGAAGATGTTCTAGTCCCCAACAACAACAAAAACCACTCCACCCTGAAACACGCAAGAATAACTCAAACCTTCATTCGTACTCCAGCAAAACACCTTGGCAATGGTCTCTTAAGAGGTACCAGTCACACATCAGGTCCTTTCAATGACTGAATACTACAATTCTGTTACGTAAAATTATGAGTGTAGGGTAAAAATTCTTTTAAAACACACAGATGTTTTATATTTTTTCCGGGTGTTTGTGGTATGCCAGCATGCCAGTGCAAAAAAAATTACTCTATCTCCAACACCCCAACAAGGATTGTGAAAACAATGTAAAAATTAACAGTACAGATCTGTAACTTTGTTAACATGTTAAGTATTTTTTTGTGTGTAATTAAAAAGAGGAATTTGAAAAGGTTAAAGAGCTATAAAACTTAAATTCTATCCTATAGTACTAGCAAGCAATAATCATACAGTTATGACTGATACATATAATCACTGGGGATATTTAACCTAGATTAAAGACACCAATTTATTATTTCAAAGCACCACTAAGGTGCTTTCATTTTTTGCTATAACTAGAATCAAATTACATTTTTTTTCTGTGTATAGTATGACAAAAAGAGAAAAATTATTGTATATGGATGATGCAAGTAATTTCTTACTGCTTTATATTGAATGATTCTATGACATGACTCAATTTAAAGCTGTCAGTTCACAAGCAAATTCTACAAGCTGTCATGCACAACACTAAAGCAATAAGATTTTTTAAAAATAAGATACAAATTATTTAGAGAAAAAAAAGATATACTGTTTAGAACAAATAGATACTGATTCAGAAGTTACTCTCTTTTTATAATAAATCAGGTATTTAACTCTATTGAAAATTGTGTCATTCTTGCCTAAAGCAGAGCAAAAACATTCAACTGATACTTCTTGGAAAAAGATGAAGTATTTGTGTATGGCATCAATTTAAATTTTAAAAATTTGATTTATTTTAAAAACCACAACATTCTACTGAAAAGTTTTATCAAGATCTCCATCTTTTAATTGCCCGTTATTTCTCCAGACACACTACACATGCAGGCCACTGTGAGACCTGGGAACAACTATGCTGGGCTTCTCAGCTGCACTTCCATCTCTGACAGGGGTGATGACTTAGGTTGCATTTAACTCACCTTTCTGAAGCTTCAGTATCCAAAGCAGAGGGAACATTTCCCACTCCCATCATTATTTTTAACTCTACCAAACCAACTAACAAAGTATTATTCAAGAAATCACTTTTCACAGACAAGATGACTATTTACGTGCAAATATATTCCACATCTGACTGTAATTTTAAAATAACGGCACATTCTTGGGACATCACGTATACCAACCACAATAACAACACAATTGCACTCCGCTGGGGTAGTATGCAGGTTACTGAATTGCAAAACGCAACTAATTCTGATGCTGTCACAGGGTTGCAGAAGTACACTCACTACATCCAGGTAAATACAAATGTGACTCAGACAAGGGCTGTGCACCATAATCAAGTGGCTGAGAACAGAAACAGTAAAGAGGAAAGAAACTGTGCTGAGGTGCCTGAAGGTGGACAATCTAAGCTAAAAGAAAGACTAACAGCTTCTAAAAACTTTCCTCCCAATGGTTTATTAGCTCTTTAATTTTTATAATGTAAAAAGCCATTTTTTAAAGACTTTTTCTGAGTTCTCTTCTACATAAAATTTGAGTCTTTTTCCAAACAAGCTAGAAGGGGTGTTAGAAGAGAAGCTCATCAAAACAGACATACAAGAGTAGCAACCATATAAAGTTCTGAATATTCATTCTACAGTTACTGAGCAACAACCATATTTTTATGATACAAGCTGGGAACCACCAGGTTGCAGGAACCACATAACCTTTAAACAAAACAAGCAAACAAAAGCAGCATCAACTTTATATATAACTCAGTATACAGCTCCACAACAGGTTGATGCAAGTCTCAGAGCTGATTTAACATACTCTGATTTAACATACTTCTGTTAGTATCATACCACAGTGACAGCTTTGCATACAACACTTTTAAACTGCATATGATGGTTATGATAGCTTATTTTACATCAGTGAAAAGGATTCTACTGTATTAACACTCCTGCATATCACAGAGGACCTTGCCCGGTCCAGCGGCATCTCCCAAGTGGAGCTCTAAGCATTCACTGTTAACAGAAGCAGCCACCACAGGACCATGGACTCAAGTAATTCCCATCACTGTCACAAACATCCTGATTTCAGTAAAGCATTTGACACAGTCTCCCACAGCATCCTCACAGCTAAACTGAGGAAGTGTGGACTGGATGATCGGGTAGTGAGGTGGACTGAGAACTGGCTGAAGGAAAGAAGCCAGAGAGTTGTGGTCAATGGGGCGGAGTCCAGTTGGAGGCCGGTAACTGGTGGAGTGCCTCAAGGGTCAGTACTGGGGCCAATATTATTCATTATATTCATCAATGACTTGGATGAGGGAATAGAGTGCACTGTCAGCAAGTTTGCTGATGACACTAAACTGGGAGGAGTGGCTGACACACCAGAGGGCTGTGCTGCCATCCAGTGAGACCTGGACAGGCTGGAGAGTTGGGCAGGGAAAAACATAATGAAATATAACAAGGGCAAGTATAGAATCTTGCATCTGNCATCTGGAATATTGTGTCCAGTTCTGGGCCCCTCAGTTCCAGAAGGACAGGGAACTGCTGGAGAGAGTCCAGCACAGAGCAATGAAGATGATCAAGGGAGTGGAGCATCTCCCTTATGAGGAAAGGCTGAGGGAGCTGGGTCTCTTTAGTTTGGAGAAGACTGAGGGGTGACCTCATTAATGTTTATAAATATATAAAGGGTGAGTGTCACAAGGATAGAGCCAGGCTCTTCTCAGAGACGACCAATGATAAGACAAGGGGCAATGGGTACAAACTGGAACACAGGAGGCTCCACTTAAATACGAGAAGAAACCTCTTCACAGTGAGGGTGACAGAGCACTGGAACAGGCTGCCCAGTGGGGTGGTGGAGTCTCCTTCTCTAGAGACATTCAAAACCTGCCTGGACACATTCCTGTGTAACCTCATCTGGGTGTTCCTGCTCCAGTGGGGGGATTGGACTAGATGATCCCTTCCAATCCCTAACATTCTGTGATTCTGGGAAACACGAGTGAAAAAACGGTAGCACCAGCAGCTTGAGCAGCACCTTCCCACTGTTTCTTCCCTTCCCAACTTCAGCAGCTCACAGAACTGGATTTCTCAGACAGACAGAGCAAGAGGAAGCAAACCCTGGCCACTGTAAATACAGCTCTCCACAAGAGCAGACAGTGCTGAACATGTCCCATCTGACCAGTCATCAACCTCAGACCACATTTTGATAGCTCTGCGCAGGCTTTCGCTTGCTAAGCTTCTTCCAGCACAAGCACAGGCCAGAGGCTGACCTATTTGACACATGGTCTGTGCATATTCCTGTAACACCACAGAACTAGGTCTGTAGCGAAAGACAGAGGCCTGGAGTGGAGCTGTGTAGCAAGAACTGTGCTGCCTGCATGAGGACTGCAGACCACCACCTGGAAACCAACTCTCAGCTGTGGGCTACAACAACAACAAACAAACAACCAACCCACCAAAAAACAAAAAAAGCCCAACCAAACACACACACACACAAGCCCCACACCACCACAAAAACACCTATCTCTGGTATATGCATTAGTCACACAGCTTATGTCAACACTTACATTTTGTACTATGTCCTCCAAGAACAAACAAACAAAGGTAAAACAAACCCCTTCAGCCAACATCATATGCTCAAGACATTCTAGCTCTTTTTGTATTTGTTTCCTAGATGGTTACCTACCGGAAACTGTGAATGCCTTGAAGCTCTTGCTGTAACACCTCTTGTGTTGTTGCTATTAAGTCCAAAGCTCCAACAAACTCAGATGTAGATAGCAGCAACTGTACAGTGGGCTGTGTTTGGTGTACAGTAGCCATTAACTTCAGTTTATTGTATGCTTTTATACAGTTATTTCTGGTGAGTGACAGTCTTAAAACTCGAAGTGATCCTTCACACATTACTTTATCAATTTTGGAAATTTTTTCTCTAAGTAATTTTACAGCTTGGGAGGTTTTCCTGAGGTAGTCCTGCAACTCATGCTGGGAGGTCATTGCATGAAAAAATGCTTCTGAGCGCAGAGAAATCTGATGAGCAATATTGACTTCCACAATGTCCAGATAATGGCTCAGCTAGAAAGAAGATGGAGGAAGAAAAATGAGCAGTGTTATTACGAGTGGGCAAGCTTAGCATCATACAAATCTACTTGCAGGGTATTTGTCTTTTTGTATCATGAGGAAATTCTGCTAATAAAAATTAAAACCCTATGTCAGATTAGCAAGCAAATAACTACCCATCAGGGGTTGATAATTTGTTTTTAAATGAACTCAAAATCACTTTGAGAAGGCTGATCTGATGCCTCTCCTGCTTGAAAATGACAAGGTAGAAAAGCAAATAATTTTCAAATACCTGAGCTTTTGTACCACATGGTCGCACGCTGGCATTGTTAAATATGGCCATTAACCAGGAGACAGCTCTAGACACTGGCTTGCAAGTAAGAACAGTATATTCACACAAATATGCTACGTACTTTGGGTCACTGAAGTTGCTAAAGATGCAGCCTAACTATGCTTGATGGCGTGGCTTTGGATTGGCTCTATTCATTGAAAAGGCTGCAGCACCTTCTTTGTACTAAAATCCTCAGGATATCACCGGCTGCAGTTGTTTTTTGCCAACCAGTTGGAGTTCCTATTAAACGTATTTCTTGCATGCTGACACTGTGGGATTCCCAGAGACAGAGTATGCCTACATGTTTAGAACCTGAAATTTAAATTCTCTGTGTTGAACAGTTACCAGGCCACTGGACTGGCCTTATTATTTGAGCTGCAAAAGCTGTGTTCTGGCTTATGCTGAATATGCCTACATGTTTAGAACCTGAAATTTAAATTCTCTGTGTTGAACAGTTACCAGGCCACTGGACTGGCCTTATTATTTGAGCTGCAAAAGCTGTGTTCTGGCTTATGCTGAATATGCAAACTCATAGGACTGAGGCATTAGGATACTCAGCTGAATGTTAATACTCAGACAATCTGGTTTCTAAGAGGCATCAAGCACTCAAACCTCATGCTGAATAAAATTAGCTGGAGAATGTTTCTTTNAAGCACTCAAACCTCATGCTGAATTTCAAAAGGCCCATCCAAAGATGGAAAGAAAATCAGCTGGAAAATGTTTCTTCCTTAAAGTTATTTTCATCCTGCATGTGTTTAACACTGGAGATTTATACAATATGCAAACTCATCTTTTTTGTAATGCGTTGAATCAAAACATCCTCTGCCAACGAGCTGTGAGACACCTGGCCCACAGGAAAACCTGAGACAGACTGTGATACTGGGATCAGAGAAAAGGCTATTATGATCACTTCTTTATGTGATTTTACCAACCAGATGCCCCATTATGCAAAGTGAGGTAGAACAACAGAACAAAATTATAGTACCTGCCTCAAAGAGCTTACAGTTCCAATGTAGGGTAAGACATAGAAGGAGGTAAGGAAGAAAAAACTGTCAGGGGGAAACTGTTCAAGTAGGTCAGCAGCAGTCCAAAAGCAGTAAGAGCCTAAGCATGTGTGCTTAAGGCAGAGTTTTCCAAATTCTATTGAAAAACAGTGACCAGAGGTAAGGAAAATTATGGCAGCAGGGTGCCAATTTACACATGGTAAATGTAAACCTTGTGCAGTTCAGTCTTAAAAAGTAAAACAGCAAATCTGGGCCCATTTCAGTACCATGAAGCAATATAATAATCTGTTTATCAGGCATGTGGCTTTGGAGGCAACAGAACTGTTTTATATATTTTAGGTATTTGTATCACCTCCCCAAGGAAGTGTAGCTCACAGCTATCCAAAGCCTTATTTTCAACCCACTGCATCAGAGTGTGCTCTGGGTCTCCCTTGTTCAAAGCCCATGTTGAGTGTCCATCCTGCTGCTGCCAAGCTCACTTTACGAGTTTAAAGCACATGCCAGACACTGCTTTTTCACCTTCAGACAGTAAGTGCCACTAGAAACTCCAAAGAAGTATTCCTCCAATTTTAGGTGTGGAGGATAACCCAAAGAAGGACCAAGTTATCCTCCAGTAGAGTCTGTCTGGAGGATCTGGAGGAAGAGCAGGAAGACTAACCACTGGAAATTTGGAAACATCTTCCAGAAGATCTCATGTTATTTTTTCTTAAGGCGCATCACTATTTTTTTTCTTTCTGTTAGTTTGGTTTTGTTTTTGTTTCCCTCCTCCTAGTTCCCAGAAGCTTTAGTAGGTTAAACAGGAGGGAAAATTAAAAGTTAGAAAACAGACTCCAAAATTATGCAGATTTTCTATAGGCATTTTATGGCTATTTGTACTACAGAAATGACTCACTGTAATTTTTTTGTCATGATTTGATAAACAGATTTATTTAGCAAGGAAAAAAGTTATCTTTCAGCAAGATGCTTCCTGCATTGACTATTAACAATCTGCAGACTGATGTAAAATGAGAGATAACAAAGCCCACAACAGCGATGTCTCAACAAAGAGTAGAGAAAAGCAGCAATGGAGTTTCTTTGTAGGAAGTAACAGCTGCCACGGATAATGACATTTTGTATCAAAATCATACCTTTTCTTGAAGTAACTTAGAGGAAGCTGCATCACGATTTCCTTTTCCACCAGCAGTACTAAAATGAGACCACGGCAAAACGGCATTAAATGTTAAGGAATCTTCCAAGGCGAAATCTGGCTTCATAAAAATCTGAAAGAGAAAAACAAAAGAAATAAATGCACCTCTCTCACCTCTACATTTTCCTCCCCAGTTTAACACACCTCCTGTCTCATGAAGCTAATAAGAGTCCTTATTTGTTGATTTTTCAAAACCCAAATTTTCATTCATTCAGGCAAACACATTCATTCCAGAACCTGTAACCAATCTACTTTACACCTTAAATGTTTTTGTGATCTGACAAAGTCTTATCTTCCTAAAAGTGGAATTTGCGGCTCCAAAATTACCTAGGTTATCAAGCACCCAAGATGATCTAAACATCCTGAGCATGAAAATATAGGCAGCATTAAACCACAGGTGGGTCCTCTAAAGGATCAGAGCAAACATTCTTCAATAGCAGGGACTTATATGTTCATTTCTGGGGCCACAGCTTCTACCAGACTGGGGATCCAGGCAGCTGTCAGGGTGCAGCGAGTGTTGCTGGGCAGGGAACAGAGCCTCAAGCTGATCTCATTTAGCACAGTGCAGCAAACGTGCTGGTCTCAGAAAGAGTCAGTAACATGTAACATTAACTCTACACATCTCAGAGAAGCATTAATCTAAAATTCTCTCTGATAACATTATTTTTACCTGACAAAACTCATACAAATCTTGAGCTTCCAGGCAGATATTAGTACCCTTTTCCCTGTATTTATGAAGTGTAGTTTGAAAAGGTTCAGAGACTATAGTATCACACCGCACTCAAACATTTTTTTTCCTGGACTTTAGATATTGCAGTGACAGCTATTCAAGTAACAGCCTACACAACTGGCACAGAGATGCTGACCCATATTAACACTCTTGACTTCTTAATGTAGCTAGCAAAAAATATTCAGACTGAAATGGAATCTGGAGTTGTGTCTTTGTCAACCTGTTACAAAGAAACCACATCATATATGCTGCAAGGATATCTGCAAGAGGGCTTTGTTCAAGGAGTTAAACATACTGTTAAATTGTACACTATGCAATATTCAAGCTTCTATCAAACTCTTCAGTTTCCCTTTCCTCCTTCAACATAGAGTAGTTAATTTTGTCAGCTCTGAGGTTTTAACTAGTAAAGATGAAAAAAATAATGGCATTTGTATTCTACTTTAAGAGAAAAATCAAGACTGCAGGAAACAATAACGAGAAAGAAAAACAGATTGTTCTTAGGTTTTGTAAATTCTGAGCACTGCAGACCCTCTTGAGAATCTGCTCAAGTAATCAGCTTGGACAAAATTTCTGCAGAGAAGAGAGTACATTCATATATTCAAGTCTACACGTGAGAAATCCTCATAAAAGCTTTGAATGCACAGGAACCATACCTTAGGGACTTGTTCCAGATCTGTCCTGGATTTATCTAAAATTAAACAAAATACAAATAGTCATTCATGAGCAAACAATGGAAAACAATTACCTTGAACACTGCTAAACACTATGAAGAACTTTCCAAGACAATGATGCCAGGTTCCTCACAGGGGACAGACAGGGAACAGTGGTTATAAATTACAATGAAGGATTCTGACTGAACACAAGGAAAACCTTTTTCACCATGAGGACACTGAAGCACTGGAGCAGGCTGCCTAGAGAGGCTAGATACTGTTCTTAGAGTTTTTAAAGGCCCAATTGGATAAAGCTCTAAACGGCTTGGCCTGACCTCGCAGTTGAACTGGCTTTGAGATGGCAGTTGCAGTAAACACCTTCTGAAGTCCCGTCCAACCTGAAATATTCTGATTCTTTGAAACCCTGTTGTTCTTTGTAGTTCAGGTCTCATGCTAAGAGTACTCAAAGGTGCTCACACTTGGCTGCTTTGACAGTGAAAATCTTAGTGATACAAAGCAATCTACTTAATTCTTCACATTCCTTAAAATGCTGTTCAAGCAGCTGGCAAGGGCCAGTAAAAGGTTCCTCTAACATCACCCCAATTTTAATGTTACAGATTGAAGCTGTCCATACAACCACTTCCGCACAGCACTTGGAGGATGGATGCACAAAGGCTGGCAAGAAGGATGTATGAGGACTGAGGACAGTCCCAAGCATGCTGAGCAAGTAGCACAGAAGTAGCCCTTGCCATGAAGTAAGCTGACCTGACAATTGCAGAGGACAATACAGTTGAGCTGGGAAAAGAGGTGCATTGTTGCACTCCAGCAGAACTTGAAGAAAAGGCAAAAATCAGACTTTTGAGGTTCACTTTAAATCCCCTTTTCCTTATCTACTCATTAACTTAGTGTGCATCATGAAGGAGGGCGCACACTGGAGGCCAAAACAGGTGAGGAATTTAAAAACAACAAGCCCGTATCTCAGCTGGACAGTCTACTCATCCCTGACAAACACGTTAAATGCTTCATCAGCATTATCTCCCACACTTCTACGTCTTTGCTTCTTATTTTATTTGCTTGTTACTTCATTTGTATTGAAATAAAAAGGCAACCTAGGAATCATCCTGCTGTCCTCAGTCTTTGGACAGACCAGCTCTTATGAAAGTGAAAGGCCAAGTCATGTGGGCTAGAGTTAGAGGAAGACAAGCAACACTAACAAAATAAACCATAGAAAATACACAGTTTCAGCTTACCAAATGATGCTTCTACTAGGAAATGTCCACCTACCCAAGAAGCTCACAGTTGTTTTGGTGACACAGTAATTTTATCTTTTTAGAAAACAAAAGCCTCTTTCAAAATGGATTAAGCTAAGCCTGAAGAAGGAACTTTTATTTTGCAATACGTGCCACAAACAGATTCATTCATGAACAGCTATTCCAAAATAACACCAAGTACAAAGAAACCCTACAGAAGGGCTTCCTTTTGCACAAAAGAGGATGAAAAGTGATTGAAAGAACTTGATCAAAAGGAGTAAACTATTGAATACTTCTTGCTGCATTACCTGTGGACATTCATACAGACAAGCCTGATGAAACAGTGATTGGCAAATGAACTCTTTTGTGCCAATATTTTTGCAAAAATACATTAAATATTAAAAGTTTGTTCCAGGTTATGGGTGTTCCTTTTGCTTATCTTTTCATTTTGCATCTTGCCTGCCTTTGTCCAGTTCCGTATTAGCTGAACTACTTCCTTAAAATCTCAAAATTCAGCCTTGCTACAGCTGGGGACACCAAAAGAAGTTTGCTGAGTAGTCTTTGCTAACAGTAATCAGAGAAATACTAACCAGAGAACTGGTCAGAGTGAAACTTCATGAAGTTCAACATAGGAAAATGCAAAGTCCTGCACCTAGAAAGGAATAACCTCAGGCACCAGAACACTGCAGGGGTCTAGAGGCTGGAAAGCATCCCTGCAGAGGACTTGTGGTCCTGGCAGACAGCAAACTGACCACGAGCCAGCAGTGCACTCTTGCGGCAAAGCACCCTGGCCTGCATTAGGCAGAGCATTGTCAGCGGGTTGAGAGAAGGTGATCTCCCTCTCCACTCATCACTAGTGAGACATCTCGAACAGCGTGGCCAGTTCCAAGCTCCCCAGTATAAGACAAACCTAGATGTACTGGAACAAGCCCAGTGAAGGGCCACAAAGATTATTAAGAGACATGGGCATTTTTTTATATAAGGAGAGGCTGAGGGAGATGAGACTATCTAGCCTGACAAAGCTCATGGGGGATCTTATCAATGGTTTTAAATATCTGACAAGAGAGCGTAAAGAAGACAGAGCCCACCACTGCTATTCTTCATCTCAAAGTTAACAAGTGCTAGAAATTTGATGCAACAGTTTCAACGGATCTTAAATAAAAGGAAGTTAAAGAAAACACTGCTGGAGACATAATGACCTGCCATGAATGCAAACAGGCCAAGGAAAATTTAAAAGCAGGCATCACAAGCATTTTGACCTATAAAATATCAGCAGTCGTCATGAATACTTCTGGTCAACCATTTCATCAGCAGCTGTTGTTGCACATGAAGCACTCCAGCAAGTAAAGGAGATGATCAGTGTATCATAGTATTCATTATTGAATGCTATAATACACTGATACAAAAAGAAACTACTTTTTAATTACTAAAGGAAGGCTATGACTGTACCGTGCGTGTGTAATAGTGTCCTGTCAAAAGCATCTCTAGGAGCACAAATATTCTTGCATCTTTCATGAACCTTCTCTCTCTGTAAAAGAAAAAATATATTAAAGAATTATTCTGAGGCTTAAAAAAACCACACTTTTTTTCTTTGAATCAGTACACTGAGAACATTTTCAGTGAAGCATAACTGTGTTACGTCAAATAATTCTGACAAGTTCACAATAGTATTTTTTCCCTCTTAAAAACTCAGATGTTGTTTGTCCAGGTGAAAGGTACAAAAAATTTCAACCTGTAGTCAATATGTTGTTTCTCCTGCACCTTTATATCTCAAGAGAAAATTAACACAAAAGTTATTGAAGAGGTGTAATAACTTGTCTACGTAATGAGATATAACCATAGATCAATTGTAATTACATATCCAAACATTTATTTGCTGTCTAATCCAGAAATTGCACTAACACTCAATGAATGCTTTTTCATTGCTAAATTAAATCAGACCAAAGTAGAAATTGCTTCCATATCTTACTAATGAGTACCTTGCTGAAACCACACATCTTGCTTTGTCATGGTGAGCTTCAAATTATTATTTTTTTTTATTACTGGTGTAAACAACAGAGAGACCATAGTGGTAAGAAATTACACTTCTAAAGAATACCAATGTTATAACAACTAGATCTCCACTAGAAGCTACATCATGGGTCTGTTCCCTCACCCCAAAATCTTTCATTTAGCAGTCACTGCATTACACCCTAATTTTAACAGATGAGCTCTTAAATGTTTTAACCGTTGAATGTGTGAACTAATGGCAATAGTTCAGTTACAGACAATTCCCTTTCACATAGTTTAACTATGATTTAAACAAGTAACACTTCCTGCAGCCAATTCTGTAAAAGCAAAAAAAATAATAAAGTTACAAACCAAGGAAGCAGAAAACAGTGGGAGACTTCTACATGTTCTTTCAGTTAAAAACAATACTACATACTTACTGACACCTGTATTTTAAGAGTTTGTAGAAGTCTCCTACTGGCCCTGGTGTCCTTAGATGTAGCTTAAACTTTCCTGTTACAAAAGAAATCATTGAGATAATAGGCTATTTACAATTTTAAGAACTTCATATATAAATGTTTACATCAGAGACTCTTAAAAAAAAACCTCTCCAACCCTTGCAGCGCGAAGTCATGTTTTATATTTGATCCAAAGGTCTGAAAATGCTATGTTGGGCTGTAGAGTCCAATCAAATAATCCTTTCAGAAGAAGAATTAATAATCAGAATGAATATGAACTGTAAGCCCTGGCACAGAGGTCAGTATTCAGAAATACAAATTAAAAACAAACAAACAAAAACACAACAGAAACTGCCTAGAAATAATTTAGACAGCATTTTCCATAATATGAATACTGAGATTATAAAACAAGAAATACCTAATGAAGACTCAACAAGCACTGAAGAGCAAATTAATCGTCAGCTAACTGTTTGACGGACTACTAGCAGGGACAATCTCTAATCAGAGGGATCTCAAACCTCCTTCTGGCACCTAGTACTACATGTAGCTAATTCTGGGTTCTTACCGGGGTGATTTCCTGTTGGTATAATGCAAAATGTTCCTTGGTGATCTGTGGGAGGTAGAATGAAGGCGTGACTTCAGTGTCCACAAAGTCCACTCCCCATGTTTTTGTAAAGAAATCAGATTCCCTTTTTGCTAACCTAGGATCATTTAGTGCTGCTGGGAGATTGACTTTGGAATGATAAATAGTCCATCTGTGCTGATCCGCAACTAGAGATGGGCTGTCACATAAATTACTGGAATCGCCTGCAGCGCAAAACACAAGACAGTTTGTTAAGATGAGAAACAAAGTTGTATTTTTTGCTAAAATGCAGTTCTTAAGCAAACTATATTTTCACAACTAAAAATGCAAAAGACCCATAATATTCTCCTTCTGCAACACGTCAACTTGCATTTCTTCTACCAGATTGTTTAACACAAGTTTTGAACACAGTGTTGTATTCACACTCATTAAAAATATATTTAGCTCAACATCCTTAGCTTGTACTGAAGAGAAAAAATTCAAACCACAAACATATTTTCAATAATCTGAACTCTATCAGAATTACAGCTGAAATTTGTTAGCATTATATTTCATAATTCTTAAGATCCCACCCCACCTACCCCTTTTTATAAACTAAGCTTTAGTATACCACAGCAGCTACAATTGTGACCAAAACCTGCTTTTATGATAGTGCTAGAGACAGGTCTTGGTCTCATTTCCCATGGTAAGAGGGCTGGGGTGTTTCACAGAAGTGATGCAGGTAGATTCCAAGCACACTGGACAGGATTTTTACAGGCTCTGACAGAATATACTCTCTTCTTGTCTGTACTACAGACCATAGCCATACTGTGAAATCACACAAACAAGATCCTAGCTACAATGTGGACATGTAAAAACAAGCTGCAAATGGGAAGACTCTCCCATTGCTCCAAAGGGTGGTATAAAGTAGAATTACAGCACACTTTGAAATAAGACTATGGCTTAGGACACTACAGGCAGTATATGAGAAAATTTGACTGAAAAATTGTAAACACATTAGCAAATTTAACTGCATGTTCACTCTCCTTGAGACCGACCATTACCTGTAGGTTCCTTAGGACACACATCAGGCAGTGACTGCACAGGTCGAAAGCGTTTGGTGGTGTCCATTTCCTTTTTGAAGAAAGCATCACTGCTGTTTGACTGAGGCACTGGTGAAGAACTGTGGCTTGATGCCATTGCATAAAATCACCACTTGGTAAAAGCTAAATAAGAAACAATAAATACGACCTCTTTAGTAAAGTTTGGTAAGGGATTGTATCCAAACAATGGCACTCCATCAGCTACATAGTATTTTGTAACTTGCAACACTTTGACACATTTCAACAGCAACAGGGAAAAGTTTATTTTAAACACAAAAATAAAAGGCAGAATATAACTTCATAGTCTGGTTCCTCCCACACCTCTAGGTTTGGAGGATAGCTTGTTCTCGCACACAGCATGAATAAAATCATATGTTTAAAAAAAAAAAAAAAAGCCAGGACCTCAGCAACAGGAGGTGAACTGTTTTTTTCCAAAGGAGGTTCGCAACCTACACTTGCGATTCAGACAAGCCCAGCAACAGCTATCCGCAGATAGAATATATCATTAATGATTTATAGTAACTGAAATCATCATCAGATTTCAGACAAATCAGAATCTGAAGAATACAAGCATACCACAAATACCAGAAAAGCATGAGCACATGCCATACATAGAACACAGGCATCTTTTATCACTTGAATCAGGAAAAATGGCAATTCAGCTTTTCATGGCTGTAGTTTATTTCAACATAAAAAACAATTGCAGAAAGATGACAATTAAAACACAGATCAAAAAGCTTAGGAGCAAGGAAAGTTCCACTAATTTTCCATTGAACTTCAAGCTCCCAATTTGAAAACAATCAACCTTAAAAATTTTATACCAGGGCTGAGCAACATGAGTTCTTTCCACCTGTAAACAAAGCTGCATTTCCATCAAAGTATTAGTTGAATCAGTAGTAAACTGCAGAAGTATTTGAGAGTTTATTAAAAGAGACCCATAATGTATAGCTCAAAGAGTGCCTGTTCAAAGAGACTGATCTGAATCCTTGCCTTTAAAGAGAAATAAACACATCTAGTAAGATCTTAACATTTAACTACCAACTGTTAAGGGAAACCTAAATTACTCACTACCCTGTGAAGGAGCACAAAAAGATAAAAGGCTATTTTATCTTCAATCGCTGAAGCAGGCACCAAGGGACAACTGTACGTCACCCTGTCAACTTCTAACAGCATCACAAATATTATAGAAAATCTCATCTGGGAAAAAAAATAAGTTCTGCTTTCTAAACAAGTTTGGACGTGTCCTACAAAAAATTCCTAAAGATGAGTTAAGATACATACAGCAGTAACAGAACATCCTAGTGAACAGGCCCATAAAGACTAACAAATGCCATGAGCACATATTGTGGCCAACCCTCTCTCCATCAGGTGCCACTGCTGACCGTCACTTGCCTCTCTGCCTGACAATGCACAAGACAAGGACAGTAATGTGCTTCCATTGTCATTTTTAGAAGGGACTTTTAGAAGGGGTGAAAATATACGAGAACCCTTTCTAAATGGTTGCTTTCCAAAGCTGCTACTTTCTCTATTAAGTGCTTCCCTTACGTTTTAGGGTCTTCTTGTGCAAAATCTAGTTTATGATAATGAGAAAACACTATATTTTTACAATTTTTAAAAAACACGTCCAGTGCTAAGTTATAACGATCAAGTCTCGTAGAGGCATACAGTTAATTTATCTGCCTTTGCAACTTCTTCAAAGTTCTTTATTTGCAGTTTTTCTCCTGAAAAAGCCTCTGTAATATGACACACAGTCTGCTCTAGCCAGATGTATGAGCAACTAAGGCCATTTGTAGAAAACACTGAAACCTTGTACTCTTGCTTGCAAACCTATCCCCCCACAATGAGGTATTGCCTAAAAGTATATTCTAAGATGTGAATTGTCTCAACTACATAAACTTCAGTGAAGAAAATGCTAACTGCATTACGCCAGTCCAAGATTTAAAATAAATTTAAAAGACAATTTAACACTGAAAACTAATTCAATACTTCAGCTTTTCAAAAACAAACTACACCTACTCTTGCACAGGTAATTACTTGTCACCATGAAGTATTCACATTGCCTTTGTAAAACGACAAATCTTAAAACAGAATTAAGAAGAGTACAACAAAATATCAATGCAAGCAGTAACCTTCACACTATTGAGTAGATTTCAACAAGATATAAGGATTCACAGGCAGAGGCCTTCTTAAATGGCATGCAATATGATGCTGTGCTAAATTATTCATAGTTAACAGCTATTCTAGTAGCTTCATAAGTCAGAGCCTTATGGATAATTAACCTCAATGAACAGCCCCATTTGCACAGGAATAAACGCATTTGTACTGACCCAAATCAGGCATTCCTCAAACTGCAGTCCTTAAACTAGCCAAGTAAGCACAGCTTCAGAGAGAAACCAAGCTAGACAGAATTACCTGAACTAAATTCAAATTATGAAGGAGTATGTGACAAGTCTACACGAAGACAAAAATCCTGCCCTACACCTGAGCCCTTCTGCACATGTGGACCTTGCAGATAACTGAAAAAACTTCATTCGTTCCCCAACAGAACAGCTGTTCCTTGTGCTACACTACTGAACATTTTATAGACAAATGAATCTATAATAAGCCTTCCAAATCAGCATTTTAAAATACACGACAATATATAAACTTGCTGATTTAAACATACTAAAAAAAAATGAAACTCACTGATAATATAGTACAAAACTGCTGCAGAATATTTTGACTCATTCCACTTTAAATGCAAGTGAAATGCAGGTAAATGTAGTTAACTACACAAGCTGTGAAGAATGAATTATAAAATCTTGAGTCCCCTGAGCCTCCTACTTAGAAGAGCGTATAGGCAAGATTAAGAATATGCAACTATGTAACTTAATTACATCAATATTTAAATTATATACAATTAAAACTGGGCTAGATTAACTCTGTTCTCTCCAGTAATCCCCATAATTCACTCACATTTTGTCCAGCATTGTGTATTAAACTAACACAATAAAAAACTCCAGGGATTAGATACATGAGTAATGATGGAAATACTTAGAGGATTATGGCTGTATTTGTATTGTGCCTTCAATACATTAAATCTTTTTTGTACACACAATATTAATTTCCTTAGTTAAAAAAATTACATTACACTGTCACTGTAATGTCTTAATATTGCTCAAGTCAATAACATCAAAAACTTTAAAAAATTGAACCATCGTAACAATGAAAATAGCTTCGATCATTTGAATTTACATTATTCTTACAGTCTGAACAAATGAAGATTAGTATTTCAAATACAACAATCTTACAGCTTCCTCCATTTAAAAAAATCCTTGTTCAATAACACACTTAGCAACTATGATATGACACAATTGTATGACGTACAGCACACAATAAAATGTCTGTGATGACAAATGTAATAACCACATGTGTGGATACTGTACAGTCAGCAAAGCAGAAGATCTGCACAGTTAGTAATGTATTAATCACACTAATTTTAAGGAGTTGTTTCTGTGATGACTACTGTCTGACTCTTGTGTTTCACACTCAAGGTTCCAGCAGTTATAAGAGCAGCATAACAAACAACAAAGTGTATTACTCAGAAGTAATTGCACAGGACAGTTACGACTCTCGAGCACACGCTTGTTTTTTCAAGTACTAAGACTAGTACAAAGTTCTTTAGAAACTGCCTTTCCATATTCTGAGCATTACTTGCACACTTTGTTTTTCAGATAGTAAGTCTTCGCTACTGAAACAACCAGTATTATCTCTATATGAACAGGATATTAGAGAGGGTGCAAACCAAACCTCACCTCTTCATGGATATTAATGTCCTGTTTCCTCATTCTTGGGTGGTTTTCCATTAGCATTATCAATCAATTTTGTATTTCCCACTTAAGGTAACAGCTTTACATGAGTTTAACTTTTTTACTGGGAATATTCATGTGCACACACTTCAGTTTGTAAAGCTGTAACATGTATTAACAACACAAATCAGAATTTATGAAGTCAGCATCATCCCTGCAAGGTGCCTGAAGTAAATCTCAATTCATACACTACAGAAACCCATTTTTCTCCTTCCTCTGTCCTCTCCCTCCCAAGTGAAAATAAATCTACAAGCTACTAGTAATACCTTTGACTTAAATTGACAGTTCTGATAAGTCAGCTGGTACTACAAGCAGCACTCAGTAACACTGATCTTATTGGCTCCAGCTCTCATCTAATTCATAGAATCTGCTCTCCAAACTTGATTTTGGCTTCAAAAATAGCGACATCTAAGACGAGACACTAAGCACCCAGAGGAAATAGCCCAGGGCTTTGGCTTCCACCTGACCACACAACACTGAGCAAGTTCACCTTTAAGGATTCCACACAGTCCATGATGAGCCACACTCGGATACCACTAGGTACTTTTCAAGAGGTATACTATGTGTCCCAAAGGTAAGGAGACATTTCTTTGTCAAAATCAGCTTTTCTTGGTCAAAATGAACGGCATGCTGAAGTCCCTACTGCTTTTTGTGGCTTTGTCTGGGAACAACAGAGTGAAATCAAAACATTTTGAAGTACTGTTTTGGTTACCCAACACCCTTTGGAACAGAAAACCATCAGAAGCCACCCACAAGTCATGCTACAGCAAAATATTTCACCATTTCTAGAAGAAGTGACAAATACCAGAGATACTTACTATGGAAAAGGACACCTTAAACATAACTAAGAGAAAAAAATGCACAAGGGATTCCTTCCAGGACCTCAACAGCCAACAATGTGCTTTTATTGGCCTAATATAGTTACTCTGCTCTCAAAAGTTTAGGTTTCCCACTCCACCATTCTACAGATCTTTTTGTTAAATCAGCAGGATTTAACCCTGTAACAAGGAAACCATGGTATAAGCAAAGTACACACCCCCTTTGTAAGACAATGTGAACCAGCCTGGACTAACACAAGCTCCTAGTTCCTTTCAACCAGCTAATTCCCTGGGCTAAACTTTCCACACTTGCCCCTGTGGCCCAAGACAGACGTCCCTCTCTCAGCAGGGGAGCCAAGAAAGTTAGCTTTCAGCAGAAATGTTTAAGCAGTTTCAGAGAATGAGGTTAAAGCTGCGGAAGCTGTTCTGCTAACTCAAGCTCTTTCTGAACACCTATTTTCATCCTGGGGTTTCAGAGCAGAAAGCAGATGAATGTCAGATGTCAGATGAAGGACAGCTACAACTTGCCCCTATGGCAGGCCATCTACATTCAGTGCACACTTGAACACCAAACCTCCTTACACAAGTTGGAGAAAAGTCTGTGTCCACCTGGCCAATCTGAAAGCCTCATAAGTATACATGTATTCGTATTCATGAGCATGTGTGTATTTCAGTGCATCCTGCACATCTTTCAATAGTATCCCAATTCTTGTGTCCCCATGCTGAGGCTGCACCTTGTCTGCAAAGTTAACATGAGTGATGACCACACAGATGAGCCTTGCTGGGATGAAAACAACCTGACAAGGAAGCTATATATGAGTTATCTCCGTTTCTCATCAGCCCTGCTTAGCCATGCGCTGTTACGATCCAGCATACCCTGTAATTCCTTGGGCAGTGCTGAGCCAGACTGTGCTACTTTCTCAGCAAACTGCATAATGGGGACAGTGAAAAAGCAAAAGCACATGAAGAGCTTAAAGAGCAATGCCACCACTTTCCCCTTATACTGACTTTTTCATAAGGCCATCTCAAAATCCTCTCCTCAACGCAGGGCAATAGGCAAAGAAAAAAGTAATTTGATTACAAAGAAAGAACAGCACAGTTGCAAGCCCACTGCACAGCACTGCGGGTCAACTACAAGGCCATAGTAAAACAGCATCAGATTTTCATATTATTACATTTTGAACCGTTTTCTTTTGTCCTCCCCAGCTGAAGTCACCTGAACATTAAATTTAAAAAAAACCCCAACAAACAAACAAAACCTACACACCAAACTTTAGCTGAGCCTCACTTCTTTAAATATAAGAATCAGATTACTCCAAAAAGCCCCATCACTGAACAACATCTTGTTATCTGAATGCATGTACGCGTTATTTAGAATAATATACAAATGTACGATACACATACACACTTTGTCAAAAATTGGAATTTATCTGCCTATAGGCAAACTATCTCAAAACTAGTATTTCACTTTTATTCAGGTACTGAACAAAGCAATTAAATGAAACATCTGTGATATAGTCAGTGTACCAAATGCACTTCCTCTCATCCGGAAACCTAACTTCCAAGTGATGAACAGTAATTTGAAATCGGAACGCAGATTCTGTGCTGGAGGAACAGACCTTCCTACAGATATTTAGGTCATTATGTGCCAAGTTCTTCCATGCCAGAGGTGGTAGAATCATGCAGAAACAATTAACAAAGCAGTAAAAATATATGTCAGAAAATGCCTTGTGGTTAGTTCCCCACACTATTACACAAGATGAGAGAGAAATTACTTTGTACTCTTTTTTGCAGGCATCAGCATTACAGTGTGCATTATCCCCTTGGAAAATGGTGAAATACGAGCATCTTGTATAGCTCCACAGAGGTACATGCATCTGAACAAAGATCAAGAAGCCCTGTTAGGCATTCCAGCTAGAAGTCTGTCAAAAGCAGAGACTGTGGAGCAGTGACATTTTGAGGGAAGGCAGAAGAACTGCACCAGCCATAGCAAAAATCATAACACTAAGGTCCTGCCTTCACAACAGGGGTTTGACAGAAGCTGGTGGCAATTCGCATCAACAGCAAGTTTCCTTGTGCAGGCTCTCCACTTGATATCTTCAGTGGGATTAGGCTCAATCTGTTAATCTGAAACTAATTTTCTAAAAATGTGATTTTTCATGAGAATCATGTCTTTTCTAAGCCTTATCAAAGCCCTGAAAATCTGCAAGTAGCTACGAAAGAGTCAAATAAAAATATTCAGGAGTTCTGACATTATGCAAAAAGCTGAGACCAGGGATTATCCAAAAGCAGGCATAGCATACCTCATAGCAAGTCTTATCGAGCGGTCTTGACATAGAATGCCAGACCACTTGTGGGAGGCAGTAAATCACTCAGCAGGGCCAGTACTCAGCAAACAAGACCATCCAAACTTCACCTCGGTGAGCACCAGAGGGTGCCACCCATGTCTGTTGATAGTTCTTGTGGTATTACTACCTGCCCAACAGAAGATCAAATGAAACGGATCACCTTTATTCACATCACTTTCTTTTCATCCCTCAAATAGCTTCCATTTACAAGAAGTATAAATATTCTTATAAACACAAATGACAGTATAGTTATTCTACATTTAGAAAGACAAAAAATAGAAGGACTGTCTTACACTGCTGCTTACAGTACGTGTGTAAAACTGATGAGAATTCTCTGTCACATTGCAAAGCACCAGATATGCTACTCCAACTCTAATAACCTCTTAAACACACATACTCCTGTGTCCAAAGTGACTCCTTTATTTGTTTTAAGAACTAGATTAATAGTTGAAATATCCTAGCTTTTTCTCTATCCAAAGATGAATATTTTGGAACATCTGATCTATAAATGGATCTGCCATTTTGGAATACATCAGAAATACATTATAAATTCTTTACCATTTGAAAAAAAAAACTCAGATCTTTTTTTAAAACCTAGGTAAGGTAGGTACAAAAAGTTAAAAATATGGGAAAGACAAGTCTTAGACACGCTGGTAAATATTTCTCTGGACTTAATCATACATATGTAGAACATACATTCATGATCACTCTTTCTCTGTGTTATATTCATAAAACAAAATGTGGAATAAGCAAAATAAACTGTTAAAAAAAAAAAAAAAAACAGAAACCAAAAGAAAACTGAGCCTCCCAGCCAGACAGAAAAGAGTTCGTGGCCCTTCACTCTCCTTGAAAAACTTGCAGCTCCTCATTTCCCCCAAAGTCTGATGAAGGAAAGCAGAAGTGGCCTCTACACAGAGTTGCTGTCCCAAAAGAAGAAATGATATCTACATGATTCAATTTCCCAACTTCTTGCCACTCAAACTGACAAAAAGCAAGTCCATGGTCTGCTTTCTCTACTCTCTCTAGTGGCTCCTTATACTTCTCAGGCAAACAACACTCTTGTTCAACCTTGGAAACGTGTGTCTCCTTCCCCTCCTGTGAAGTTTGTGCTGCCAACATGAAGGCAAAAATCCTCCCCACATGCCGACTCCTACTACAGAGAAAGACAGCACTGAAGACACAGGGACACCCAGGATGGATCCTGTTACCAGCAAATGGGATGGGAGAGGCAGAGCTGCTCCTCAGCGTGCCTTCAGACCTCACTAGTGAGGCTGCCCACACGATGCACAGCAGCTTTTGCTTAGACCGCCACAGATCTCCTGTCAACTAGTTCACTTTAGGCATTGTTTTCCTACCCAGCAGAAGCACCATCCTGTGCCCAGAGGATTTCAAGGGAACTATAGCTTTTGTCTACACTACAGTTTGGGAAAGAGTCACACTGGCTCTCAGGCTAAAGCAGCAACTACTGCAGCCACAACAACAATTAACGTACTGCAGTCAGGTTTTTTAGTAAGAGTATTTTTTCGCAGGGCCACAAAGCAGCTGTGGTTGCACAGGAACACAGCTGCACAGAAGTTCATAGGACGACTCCTTGGTCAGGACTCCAACAGATAGAGTAAGATGGTAAAGTCAACACACCACCTGCACTTAGAACTCTCAAAAGCATACATGCAAATCAGTAAACAACTAAATATTTTTATTTACTTTAAAACAGGTACTTCAAATGTTTGGGATCACTCGATGGTCTGCAACAGAAATCCTAAGTACTGAGAAAAGTTAAGAAAAATGGAGAAGGAAAGGAGAATCAATAAAATACTAAGGCCAAAACTGGACAGTCAAAGAGAGAGAAAGTTATTTTTTTGTTGAAAGTGCAAGAGGTCAATATTTTACAAACACATACAGGTATTTCTCTAATCATGACATACCATCTTTGAAAAATTACAGTAAGGAAAGGTAATAAACTACGTTTGTCTACACACACAGTTTTAGGACTGTCTATAAACCCAGGCACCATCACAATCCTAAAAAACATTTTTTTTGAACCAACAAATCCTTTAGCTCTCCCCATCCCAGTCGCCATTAACATGGGTGTCACACGCCAACATTCCAGAGAAAAAACCCAAACACTTGCCCCAAACGTTACTTCCCCACACCAGCGCCAGCTGCTCACAAAATCCACACCTGGCGAGCGCGGCATCGCCTCGCGCGGAGCCAGACGTACCTTAGCAAGGACACGCCGGGCGTATCTCGGGGAGGCCGTCGTCATATCTCACCCCGTCGCATCTCACGGAAAACCACCTGGCCTGGGAGCTGAGGGGACGGCACGTCGGTGACCTAAGGGGGAGAGCCCGCATGAGGGAGGGCGGCGACCGCCGTGCTCAGGGCAGCCCAGCAAAGCCTGGCTTAACCCTGGCACTTCCACACACTCAACGCCTCCCTGCCAGGGATGGGCACGGAGTTCAGACACCACCCGTTTCCCACCGAGGGGTTACCATGGAAATACAAAACCTAAATTTGCAGACAAACTAAAAAAAAAAAAAAAACAAAAAAGCAGAACGGTGCAGCATCCCCCCGCGCCTCGAAGTTGGCGCCCCTTCCCTCACACCCTCCTCTCCCCCACACGGCCCCGGGCCGCCCCTCACCGCGCCCGGGCCGCAAAGACAAAGGGCACCCGGGAAAATTCAACTTTCCTGGCCGCTCTCCGTGAGACCACCCCCTCCCCCCGGCCGCGGGCGGGG
>VWYH01005187.1:25712-106177 GCA_013399365.1 Pampusana beccarii | reverse complement strand
AGTGGGTAGTAGTCTGTTGAGTGTACCTGGTTGGGGAGCTCCCTGGTGATATCCCCGATCCGGGCTCCACGTAGACTGCATCCTTCCCTATGATGAGGGTCAACTCTGCATATTGGGCCCTCTGTCCTTTTTGGAAGGGAATAGCCTACTACAATTACACTTCTTCCTTATCAGAGGCAGTCTTGAGGTGTGGACTCAACCACCTCTTCCTTGTGACCTTGTAGGCAGGCCTTGCACCACATCCTCACCCACCTCAGCTCATGGCTAGGGGATTGCTGTTCCTTTGAGTCATGTGCTGGTCATACTGTTTGGACCTGTAAGCTATCTCTGAAATTCACTCTAAAATAAATGCTCCAGGGCCTTTGGTCGATAAATGTTATGGCTAAGCATGTTTCAGTATGAAGCCACATTTCATGAAAGCAGTGGTTCATGGGAAGTGTCCATGGCCGCTGAGGCATCTGCTTAATTTCTGTCCAAATCGACATCCCAAACCCAAAACAGTTTTTGACCTTCAGACACAACATTTAAGTGTCAGGTATTTTGCTCAGAAATCTGGCAATGGAAAATTGCTCTTGCTGATTTTTTTTCCCAGGCAAAATAGTTTCTGAGCATTTTCAATACAGATGCACATTGTGCTCCAACCCTGTGTCTGATACAGAAAAGTCAATATGGGTGATGTATGAAAGTGCTTCAAAGCAAGGTCAAACCCAGGCACAGGTCACAAAAATGTGTTTTGCTCCTTAAAATATGGATTAATGGGAGGTCTTCAGTGTTGGCAAGGAAATGGGCAGTTACATTCACAGGCTTTTCCACGCAGTTACTTTAATGCCATGCACAGAGGGGGAATGGGGTTCAGAGAAGCCCCTGCTCCCTGGGAGACTGCTCTGTGGCTACTCCAGTACACAAAGGGCCTGTCCTCCAGTGTAACCACATCTGGCGGCGTAGGTTACACTGACAAGTGTAATTCAAGGGATGCTTCTGATGGCAATCAGCCTTCACAGGCTGAGTGGTGGCAGAAGAGGGCTGGGGCACCATGACCTTCTCCCTCCGTCAGAATCCTGTCCCCTCCCTTTACAGGATGCTGGCTACAGCTCTCCGGGGGAAGTTACCCCAAGAGCTGCCCTGGGACTGCCAAGCAAACACAGGGCAGAAATTGAAGCTGGTATTCAACATGTCCCAGCTCAAGGTTCAGTTGGGTGGGACTCAACATGAGCCGGGCAGAAAAGGCCTCCAGCAGACAGCCCAGACAGGGAACATGCTACCACCAGGAGTACAGAGAAAGAATATAGAGGTCACAGACCTCAGACTGTCATCTCACAAGTGGCCATGCTTAACTCCATATCATCTCAGAGCTCCCATATTATCTCAGAAACGAAAGATTTCATACAGCATCATGTAACTGAGGAGAGTGCATTGTTCAGAGGAACATTTTTCTGACAGGTGCCTGCCCAATTAGAGTTGTGTAAGCATCAGATTTGTGATGCTAACCCTACTATAAAGATCGGAGTCATTTCATCCTAGGTATTTTATTCAGTGCCTTTACCTGACAAGATCATTAACTAACAGTTGGAGCTAGCTAATGTACTATGTAGCTGACTACTGGTCTCCACCTCCTGCATGGCTTCAGAATAATTTGCCACTAACGAATAATCCACAGTGGTGCATCACTTTATTAAAGAGCATTAAAGAAGAAAACTAATGAAAGCAGAAACTGAGCCTAAAAATGCTGCCTATAAACTAAGCCTCTCTAACTGTTTCAGCTTCAGCTCACAGGAATAAATTAGTCTGCTACGAGTGTGTGAGGCTTTCACAACTCACTTTAACACAATTGCAGATCTTTTCCCCCTGTTCAAAACTCTGTGCCTCACAAAACTCTCCAGGATGGTTTCTAGTCCTTCAGTGTGACAAATCTGCAGAAACTGCATCACTTGGCACTAAATGACCATCACATCCTTACATCTGATTCCCATCTTCCTAGGTTTTGAATCTTCAAAACTACAGTTTAGGAACAAGAAATAATCTGGAATAAAACTGATTATTTCCTACTCCATGACATCGTGGGGATTGTTATCCTAACTGCATTTAAATAGCATTACTTATTCATCAGGAATAAAAAAAAAACATGCTGTGATTTGCCGCCCCATTGGGAATAAGACCCTTTTGCTTTTTTGTTTGTTTCCTTCTCTCCTCATCCTGATACAATGAGGAACAGATTTCTTCCTTATTAATTTCACAATGATTTCGAACACATGATCGTGGCTTAATTTTTATGGTAGTAAATTAGTTCCTTTATATACGTTTGCAAGAAACATTATTTGGAAATATAAAATAATTCATAGCAAATAATCTCACAACTGTTCTGTGAATATGCCAGTAAGACAGATGTCCTGAATCAGTCCACAGATCTATTTGGTTCACTGCTCTGTTTCTAATAGTACTGGATGCTTATAGAAGTATGAACAATGGAGTACCTGTCCCTGGTATCTGAGAGCTTAAAGACCTCCCAAGACTCAAATTGCGTGGTCTTCACTTGATGTCTCCTTTGTCTAACACTTTTTCACTCTATTTATGCTTTTTGGCAGATTATCCTCCGACAATGAGTTTCAGGGTTTGCCTCTGTGCTGGCTGAAACAGGATTTGCTCTGGGGTTTTTGTTCTCCCTTTGTGCCACTTAGTGCTTGTGCTAGGAGCCACAATGAATTAAGTGATCCTTGTTCTCCTTTTGTGCTATTTCAGAGGCCTCTGCCTCACTCCTCCTGCTACTTCTTTTCCAGGCTGAAAAGCCCTTCATTTAACCTCTCTTTGCATGCAAACCACTCCTCACTTCTTAGTACCTCAACTGCCTTTCTCTGTGCTGACTCCAAGGTGCAAATGAACCTCCTGCCAACTTCTGTTGCTGCATTCCCTGCTGCTCCTCTGATAATTCATGGGGTGCAAAGGTGCAGGCAGTGAGGACAAGCTAAGTGGCGTGCCAGGAGAGCAGGCTGCACCTTTGTGCCCACCCTAGTACAAATAAAGCTCCTTTCCAGAAGGGCCTGGGGGGCTGGGTGTGCATATGGCTCTGAGTAGGCAGGACAGCTGGCTGCTGGAAAGGGCTGTTGCGGAGGCATATGCTCTTTTGATGTCCTTCCATGCTTTTTGGGTCCAAGGCAGCACGGCACCACATCTGTGCTGCAGAAGCCCAGCACCTCCATGATGGCCATGGTACCCACAGCTGTGGGGAGCTGCAGGCACTGGGGTGGGAGGGGGTCAGGAGGACCCACCAGGACAGCACACCTTTCACTCCCACGCAGGTGCCTGTTCCTGGTCTCTGGTGGCAGGAGACCCTGGCTCCTTGCACAACCGCCTGCCCACAGCATGGCCCCTCTGATTTTCTGGAAACCCTTCAGGTGAACAGACAGCAATGGGAGACCTGTTTGCTCACCACTGCAAGCCGTCCAGTCCCTCAGAGGTGACAAGCAGAAGCAAGGTGCTGGCACTGTCTCAGAAGAAATAAAGTAAGTTTCTGAGCTACTTGATGCAGCCACCTAGGAAAGAAATGAGTGCGCCTCACAAACCGGGGAAATTGCTGCTGCCGCATCTCTGCCCAAGCATCGTCCCCAGCTAGGGGCAGTGAGGCTGGGCATGGGATAGCATTTCTGGTGCTCCAGTGCTCCTCTCTGTGGCTTCCCAGTCCCCCAGCATGCCCTGCTGCCTGAACACAAAGTAGGTATTTTCTGTCCTGGGTCTTTTTTTTTTATGGCAGACAAGGGCTGCAAGTCCTTGGCACATGTCTCTGCCACCATCTAGGCAGGTTCCTAGGCTGCGTGGGTGCTCCTGACCAAGTGGCATCAGCACCCAGTCCTGCATTGCGCTGCAGTATTGCCTCGGCCCCAGTGAACTATGGCTAAAGCTGGACTGGAGGGCAGCAGAAACACCCCCACAGCCCCCTTGCACTCTTGCAACTTGAGATTTTAAGAGCTTGCTTTGCTCTGCGTACAGTATGGGCTAGCTTAGCCTGCACTGAGTTTTCCCTTCTCCATTTTTCGTTACCTCTGATGCGTACAGCAGAATAGAGAAAACAAACTGAGCCTGTCAGAGCTGAAACATAGAAGGTTCTGAAATGTTTTTGAAAAAGAAACAATGTAAGTCAGCCTTACGCGTATGCAATTTTCAAATTATTCACTGAAGCCAAGCTACAGAGTCACTGAGACATGCAAGCACTACAAATGTGGTCTCTCACCCCACTCTGAAGGCAGCAATATGCAAGCAGCTATCGTTAACTAATGAAAAACAGCATTTCCGTGTTGCTTGAAGATGCAAAAAAAGGTGGAATCTAAGGAAAAAAAACCCTTGTACAAAACCAATGTTAGGAGTGAGACTCATTATTTGCCTTTTTTTTTTAACTCACAGAGTGATGCAGTAGCACACATTTTAAAGGCTTTAAAATTTATCTCAAAAGTAAAATGAATATATATTCAGGAAAGCACTATCTAAAAAGTAGGAGAGTAAAAACATTTTCTAACTGAGGATCAGGATCTGTATTCTATTTAAAGCAGCACTTTCAATATTATTCATAAGAAATCACATGAGAATCAAGTTNAAAAAAAAAAAAAAAGCAGCCCTACCGAACAGCCAGGAAGTGTCCTTTGTAGTTCTAAACACAAACACATTTATGAGCTGAAAGTGTGTTTCAGATTGTATTACAAAGCAGGATTCCATATGGCAGCTGAGGTCCAGAGCTGGGATGACTCAGGAAACCGAGAAGATGAAAAGATCAGCACAGTTTATTGAACAGGTCTGATGGTTCCTGAAGCACCCTCAGCTTCACAGGTTGAACAGGCAGACTTACTAACCAGCAGAGCTGAAGACGCATTTTACGGTAGCTGGGAGTCATGACTATGTTTTTCAAAGACTGGCTTACTAGTAAATAAGCACATACTACAATTCAGCTCCTATTAAGTTTTTTTTGTATGTGGGATTTTATATAGGGAAACAGGCAATAGCACATCTCATTGATTACAGCTGTAAAACGTGTCTGTGGAAAGCAGGTAATGAAAAAGGCCAGAAAATGGGCGTGAAACAAATATTTTAATGAGACTTACAAGGTTGGAATCAACTTTTTGAACAGAGTTTTTGTAGGTGATAAAGAAAGCTGTAAACTCACCTGCTCCACACACAGGAAAAACAGGTAAACACAGCACAGCCCAAACCAGAAATTACTTCTATTTACTCTTGACTGTATTTCTACTTTAACAGTTGTTTTCTTGCCTTTGCTTCCCGAAACTCCTGCAGACATGGCACATGGAGGAGGCTGTGCTTCCCCCAAAAGCTGGGCTCTGGGCTGTGGGACTTCAGCCCTTGAAAAGGTGGCCGTGCAGACCGAGAGTCCCACCTCCCTCAGGAGGAGGGAAGCCCTTCCTGGAGGTGTCCACCTCTGTCCATAGAAGCATCCCCTCCCATGCTGCCCCACAGACATCTACGACCTCCTTGCACCTAGCTACTGGTGCATGAGAAGGCACCTGTTCTATTCGGGGGTATTGAGTGGAAAAAAAAACATGAGGCTTCTAGTTCTGCTCATTCTTGTGAATTTCTCTTTTTGTGCTGATTTGGAATAAATTCGTTTATTTCAGAATTTGAAGAATATAATACAAGTGACCTCTGTTTTCCCAAAGAAGGTCTCGTCTCTGCCTCTTCTTTCATAATTGTCCCTATGCATGAAAGGGGTACCTACACAGAAAAGGTGTCCCTACGCATGAAAGATCCTCCCCAAGTTGCTCTGTGAGGTTAAGAGGGAATCTTATTCCATATCAAGGCTGGATGATAGGATCTAAAAGCAATCAGCCTTTACAAACATGGCCAAGTGTAGCCGGGAAGAGCTGTCAGACTACCAAGCAAAACAGCAAACAAAGGTAGGTCTGTGAAAGGTGTGTTTGACTGCAGGCCTATTCATCGCTGTCCTCAGATCGCTAGTGAGCCATGACAAGGATCAGTCTGAACTTGAGTTCGGTCTTTGGGTATTTCTGCGGCATAACTATGGGTTGTGCTACCTTTCCCATGCGGCACTCAGGACAAAGATAGCTCTCTGGAAGAGGTAAAAATTCCCTCCAGCCGCCTCTGCAAGTCCTCATTTCCCAAAGACAGCGAGCACACAGCGTGTGCGGCTGCCCCGCTGCCCAGCTCCTCTTTCCTGACCCACTCTGCCTCTCTCCTCGGCTCAGCGCAGGTGCAGCGTGCCCTCCACGGCACCTGAGGGAGGGTTGCGCAAGGCTGCTAACTGAGCTGTGCCTGGGGCCAGCGCGTTGGGCAACGCCACCCCGGCCCCTGGCGCCGGGCAGGCCGCACGCCCGGCCGTGGGAAGAGCAGCTCCCTCAGCCTCACAAGCGCCGCAGCAGATGGCGGCTGTTCCGTCGCCGCCCTGCTCCAGTGTCGGGCTTGCCACGTTCTGCACCACGTGGGAATGGAGGGGGCGAGGTGGCCAAGCTCCACGGGTGGTGGCAGCAGCTCAGCAGGCCGGCTTCGAGGGGAGAGCAGAAAGCGCTTCAGCAAACAAAGGGAAATCGTGTACAGATCAGCAGAGAAAATGAAGAGACAAAAGAGCGCAGACATAAGGACTTGTGCCCTCTCAGGGAGCCAAGAGATGAATGCGGAGGGGGAAGCAGGGGGAAAGCCTGAGAGCCTGCGGGATGCCTGAGCCAAAGCAAAGCAGAAGAAAAGGAGCTCTGGGGATGCCACCAGCCCATCTCGAGCAGGGTCAAGTCCCCAGTTCAAACCTCAGGGAGCAAAGAGAGACCTCTTGGGGAGCTTGTTTAAGCTTTGACTGTAGCATGCCAGAAACACAGAACGTGTGGCCATTGGTAAAAGGAGGGGGTGGCTGAGTGACAGTCCAAAACCCAGCAGAGCCACTGTGTCTGCCCCATCTTGTGTGAATCCACAGTGCCCCCCAGAAGCTCCCTCTGGCAAGATGATTCGACCATCATGGGTGTGTGATGATGAGTGCTTGCATTTCTGCTTCGCCGTCGGGAATCCAGATGGGGATGGTAATAGCTTGAGCTTTAAAGGCATTTTAAAATATCTGTGTTTTTACAGCGTGTACAAAGAGCTGCTGATGTGAAAGCCCTTGACTTTTAACACTAAAACTAGGTTTTAGGATTCAGCAGTATGTATGCCTCTGTGTGTTCCTAAGTTTTCTGATGCCAAAACACACAGATAATTAATAGACTGTCACTGAAGAGTCCAAAACTGAGACTACCAGGAAGAAAGGAAAATGTACTTTGCTTCCTCTCATTTTCACAGTTGTTGCTTTATTTCATATTGCTCTTGGCATTCTAGCTGGCAATTGAAATATCCGAAATCCGTTCTTGATTCTTTATTCAGTTCCACAATTTTTATGTGCATTACATCATTGTCTGCTTTGGGTTCTCTTCCCAGTGAGCTCTGATTAGGAGATTTCCTTGTGAGCTTTCATTTATACTGCTAAGCTTGGAAGCAAAGACAGTCCTGGGTATGCAAACGCTTATGGAAATATGCAGCTGGTGGAAAAGACAGAAGGAACTCCTAAGTCCACAAAGGAAGGAGCTGTCTTTACCTCCCTCTGTGAGCCTTTTCCTCCTCCCTTGGTAGGGTATTACAAAAAACGAGAAGGGCAGAAAAAAAACAAGGGAAGGGAGCAGTGACATGGTAGAAGCAGGCTTAAGAACAGCAGAGCTTTTGGAAGAATCAGGAAGCTCAGACAGACATTTGCAGCCTTCAGCATACCAAATGCTATCTGCCTACCTACAGCTGTATGTGTGCCCCTGTGAGTGTATAGTGCCTGGGAATCACAGTGAGTGTTTGCATCTCTTCCAATTTTCCATTTGGACCAGCCCACTGAAGGCTTTCCAGCTCTGCATTCCTGGCTGGGGCTAGGGGACACACTCTCACATTGACTTTGGGAAAGGGAGAAAGGCGAGGGAAAACTGGTCACAGATTTGGCATTGTCCTTTTGTATGTCATAGGCGGAGAAGGATACAATTTCAATGAGCTGCTCTTTTCACACACTTTTTGTTTTTCTCTTTTCCTGACTTGTTTTCTGGATGAACCAGGTCCAAATCTTCAGCTACAGCAAATCCACAGAGCTCTGGGGCTGTGGCAAAGCTACCAAAACGCCTGTTTGTGTTACCAGGCTCTTAACTACCACCTTCTCCTGCTGTGTTTCTCCAAGACCTGCAGATTGTGCTCTGTAGTGTCACAGTGCATGGGAAAGCACTACTGAGGGTCCTGGCAATCACTGCAGTGGTTTTTGTTTAACTGTAGTCTGACCTGGAGCCTATAATTACTGTATTCTAATATAACAATAAATAGAATATATTATATAATAACAGTGCAACGGTGTGTAGGCAAAGCAAGAATAGAGAAAATACTGTATGAGGAGCGGTGAGAGGTCCGTGTGCTGGGGCTGTGAGGTTTGAGCAGAGAAAGGCGTGGAGAACTTTTGCTCCCCTTCACCTGCCGCAAGTGCTTGCTTCTGCTCAGCGCAGCCACAAGGCCACCACAGGGACCTGCTGGTGCTCAGGATCTCAACACAGACTGAGCCAACAGCAGGTGAGTTCAGAAGAGGCTACAGTGGTGGTGCAAGGGATATGTGTGTCTGCTCAGGGAGCACTGGTGCCTTGTTGAACCTGTGGCTGGAGGGTAGTGGGGTGGACAAGGTGAGCACAAAGCATACAGGTGCTGGCAGCTGAAGGGCTCTGATCTGCTCCAGGAGGTGCCTTTTAGCCTAATGTCTGAGAAATTTGCAGTCACTGGACACCTTTTTTAGGTTTTGCCCCAAGGGGTTTCTCCTGAAATGAGGAGCAAAGGCTGCTAATCCATTTTCATTGCTCTTAGATTCAACAAGATGAGTTTATTGCTCACCGTCTGTGATGCGGATACGATTGTAAAAATTATATCATGACCATCTTACCTTTTTCACAAGGGCAGAATTAGCGTCTAGCATTTTTACTTTATGTTACTTAACTCTACTTTGTTTTATACTTTTTTTTTTTTCCTGGTGTAGTGTTACTCTGTGTTGCATATAGCAAGGACCTTGGCTGGCTTTCAATTTTTCTTTCCATTTTCCTTTTAGCAGACAGACAGTGCTCAGCAGGAAGCTGTGACCAGTGTAATCACTGCTGCAGATGGAAGGGTGTCCCCAAAAAGGGATCAAAGAGAGAATTCCTGTCATGGCAACCATTAGCACAGGAAGTCTGGACGACAGAGATGGTAGAGTATTTTGAAACCAGATTAGGAAAGACATGCAGCTTTTGACATCAATGTCCATGTCTGAGTGCTAATTACAGGGAGGAAGGACTAGCTGGAGGGTACTGGCCACATACAGGACACCGGGAGGTTCTCCTGGTTTTGCCTGGTCTGGGAGGACAACTCTGCTCACAAGGTTGCATTCGGTTCTTAACTGTTAAAACATCCCTGGAAGGTCTTTCCTGACAGGGTTTTCCAGCATCTTTCTGGACATTTAGAATCTGTCTCCTCAGCTTCACCTTCACCTGTCCTCATGAAAGAAATGGAAAACCCAAAAACCATCACAATGCAAACCTACCCTTTTCTGACGGGCCACGTCTCTCTTGCTGTCTGAACAGCTGACTGTCTATTATGGTTTACACAAAGTCTGTACATTAATCCACTTACTCAGATCTTCGTCTACAACATATTAATGTTTGACAGTATTTTCCTACTTTGCTGACTGCAACAAGGCTATTCAACTGAAATTATTCTTATTGCAGGCACTTTAAAGCCTGATCTTACAGGAAAGGGGTGACATAAAGAGATGGCACAGCTTGAAATGGTAAATAGTAGGTAAAGTATTCCTTGTAGAGGTTATACGCTTTCCATGTGCCGAAAGGTAACACAAAATGCACACTGCCCACATATTTGCACAAGACAGACATGCAAATCTCTGTCCAAAGACAGGTCAAAGGTGAATCTTACAAACGTAAATCCAAAGCCGGATTTGCACAGCTCTAATTTTAATCCACTGTACCAGCAAATGCTCTCAAGAGCTCAGACATCTTGAATGCACTGCTGTAGATTTGAACTTCAGGGCACCAGACTGCTTTTCCCACACAGCGCTGCAGCAACAACAGTAAATTGTGAGTCTGTGATGAAGTTGTGCATCTTTGTCTTTTTAACTATCAAGTTATTATTTCTGAGGGAGAGGCTTTGCAATGCTGGTGAGCCATTTATCCGGCCATATAACGATGTATAAAGGTGGCAGAAAGAGCTCAATAAAAGCTATCACAGCCAAGCCAGAAGGAAGATGTATCTAACACGAGGGAAGTTTGGATAACCAAGGTACAGCACAGAAACCAAATGTACGTGGAGCTTTTGCCAGGCAGACAAACACTGGAAGAAAAATACTGCACGATTTATCCAGTTCTTGTGTTCCTCCACTATTTTGTAAAAGGACTTTTGACTTCAACAGCTTCTTCTGCTGTTACAAAGCTGCAAGAACATGTATGATGAGAGGGCTAGATGACTTGGAAAATTAGTAACAGCTTACAGAGCCTTTCACCTCATAGGTCATGAGCTTAAACATAGCTCATTGCTATCTAGCTATAAAACTCTGCCTTGAATTTTCACAAGTGAAAACCAATGATCTGGCAGTGCTGTGTGGCACCAGTTACACTAACTGAACCCACTCTTCCTCTGTCTGTGTAGAAAGGCAACATGACCCCAACTAGGATGATGCCAGTTGCAGGCAGAAGTGATGCAGAGAGGAAGATTCTAGCATGCACTTTTGGCATGGGAAAGATGGGAAAAAGATCATGTATGAAAACTTTGGACTGCTCAACAAGCAGAAAGTTCAGAGCTCTGGGGGATATTTCTATGGAGATCTGTTGCAAAGCAATTGCAGTCTCCTGGGGTAGCACAGAAATGTCACCTTATTTTTCCCATCAAGTGCTGTGTTCAATAGGGATGGCCAAAATCAGATCTTCTTACACATGATAGTTTTGATACTGCATATGTACTGTTTTATTTCATGCATCTGGACAAGAAGTCAAATTGTCAAACTTCTTAATGGAATTGGAAGTGCCAAAATAGCTGGTGCCAAAAGAGAAAAATGTTATAACTTTTCAAGCTAAACAAAACTATTCAGAATATCTGAGGCAAAACATCTCTGCTTTCTTTTTTATGTTTCCTTTAATCTGATCAAGTGAGCCTTGACTCCTCTGCATTATCACTCATGGTCCTTCCCAAAGGCTGAAAACTGTCTTAGCACAAGCCCAGCCACAGGAAAAAAGCAGTGCAAGGTGCACCTTGGCCCTTGCCGTCACTTCACTTCCCAGTCATCCCCCAAAAAGGGGGAAAGCCATCCCAAGCCTCTCCTCCCTTCACACCAGCCCTAGCATCCTGCAGTACAGAAGAGATACAGCTTTGACTTTCGCCTGTGGTAGTATTTCTATAATGGTGGGTGCTCAGGAAATTGGACCTACCTCACAACAGCCTCACAAGTCAAGTACTTCCTTCTGATGAAATATTAAAGTTACCAGGACATTGCTGCTTAGATGGGAGCAGTTGCATTATGCCTTTACAAGGCATAAAATGATTTTATTGATCCTGTCTGAGGCACAGGGGTCCCATTTTGACATATTTATTTCCAGCCAGGAGCATGCAAGGAAAATCTTGTGAGGAACCTGCCCCCTTTCTGCTCTGGGTAGGCAGGGTGGGTGGCTTCTCCCAAAGGTGCTCTGAGTATAGATAAAATAGATGTATCATGAAAATCAGGTTCCTTTTCCCCATAATCTCTGAACTACTGAACATGTGGCATGCTGCTGGAGTCGTCACAAAACTGCATTGGAATGAGATAAAAGTTTGGTAAGAGTAAGTCTAGGGGGGAAAACAAAAGGGAAAACAAGTTCTATATGGTCTATATCTGACCATCTGACCGCTCTTCTCATAGATGTTGTCCCACCCTTCCACTGGGATGTACATATAACTGATCCTGAGAAAACCTGGCACGTTCATTGTGTGTTGCTAGAAGACAATGTGCTATATGAGTCATGGGAGAGTGGATAGTAAAGACAGTGGATTTTCCCACTATTCCTGGTCAACAATTCACTGACACTGCAGCTTATAATTAAGAACACTGCCATTTTATCGTGCAAGAAGCTTGGTTGAACTCCTGCTCCTCTAAGTGTGTTTTCTTGATAATTTCCAATTATATGTTCTTGATCACTGCCTAATTCCATTATTATTCCTCAGCGAATTGTTTGTCATTTCCTTTTCTTATCCTAAAAGGACTAAGGAAATTTGCAAGTGTCTTTTATTTTTTATAAAGAGAAACATTACTGTCTACAGAAAAAAATAGTCAGTTGTAATTATGTCTTTGCTATAACTTGTGAGTTTTCATTCTTTCGTTCACTTGAGACTTCTCTCTCATTTGTTGATTTTGCTGCTCCCAGACTTCAGGAGAACGACATTTCTTTAAATATTTGTATTAGAGTAAATATTTGAATCCAAACTGCAAGAGGAAGGAAACAGAGAGAAATGAAAAGATGCATTAAATGCCTCCGAAGGGCAAGTGAACAGCCTTGAGAGACTGCAAGTACTGTGGTTTTTATGTTCAGTTGAGGCACTGCATATCCAGCAGTTTGTAAACAGTGCAGACCTTTCATCCACAATCCAAAGGGTAAACGGATAACAGATGACCGGATCTGAAATTTGGAATAACGAAAATTAACTGGTTGCTGAAAGCCTCGATAAGGAGAAGATTATGACTTTCAGAGGACTTCTTGGTCACGCTTATTGATTAAAGCAACAATTTCACGTGTCTGCTGCATACACACTTCTTGACCTAACACGAAATTTGGTAAAACTCCTCATTTGGGAGCACAAAACTGACTTCACCTCTTTGGCTACTGAGTGCAGGCAGCCCGTCTCGGTTTACAGACGTTCTCAAGCATCCTCATTCTGCAGAAGAGCTTCTTGGTCCACGTGCAGGCAGGGTGAGGTGTTGTTTCACCACATACATAATGTACGTGTCCTTACAGCTATTCTGGGCTGTGGGACAAACTGAAGCCATGGGAATGAGCACTGCTGTAAAAGAAATCAAACAACTCGGCACTGCGGATGCTGACTCTTCAACTCCTGTGACTTTTCGCCCTCGTGGGTGTCACTGAGGAGGAGCAGGGATGTCCGCAAGGTCCTGGGACCCCATCCAGCTGTTGCGGAGGAGCCACAGGCTTAGTTCCTGAGGGGCAAGGGGAGCAGCAACACTGAAGTGAAGCATTGGCAGGAGGTGGCTGGGGGTGGACAACACAGATGAAGAGCAGTTGAGCTCTGGGATTAAAGTACATTTGACACTGGGACTGTTCTACTGTATGGCCAAGAGGGAAGTTTCCTCTTTCCTAGCTCTCTACTCACTCGCTCTCCCTGTCCCCTCATGCCACATTTATTTCCAGTAAGGTCACGCTCAGCTGCAGGAGGACTGGGCATGGGGTAGAGGAGGGTTCTGGACAGGAACTGGAAGCTCTCAAGGCCTCTGTGTGGACACACACATCATCCTCTGCCCCTTGGGGCTGAGGAACACCACTGGTAGACCACCTTCCTCTGTGCCACTTCTGATCTTGGTCAACACAAATCTATCCCAAATCTCACAGATGCCTCTGTAAGTACTACCTGGCTGGTCTGATATTTTCAACCAAAGCCCAAGGATTTCTATCGCGAGATATTTTAAGATCGTACTAAATATTTTTTCTTTCCTTAATTTTTAGTGTTTCTTAACAAACAACTGAGGCACAACACTGATGTCCTAAATAAGCATCAGGTTACTGACCCATTGCCCCCAAAAGCTTCCAAAGTGTCTTAAGTCATGTCTTGAAGAGCCAGTACCCCCAGGCATGATGCAGAAGGCTGGATGGAAGTTCCAGTCGGCTCTGAACAGGGGAAACAACACTGCCTGTGACCACCAACATCCGTAACAGCCTATGTACCACACTGCAGATCAGTTCCTGTTGCACCTCAGATTTACACCAAATCATTCCAGAAACTATCCATTCTTCCACTGATTTGGGGTTATTTCACTATTTCAAATCACCCTCTGTAGCTGTGCAAAAGAAAACAAGGTACAAAACAGCATAAGTAGATGTTCAGTTCACCAAAGGGTAATTTTAATCTAAACAGTCCTGATTATTATTTTAAAACCTTTATACCCAAATGCAATTAGACTTATTCTTCACAGTGAGAATTTACAACATTTTCAGTCATACCTGAGAGATTTTCTTGCCAGATTTTATACAGAAACCAAAAGTGACAGTTATTATGTTGCTTTTAATAGAAATAATCTCAAAACTCATGAGCTACTGTCTTCATAAATATTTACCATGAAGTTCCTATTTGAATGTGATTAGATGTTAAATAACGGTGTTCTGAAACAACATACTTGGCTAAGGAAAATTTCAGTTTTATGATAATAGCAAGTTTTTAAAGTTACATTTGTTTTTTTTTTAAGGAGGCAACTGTAATATTCAGAATCAATGTCTTTCTTCCATGTTTTCTAGCTGCTTTTGTTTCTCTGAGTACACAGAAATCAGACTTTGGGGAAGAGATTTTGGGTTCTGAAGTGCTGACCCAGTCTGCTTTGCAAGGTGGGCATAATTCCATTAAAGATTATTCTGCTTACATTCCTATATCAGATTCATTTTCTTACATATAGCTGTTGCTAGTAAATAGTGCAAAAGAATCTATGCTTTGTCTCCCAGTAGGTCTTAGCACTTTTATTGTCTTCTACTATATTGATTACTTCTTTTAACTGCTGAGCATCCCAAAGGCTCTGTTCAGGTGACATTTTGGCTCTGCAGAAGTGAGCCACTAGGCATTAAATAATTATTCCTGCAGATAGAGAAGGTAAAGTTCCTGATCAAGGTCTGAAAAGATAATAGGGCACATGTGAATCATGAAGAAGGTAAATATCCCAAAACAGAGACATATATTGTACCCAAAACCAGTCAATCTTATTTTTAAACTTAACTTTTGTAGCATGTGAATGAATCACATTTTGCTCAAAATGTCGCTATTATTGGCTAGTCCTGCTTGTGTGGACAAAAATGGGAAAAATTCACACATATTATATATTTATTATTTCTGCATAAAGAACCTGGAGGAACATGAGGAAAGAGCTGCACAGGACAAGTTTTCAGAGTCTTCTCAAATAGTCTAACAGGAGAGACAAGAAAAATAATAAATACAGACATTTTGAGGCATATGGCCATCTCAGGGCTGTTTTATATAAATAATGATAATGAGGGCCATCAACAGCTATGGTGCTGCAGATCCCAGCTGGAGGGAAAGTATACTCTGGGCAGAATATGAGAGAAGAACAGCTCCAAGGGGAAAAAAAATATGCACGATTTGAGTTTAAAACCAGGGCTCATTTACATTAAGAGATCAATCAGTGGGAAAATCCATTCTGCAGTGCTGTCCCATCAGTGAGCATGCTAATTGAATGCAGAGCGAGCGAGAGCATGGGTGGCCTCTTCCCTCTTTTATCTGCACAGCAAAGCTTGCAGCAGCTCCGAGATCCCCCTCTCTGCAAACAAAGCGCCTTCAGACAGGGCAACCACCTGACTGAGCCCGAGGAGTTTTACCTGTGGGAGGAGGCATCTTTGAAACCCATTTGCCTGCTTCTGAGCAGGGCTCAGCAGCCTGCCCGGAAAGCGGCTGCGGTTCACAGCCACCCAACCGCTCACTACCGTGTGGGTCCAGTCCCCTGGCCATGTGGGGTGGGAGCGGGGTGGTCGTGCTGGAGCTGGAGCTGGAGCAGAGGGGGCTGCATCCAATGCAGGGTGCTGCAAGCTCCCTAAATAAACACACTTACATAACATGCAAAAGCCATCCCATCTTTCCCCTAGGTTCTTTTGGCAAGGACGCTCACAGGAAATATCCTGTTAGTGGAGATAAAAGGCTTGATTTACTCTGCTCCTGATAATGCATAATTGCTTAATTGCAAGCACATAATTAAACTCCATTGGGAAGGTTACAGTGACAATGATTGCCGAGCAAAGATGAGTTCCCCTAGAGAGGCAATCTTTGCATCAGCTGTACTTTTTTTTATAATGGGAACAAGAAGAAATGCACTAAAAAGCCTGGATGTTTGGCAGGAGCTGTGGAGGGACGGAGCAAGGGAGGCTGGACGCAGCTGGGGCGGCACCAACAGAGAGAAGGTAAGCTTTCACACCAATCCCTTCACTAACTGACCTCCTGTTGGAAGCAACCTCTCTGGAGAAGAGCTTTTTGTGCATTGAGGATGCCACCAAGCTCACCAAGCTCTAGGTGCTGAGCACCCTCCCCGCTTATGCCAGCACAGGGGTCTATCTGGCCCCACCACCCCAAGGCCGAGCTGACCCTGCTGAAGGTTGTTCACGCAGATGTTACAGGGGCCTCTGAGCCCAGAGGTCTGAGGGACCACCAGGAAACTCTCACAGACCCACGTCTGAAAGAGCAAACTGAGTAAGGAGCCACAGCCTGCCGACGCGAAGAGACCAACAGCTTCTATGGTGCCCCGTCTGGCCCTTGGTGTAGGAAACAGCCATAAAGGAGCAAATGGAAAGCTGTTCTTCCCAGTGACAGGAGGCAATTTTGCAAACTGGTGCATGAGTCACGACTCCTTTTATTGAAACCTGCGCATCAGTCATCTGGAAGCCAGCACTAAAGATTTTTTTAATGCCTTTGTCATGTAAATTCTGTGTCACTACTGCATTAGGCACCCACCACAAAGGAACAGTAGTTCCCTGAGACCGTCAGAGCCTTGTGTGCCACAACTCCAAAGTTTCCTTAATAACTCCATAAATGAATGAAGTCCTGTTTGCACATGGAAGAGCACTGCATTCATTTTCATCAGTGATGATGAAGGAAGTCTGAGAAGTTAAAAAAAAAAGAGATCAAAGGAAAACAAAAACCATCAGTATACAAGAGCCGCTGTGTTCCTAAGAGAGAAGACAGTCAGTTCCAGTTTTGGAAGCCAGTCCCTAAGTGCAAGTAAAAAGCATCATTTTGCAGCCTGCAGAGTAAAGAAAAACCAAAAATGTCTGTTTCAGAAAATGGTGCTTGCTTTGAGCTGGCAAGAAATACTTCAATAACAGGTTGTGGAGAATGTAACTTCAAAGTTTTGAAGTCGACAGAGTTTTGGAAGCAGCTGCTGAAATTTGTGTCCAAAAGTGATTTAACTTCCCCAGTAAGTGATGTGTACAAATGGCACACACCACTAAACCACATATGCACGCAATGTATGAATTCCCACATTCTTGACTTCCCATTCCAGCTTTAACATTTTTTCCAGTGCAAAAAGAAATTAATCAAGCTTGCAATAGCATGTGTGTATAAATGCCAAAGAAAAAATTAAAATCAGCTGTTTTTTGAAAATTACTGACCCTGGAGAACTTTGTTTAGATACTTAATGCCCTCGTAATCCTGTACCATTGTGGGAAACCAGCTAAAGGTAGAGCTCTGTAAGCCAGAACCATTCTGGGTTTGTTTGGCTTTTTTGGTAGTATGACGTTTCACAGTGATATATATAAAATCATCAAGATGCATGGGGCAAACTGTTCTGTGAACTGATTTCTGGTGGTGTGGTAATTCATCCTTTTTAAAAGCATTTTCATTCCTCCTGCCAAAGAAGAAGTGTTGTGGCCAAAAAAAAGAGAAAATGTGGGGACATGCTGCAGAATACGTTGCCCAATATTTTGCTTTGTCCCAGCTTGCTCTGCTAAGCAATGAGAATTGCTGGGATCACATGGAAGGAGAATGGCAACAGCCTGCACTGTTTGAAAGGTTTCTGCAGCAAAGAAGAATTTCTCTCACTCAGCCTAAAAGTACAAAGCATCTCACTCGAAGTTTTTAGGAGAGGTCTTTCTTTTGAGGGCTTGTCAGCATAAACATGGCAGAAACAAATTCACCAAAACGAATCTTTGCTTAATGAATACTGGTAGCTCTCACCCTTAAAGTTGTTTACACACAATACAGGAAGACAATCAGACAGAGAAGCACTAAATCTTCTCTAATACCCTGAAATTAACACCATCACCTTGCTAAATAAGAAGGGGCATAACACAATGCTTGGAAGAAAAACATGCAGTCATTTTTCTCTTGATACTATTCAGAGTGAGTTTATTCTTATCTGTACAAGATGAAATAGTAGTGTAGGATGTAGAGGCTTGAGTCTCATCTCACCTGGTGGGCGATTCTCCCTGTTACCTTTCATCCCTCTCTCTTTCCTTTTTTTTTTTTTTTTTTTTTTTTTTTTTTTTTTTTTTTTTTTTTTTTTTTTTTTTTTTTTTTTTTCTGAATAGCATCCTGTCTTTCTTGGGCCCATGAGAAGTTGCATATGTCCAATCACCACAAAACTTGTACAGGCCAGGGAGGTAAAAGCCAGCCTGAAAGCAGAGCTAAAGGAAGCTGCATGTCACCTTTTGCACTGCCAAAGTAGCACAGCCATCTGCTGTGTTTCGTTGCTGTGACCATGTCCTGAATCCTTCCTTTCAATGGGAATTTCAGCGCCAAGGGCAGATACAGGCTGATGGCTCTCAATTTGGATCAGGATTTAATCACCTTAATTTGCTTCAGGACTCATCCCAGCAGCAAGGCAAGGAAAGCAGCATGTGCTAGAGCCAGTGTCTACCTGGCCTCCGCCTGTTACAGAGCAGGGAAGCAGATCTGAGTGTCATGGTGGGAATGGGGAGAAGGACACATTTTCCAAAAAGAGCTGCATGTATTTTGCTCTCTAACTAGTTCCCTCACGCTTGCATTTCTGCAGGCTGCTACCACCTATTGCAACACAGATAACAGCTAGCAAAAAAAATTACATTGGATGTTTTGGGCCTAGTAAGCATACCACTGGGAAACAGGGATGCTGTTATTTGGAGACCTACATGATAGGACGTCCAGCATGGACCCTGAATTTACTGGCAGCCTGCTGGGCATCTTTTTGACAATAGCCCCCCAGCATAAACTGTTTCAAGGTAACAAAACGTTCCCAGGAGAAAATACAACAATGCTGCAGTCAGTCGCAATCACTTCCCATGGCTAGATATGCTCTTAGGGGGATGGGAACAGGACCTGAAGTATCAGGGCCCGCTGGAATACGTCATGGTGAATGTCAATGATGCAAATGCAATTAATACTTCTGCCTGGTCCATAATGACTCCGCTGCCCAAATGCAGTAGAGTGGCTAGAAGAGCGAACTCTCTAATGGCACATAAACACTTCCCAAGTGGCTGTCCTGTTAAGGTTATGCAATACCCAGGGCAGTCCTCTGCAATGTGATGTCAGCCCTGGCTCCTGGCCTGACATGCAGTTACACAACAGGACAAGGCGAGGGGAGAAAATGGAGATGCTCTGGAGCTGTCAATTTTTTGAAGCAGAGTTTAAACACATAGCTTCTATTGCCGTCACTGGAAAAACGTCAGATGAGTACACAGCAGTGGGGGGAGTTAAGGGTGATATAAGACATGCTAGTTTTCTTCCTTTTCTTAATATCATTCTTTATTCTTCTTTTCATGTATTTGTCCTGATTTTCCCTCTCTCAGAGTCTTGGCATGGGAGTAAAAGAAACTCAGAAGTACATAGCTTATGACTGAGTAACGCTCTGCTGAAGGCAGGGAATCTCTTTTCTTTTTTTTTTTTTTTTAGTTTTTCACGTTTTTTCTCACTTTGTGTATGAGCTGTTAGCCTAGAAGCCCTCCTGATATGTAGCATTCCTTATACACTGGTGAATTTGTGCTGGTTGCAAGAAGCACATGGTGGGGATTTGGGGCTGGCACTGATGGAGATGTGCTTGTTGTTACAAGTAGGGAAGGCAAATATCACTGTAATGGTGCACAGCCCAAGAAAAGAGAACAAAGGAAACAACACAACCTTTTTCCTCACTGCCCACGTAAGCCAACTGCAGCGTAGCAATGAGTGCTGAACAGATGTGGAAGTGTGTCTGAGACAGAGGACACCCTCATGTGCCACCCTCACACGATAGGTTGTGCTCCTCTCTCTTCCCAGTGCTGTTTGGAGAGATAAGGGTTCTCAGACAAGAGACACTAGCCAGGCTTTCTTAAGGCTTTTTTGTCCTATTTCAATTTAAAACCATGTAGGTGACCCTGGCTGAGGAAGAAATCGCCTGGGATGAGTGGGGTCTATGTGCTTCTCAAGGCACAGATGAAGCATTGCAGAAGGATGTCCTGGGGCTGCTCAGAGGGCCAGGGGTGCATAGAGGAATTATGGATTCTCTTTGCTGGTGTTGGTGGGTGAGGAGCAGCTCTCCAAGCAGTGAGTACAAGCCCTGTCCTCCACACAGGTGGGCATGTGGGCAATGCTCTTCCCAGCAGGTCTGCACACCACAAGCTGGGCAGAGGAGTGGGCTGGCAGTATGACCATGGCAGGAGAACTGGGGGCCACAACACATGCCAGCGGAGCATGGGGAAAGACAGAGAGCAAAGAGGGGCAGCACGCACCAGCCTCTGTGCTCCAGCTCCCAGACTCACTACCCAAAGTGAAGGTCTCCGCCCAGCCAAGCTCGCTGGGAAACTCCTGGTAGCCAAGAGCCACACAGAGCACAGGGCTACCCCATTCCTCCCCAGAAAGCTCCCAGCCTGCTACTTAACACCCTTATTTTTCCATCAGACTACATAAAGGGCTTGGCTGTTCAGTCAGTCACTTGATCAGGAGACTGCATTTGACTGATGTGTCAGAGTCCCGTCTACTCAGACATGTATTATAGGTGTCCTCTCCTTTTACGCTCAGACTAGGACTTCTCAGAATAAAGCTGCAGAACTTCTCAGACAAAATCAGTATCGGTAACGAAGGTTTGAATTGCAAGCTCTGATAAAGTTCAGTCTGAACTAAATCTTTTGTCTATAAATATTTCTGACAGTTTTCTGTATTCGTGTATCTCTGATACATGCTAGCTTGCATGCATTTCTTTTGGTGGTATCTTGGGAAAAGACACCAAGGGAAAACTACTCAGCCAAAAATTTCCCTGTAGATTACAAAAGTCAGACCTGGAACCCAAAACTAGCTATTCCATACGAAATGGCACAGAGCAAAGCCTTGAATCAGAAAACCCCATGAGTTTTGTAGAAGATTTGATCCTGATCTTACCTGTGTGGCTCTAAACTTTGTGGCTCATTGTATGTCTTTTTATGATGAAGAAAATATGCAGTAAAACCAGGCCTGTATAGTCAGGATCTCTGGAAGTAAATGCATTAAAAACAGAATAAATCAGTTCAGAAAACTGGCTGTCTTCCTTTTGCTCCAAGTTACTTCCTCAACATCTGCCTTAACTGACCCCGATAACAGAATTTTTCCGCAGGGTGTGCATTTTATACTTTGACAACTTGGTACAAACATTTTATCATCGGAATTGAAACTCAGTTATGCTTGCAATCCAACTACCTTTTCTGAACTGCATGTGTCTGAACTTGTGCATGTCTATGAAAGAAATGAAGCTTTTCTGTTCCCCCTCTAGTTCTCACAATTCACTTGGAACCAGCAGTATCACTTAGGCAAAACAGACCTTCTCAGAGAAAAGCAGCTTGCTTTCTCCTGTTTTATAAAAAGAACCGGATTTCTCTGAGGCAATACAAATTCCTTGCATTAAAAAAAAAATCTGTTCCACATGAATGTTAATGCTACCTCCAAATGACATGTGTGTGTGCAGACTGCCTTCGAAAGAAGCCCTTCATAAAAACTGCATCAAGTGATGCAACTGGTGGACTTCAACCTGGATGTTGCTGTTCTAGTCTCCATCACGGTTGCTTTTCCAGTCAGTCTCGGATGTAACTTCCCAGCCACAAGAAATTGTTTTCAGTTCTCAGACATCTAACTCGTCTAGGTTTTCTTCTTTTACAGGAAGATTTTTGTGTCCAATGAGAGGATGGGATTTTATTGCCAGCTCTTAGTCACTGCAGGGCAAAACACAGGCAAGAGAGAAGATTTCAGCAGGCCATGGTGCGTAGGAAACAAGAACCTTTTGTTCAGGTTACTGGCCTTAGCCTAGCAGTAACTGTTGTGAATTATCCATGCTGTGCTTGCAAAGAGCAGGACTCAAGTCATCTGGTGCTAAACTAAGCTGCCATGTCCTCAGTATCCCATTTCTTCAAACGACATGAGCAGAAACCTCTGTCCACCCTCCTGCCCCATGGCAGGCTGAGCCACACCTATGTCTGTCAATCCTGACGCTAGTTTGTCTAACCTGTTCTTTAAGACCTCTCCTGATACTGGAGAGGCCACAGCTCACCTCGGCAAGCTATCCCATCTTTCGTCTGTCATTATAGTTCCCACTTTCTAACCTACATCTCTTTTCGGCAGTCTCAGATCCTCAGCTTGTGGGAAACGAGATCAGCTGTGCTGACATCAGTGAAGTTTCACCATTAAATGTGCTTTGAAGACATGACCTAGTACTGTCAAAACTCAGTCCTTTTACTTCCCTCTTAATTTTTCTCTGTTCCTACTCTTTATCTCTTGATAGATTCACAATGTTCCTTCCACTCACTTCAACATCTAAGCAGTGTGAAAGTGCTGACACTCACTCCCACATACCATCATCTGAATTCAGCTCTCTTTTTCTGTTCATATTTCTAAAACTTTCAGATTTTCATCTTCACACATACCCACTACAGCATTCTGCTGGGGATCTAAAAAATGCATCAGACATATAAGGAAGTTTCTGAGATCATCTTCCAGCCTTGTCTTTCTGAGCAAACAAACCTTCTCTTCGTGACCCTCACCTGGCTTCCCAAGTTCAAATTTTCAGACATTACCTTTAATACCACTCACAGTGCAAGAGCTCGGTCAGTTCCTCTGTTGTTGTGTGCATCCTCCCACCTCTGTAGTGATGTCAGTCTCCAGTGTCCATTTGACCTGTTGCCCAAACGATACCCTCATGTTTTCTTCGTTTTGACTTTTTGAATGCACAGCTTTCCAGAGGTGTCCTTTAAGGCCATTATTCTGTGTGATCTCAGACCTCTCCTTAAAGCCCAGTGTGACTGCAAATGTCTAATTAGAAGATATGAGGTATTACTACCTTTTAGAATTAAATTATTTGACAAGTTTGAATGACAATTAAACTATAAATCATTGCCAAATGCCCAGGTGCATATGTGCTAGCTTTTACAAGAGTGATTTCCCTATCACTGCTGCTTCAGTCTTCCCCCTGATTTCTCTAATTCCTTTGTTCAGTCATTTATTAAGTTTTGTATTGAATTAGCAGCATGTTTCATGTAGGCAATATCATTCACCGTGTGTTTGCACAGACATTCACATCTCTGCATTATTTCCCATCTCTGCTCGGGTTGTTAGTCATACTAGAAGTCCATCATGGACTAGGAGTTAGCTAAAACCCCCATACCTCAGCCTGCATCTTATCATGACGTCTCTTGTCATGACATCTCTGGGGTCTTCTTGCTACGTACTCCTAGATTCAACAGTGCAGAGTATGGCAAAGGTCTCGTAGTCGTAGTTCAAACTTTGTGCACCAGTAGTGGTGCAGAGGCAGACAGTGCTGGCACCAGCAGGGCACTCTCCTTGGGGAAAAGGCTGCCTTTATCGTTTGAGCAGTGGGTAGGATACAGACATGATGAGCAAGTCTTCCTGAGGTTTGCCCTGAGGACAGCTGACAGTGTCCCCTGACAAGGGGAGCTCTGAACCATAGAATTTGCATTTGGTAGAAGTTCTTGCAGCCTAAGTTTTCCTATCTTGGAGGCCTGCTATTCAGACTGTTTATTTGATTGTTACTTGGCTGACTGTTTACTTTGGACTTTGATTAAATAAAAATATATTAACATTCAGCAGTTATACAGAACTGCTTACAAGTAGCAGTTTGCAAAAGATTTAGAGACAGAGAAATTACAAACTTGTCCAAAAAACTGGTTGGTCATAACACACATGCTCTCCAGGTATTTTTAGGTTTTGCTGTTGCTGGTTTCACTGTTCATTTTTGTCCTACCTATAGATCTGCATAGTCTTGCTTTGACCATTAGGCTCTGCATCTGTTGTTATACACACCTATTTTGAATCTGCTGTAATCTGTACCTTTGCGTGCCTTCACTTGCCTCCCTGTTTTAGTGTTTCCTGTGCCTTCATCTGATTTAATTAATCAGTTCACCAAAAGAAACCTGGTACTGATACCGTGCAAACACTCAGGCAAGTACCCTGACCCAGAGAAAACACTGGACTTATTAAGATGGCACCCACAGCGACAGGGCTGCTTCAGTAGGAATATTTGCCTTCAAGGACTGCTGGAATGGCAACAGATTATAGATTGGGCCAATGTTGGCAAAACCATATATGCTCGCTTATCTCCATGAAAAATGAAGTCAGCCTCACATTGCCTCCTCTATCCATTGCAAAAAGCATCTCTGCAAGGCAGCCACAAGTTAAACAACAATGAAAGCCAGGCTTGTCTAGTCCTTTCAACTCTTGTAGGGAGAAAACATTCAGAAGGCTACTGAAAAACTAAGGAAAACACTGCTGATTTGGGCCATGAGCAGAGAAAACTGGAATCAAAGCAAAAAGCTTCTTTCTGTTTTGTTCCCCACCTGCAGAATCAGTGGATATCTAAACGAGAACAATATGTACCGGCAGCACGGCCCAAGCGCAGGCATGGCTCCGGGCAGAGCCGGGCTTGGCTGCCCTGCCAAGCAGCCTCATGCACCAGTGATCCCCGAGATCGGCTCCTCACAGGGAGCCAAAGGCCACAAAAGTCTCCTCCCCTGCACCCTCCCCACGTTTCTCAAGAGCAGACCAGATCCACCTAATTAAACAGACTGTCTTCCAGGAACATCGGGTTTCCCTGAAAATGGAGAAAACTGGAGCTGCCACAAACACCTTGTTATTTGTAGCACTGCTCGGAAAATAATAATGCACGTAAAAAGCAAAGGAAAAAGATAAGCACCCCATCTGAGTGCACCTCAACATGCTGGTAACATTGGCATTTTCTCATCAATCTAGGAGGAAAAAAGATGTGCAAGCAAACTAGGTTTGCCACACTGTCAGTGGAGGTGTGTTATTACAAGCACAAATATAGAGAAGACTGTTTTCACCTGCTGTCATTAGCTTCCAGGAGCCCTGGCAAGAAAAAAATTAAAAAAATTTTTAAAAAGGCTTTCCATGGACAGTGTCAGCTATTCAAAGAACAAAGCTTGACATGTTAACGCAGGTAGTCAGAGCATTATGAAAGAGCCTTATGTGCAGTTAGATGGATTTGGCTGAATTCAGATGCTGTGTAGGGGCTGCAAGTCACTTGCTGGCAAGAAGGTACCAATCAACGGAGTTTGATCCTCATTTAGACAGTCACATATGAGAGAGCCAGAGTAAACTTGGTTATTTCTAACATATTTGAGTTTTGCCCACTGTGTTAATTTACTTTGGCTCTTTTCTCAGGACGGTGTGAAGACTCATCATGTTTCGTAGCAGGGCTTTGTTTGCAATGTATTACACTGAGAAGGTCAGAGAACTTCAAGTAATACCTTGAAGTTCCTCTCTGGGCTCTTTTCTTAATGCTTTCCATCCCCTGCTCTTCAATTGTACAGACAATTTGCGCAGGCCTTTAAAGAAGCAATTACACTATTGTTTAGCAAAAGCACAGTGCCAGAAGTGAGTAATAAGCTAAACAATACCACCTCTTTATTTCAGTGGAACATGCATTTATGCCATCTCAAATTTCCAACTTCTAATTTTCCATTTTTGTAGCGTTACAAAGCTTTGGAAGCTGCACTGTAGCTTCTGAGGCCCGTGTGCTGCAGAAAACTTTTGCATTAAAATGATTTTGCTTGGCAGTAGGTTCATTTTCCTCTAAAATCAGCCAGAGCACCAAAATGAGACGAGTTCAGAGAAGTCCTCACTCACCCTCCGGTCACACAGGGCATAGACCTTAGCACTTCCTTGTCATGTAAACTGCTTGCATGTCCATCACTCTTCCTAATGAACTCTTAGGTGAATAAGACGCTTTATGGTTATTACTTGTGAAATCAGATTCACAGATCCTCTGTGGTACAAAGAAATTGATTGAATCCATACTGTGGGCTCCACCGATTGCTGTAGCACACAATGAGGCTCAGAGTGCTTGGTTTAGATCTTCATAGTGGTTTTGCAAATGCTTCAAGAAAATGTGGTGCAAATTTCCTGTGGTTCTTTCACAGCTTCTGCACTTGAGTTCATCTCATTGTTAAGAACCAGCTACATACTTGAAAATACTAAGCTGTTGAGTAATAAAAGTACAAAGTCATCTTCAGGTTAGGTCAAAGGTCCTCCAAAAGGATCACATTAGGGAAAAAAGTGACAGGCAGGCACCATGGGGGAGGTCAAAACACCCAAATCAGAATCACCAGCTTTGTCTTCTTAAAGGTTTTCATCCCAAGATACGTAAGTGCATCTGGTCTGTGTTTGGGATTACTCCAACAGGAGTACTGCCTACAGACATGAGCAGATACACCTTGAAAGTCATTAAAGAACAGGGACCAGTGAGAGGTTATAAATAGTTTTTAAGTGACGTATGGATCTTGGACCAAAAGCAGGGGACATTTTCCTTTTCTCTTTTCTTGTCTATCCGTCTCTTTTTTTTAACTCACACTTTCCATGGAAACTAAACGTTGCTGAGACTTAAGCACTGACAGAAATAAGCTTGATTTCATTTACGGCAGAAGATGCTCTATTGTGCCAGCTCTGACTCTCGGCACCGTGGACCTTTTTTTGGAGGACTTGACAATGAATGGGAAGACTTGCTCACCCTTTTTGATGTTAAACAATTGGCTGTGCTTGTGCTCTTGGACTTTTCCTGCTACGAGAAAGACAGGACACTCCTTTCGAGCTTTTCTAGGCACCAGGTGGAAGAGAGGCAGTTTAATATGATAAAAAACCCCAGAGGTAACAGCTGTGGCGTTCTGTGATAGCCTTCTGAGTGGTGAGGCACGGAAGAGAAGGACAAAGCGGTTGAATTACCTCAGGGTGGTGTGGGAGCAGGAAAAGAAGAAAACTTGTCAAACCACATGCAAAGTTGTGAGGCCTGGGGAAAAAGGACAGGACTAGAGAGGGTACTGGGATAGAAAAAGGTTCCTTTCAGTGTGGAACAAGTTTTGATGCTATAGATCTGTGGCTTGCTGAAATACAGACTTTCTGTGTACTTCTGCCAGACTGTTCATCTTCAGCTTGAATGGGAGAAATTGCTGCAGATCTTGACAATCAACAGCCACACTGCTCAGATATTTTGATGTGCTTGATGTGTGCTTGGAGAGTTCCTGCCTGCACTCCTGGAGCCAGACAGTATTACGGCAGAGGTGGGAGAGGGACACTCCAGGCTAGCACACGCAAAGAAAGAGGATATTACTCATTGCCACTATGAAGCAGAGACATTTTTGGGAAAAGAGCGGTAGAGACTGTGAACTACTCCACTCCCCTGAGTCTTAGGGCAGGAAATAATCCAAGGATGAGAGAATAGTAGAATACTTTCTGCCCTTCGTTACTATCACAGAATGTTTTGAAGAGATGCAGAAGACAATGAAAACCTGAGTGGATTTCCCTTATTTTGCCCTCAGAACTGAAATGCTTATACAATACAGACAATGTACCTACCAAGCATATTTCCCTAGCAAGCATATTTCCCTCCTCCATACCATCTTCTTCCACCACATTTCTTATTTGTTTATGAGAACAGATTGTCCTTGTGAGATGTCTCTGAACCTGGCAATGCCTAAGAAATAAGCTGCTCAGTTATACAAGTGACAGTCATGAACACCAGAGCTGGCTGGATACACTACACACCCAGTTTATCCAAAATGTAATTCAAGTCAGGCCATTTATTCAGTTTAACTACATGTAAAACAGAGAGACTCTGCAAGAATGCGCAAGATCAGGAAGAAGGCCTTAAGTGGTGTTCATTCATGTTGGCACATGTCTTCTTCACTTAAAGGGAAGTACAATATGATGGGGATTTTCTTGGCCAACTGCTTTAAGTTGCTTCAACTTACTATCTGCTAGATAAACACAATAAATCATAAGCTCATTTAAAGGTAGAGCACGCCAATTTCTCTGATAAGCAAGCCAGCCTCTGCAAAGTTATTTCCTTTTGATTCAGTCTTGTTTGCCCATTGTAAAACCAAATCATGAGGCATTTAATGAAACAGCAGGATTAGAAGTGAATAGTACAGCACTTTAATATTTCTTCCATCACCTACAGACGTGAGCAAAAAAAGCAGATGCTGAGCTGTGGGCTCAGCTGCCCAAAGACAACTACACTGTCCTTGGTTTGTATGTTAGCTCTTTCTCCTTGCTCTCACCTCATTTCTGTTCTTACCTACCTTGTTTTAGCATATACCAGTAGATTTTTCTGTAGTGCAGGAACTGTAACTTGTAGCCCTTTGGGAGCTACTCATCTTGCACAGATGATAAAAACCTCCATTGACTGAAAACATCCAAGAAAAAAGAGAGCTCGGTCCACTGTGCAGGGAAGGATAGGGACTCAGGGCAACGTGGGAAGAGACTTCTGCATCTCCAGGCAGAAGAAATAGTCAGGTTAGCCATGGTCGGCTAAGTCCGAGGGGGCACTCAGACCAGAGCAGGGAGGAGAGGCCCACGCACAACAAGGAGCCCATACAGAGGCAGAAACAGCCCCTGTCCACAGTGCCTTACCAGGTACGAGGACTTGCAGAGACAGGGGCCTCCGGATTGCCAAACACAACCCTCAGGACTTCACGGCTCTTGAGCCTCTCTCAGCCTTTTCTGCCAGGTACTAGGTCCTCTGTAACTGAAGAGCTTAGGTTGACCATTATGAGAATTAAGCTATGCAGAAGGCATAAACCCCCACATCAGAAAGCTAGTTTATGACTCCATTTGTCAGACAATTGTTTAACATCAAAAAAGAGATGGCCCACTGTGGTATTTCCATTAGTTTGTTTTATTATACTGAAGGATTTCATACAGCATGTATTCCCTACTGGAAAATGTGACTTCTGATTGGCTTCTTCACCCGCCAAGGGTGTTACCACTCCTTCAGGTTCCTGGAAATGAGTCTTGCATTCAGGGGACCTCCAGAAACGCACTCATGCACTTACACAGGAAAAGAAGGGTTTTCACACAGGAGAGGAACAGCCATCCAGAGTCCTCACATGATTTTGGAGGAAAAAAAAACCATCCTACCAGTTCCCTTTAGCACGGAGTTCCTTAATATGATGATACTCATATCCATTTCCACACTCTCCCCATGACATCTTGGATGGTTTCCTAGAGACAGTGTGAGAGCCAAGGTCATCGCCCACTAAAAAAGAAGTGGACAAAAAGGTGCTGTGATGTTTGAACCTCTTGTGAGCTCGACGGAGCATTGCAGCTCTTCTGGGAGGAAGGGGTATGGTCCTACAGCAAAATACACGCACAAAATAAATGAAACCATTTAAATCCTTGTGTATATGTGTACATATACGTATATATCATGCATATGATGTATATGATGCATATGATGTATATGTATAGATGTACGCTACAAAACATGAGCTACAGCTAGAGACACTTAAAAGCAGATGAACAAACTATGAGGAATGAGAACAGGGAAAGGAAAACTTTGAAAAGAGGTGAAAAGGCCTCATTTAGGCTATTTGAGCACTATAAATATGTCTTTTTTTGCCACTTTGCTGGAGGGAGTAGGATAAGAAGGCAAGTATTGTCTTATTCAATTGATAACAGTTGCAAATGTGAAACAGATTAAAAGAATGAGTCATTCCCATTCTTATAGACAACTACCAAAGTCTGCTGAGGCAGCTGATCCCGGAAATTTTGTTGGCACAGTTTCATGATCCATAGTCCTTACGGTGACACAAGTTACGAGCAGTCAGACCTCAGCCCACCCTCTGCAGGAGCTGGAAAGGGATTTCCCTACCTCGCCTAGCTGAGGGGCTGGGGGGGACGGAGGTGCCACTGCCTCATTGCCCTTCCTGCACCTGGGCAGGGGAAATACTTGGCCCCATAGCAAAACCCCAGCACTGCAAAGAAGTACTGCCACCACTGTCCACCCTGGGGTTTTTTGGAAAAAGTGGATGGAAAAGAGATGAGCCACAAGCCTAACTTGGCTTTGAACCCTTCTCTTCCTACATTTGAATGCTTTTGAGTGTTCATGTTTGACGTTTTCTAGAGCAAGAGGGGGAATGGGCAGGAACCAGGATTTGCCTTCTCACCTTTTTTGCCTCCCATCGGTAAATAAAGGGGCTTTTGGGCCATTTTCTCAACGTGAACAGGAACCAAGACAGATATCTCAAAATATTTCCCTGTGGTCACTTGAGCATTTATAGCCATCCTTGTTCCTTGAAAGAGCACAGAGGTAATTTCACCTTTCAGAAAAACAAAAACCAAACCAAACCAAATCATCTCTGACTTCACTGTGCCTCTCATGAAGGAGCAGCTCCACTTGCTGATGTCTATTCAAGAGCAGCTACCCACAGCACACTTCCCCTTCCTCCCCTAGAAGCTGAGCTTGCTGCTAGCTCACAGCCCAGCAGCTGAGCAAAGAGGCTTGGCTCCTCTTTCTGCAGCTACCCTGGACCAGAGGAACTGAAGAAAGACTGGGCAGCACGAACAATGCAATGTGGGTGTTTGCACGTACACAGTATCTTTACCAGCTAGAAAGTTTGGTTGCCCTTTGGCAGTTTTAATTCCTTGCGTAGAGAGTTTCATCATGGGTGTTTTTGCACTGAGGACCTTTGAAGTGAAAGGCTGTAACACTTTTGACCGAGTCCTGTTGCAACACTATCTCCCTTAAATAGCCACAAGCCCTTATCATTCCCATCCTTGTATTTTATTCTAATGAGGCATTACCCCTGTACTCCTTTTGCATATTTTGGCAGGAAGGAGATCTGTTAATTAGGCAGACATTGCATTTTTAGTGGAAGTCTGCTGCAAAAGTCTTGTTTTTCTAAATCTGACCTGTTGAGTGATTCATGAGATCCATATTAATACATGGCACAGTACAGTTCCATTGGTTAGCATCCTAAATCTGCCAGATGGCTCAGTAAATAGATAAGTGCAGGAGAAAATTCACTCTCAAAAATAGCGTTGTGACAGCAACATCCATTAGCCTGAAGTTCACAACATAAAGCTACAATGCCACAGCATTTTTGAATACACTCCACTCTCAACAATGATGCAGGGGAAGAACAAATTTAGAAAAGAAGGGATTTAAATAGGGGTTCGGTTCAAAAATAAAGTGCACCTTTGGAAGTTATGTTCCTGTAATAAATTTAGAAACGAGAGGAGAATAAAAAATTTACTAGCATTCTCAGGTGACAGGCAGTGCAGTCAGGTGGACATCCCTGAATATGACATGCTGTTTCAAATACAGACTTCCAGGAAAAACGGGGCCAGGACCATGTCTTCTTTTTCTGTTTATTATACAGCGCTAAGAACATTGGAGATGTGTGAAAAACTATAAATCTTCATATGTAGGCCATCTGGCTCGAATGGCATGACAGCTCATATCAATAGCTTCATGTGCTTGCCAGTTGTCTCCTGGTTTCCAAGTAATCAGTATCTCTGTGGCCAAATCTTCAAACCTCTGCTTCCAACGAGGCACACAAATAAACGCCTATTCAGATGTGCTCTGCCCATAACAGCTTCCAGTCTGACGTGCCTGGACAGATTTTTAAAAGCACTTGGCAATAATATTCCATCAATAGCCTGAAGAGAACTGGATATCATGGCCAAAACTTTTCTGGTAGAAAATGTACAATATTTTCAATACTTAAAATTAATTTCAGAGAGGCTCTTTGTATCAGAATCCAGGAAAGGCAGAATTGAGCATGGGAAGAGAAATAAAAAGGGTGTTATAATTTCTTCGCCTGCAGAAGGGATTTATTGTTCTGTTCACTGATATTTTAGTGGGAAACTCCATCCAACGTTTTGTTCGATTCTGAAAAATATTCTCAACTGAAATGCAATATTACGTGAAATGTTAGCAACACATTAGCTCTTGTGAGTTTAAACTACAACAAAAAAGTTTTCTGCAGTCTTTCTGCTTGTTGAAGATGCTGAAAAAATATATTTGTTGTTGACCTAGGCTGACTTTTTTCCCAGCTGTTGGAAGAACTGCCACAAAACGGAAAATCAGTTATTCACTTGGCTCGAATGCTGTTTTGTTGGTTGTTTTCTTGTTTTGGTCTGGTTTTAACCTATCTCCAATTTTAGATGAGTTTGTGATGACACAGAGAAGACTTAGTCCTATGCATTTCCCTGAAAATATGATTTACTGGATGAGCTGGGAAGAAAAAACTTCCCACCCCTACAGGTGATTAACTCTGTCAGGAAAAATAGGACAGACTGTAATTTTTACACAGGTAGTGAAAATATAAGGGAGACACTGCTTAAAGGTGTCCTGTTCTTCCTCCTTTATTTAAAGAATTTATTTAAGGGAAAGAGACAGGGTGAGTTTGTATATTGCAGTTGGCATATTATGCAATAAGATACATGACACTCCATTAATCATATTCCTTATTGGTGACTTTTTCATCAGTTCATCTCATTGATTGTTTAGACTATTTTTACAGTTAAAAAAGAAAAACTTTTCACATAAATTCCATTTTCAGGAAGAGAGACTAACAATGTAATGAAATTCGTTTTGGTAACAGAAATACGATGCTGAATATAGGAAAAAAAAACGTGCTACGTTATCCTAATTAAACTTCTGTTAATTCTGCTATACTTCTGACAATTGTTTTTCCAGATATTGAGCCTGGCCTAGGTGCACCTTTAATTTTGCAGCAGATAGTTTAATCTTTGGGTGTAATCTGGGGCTCTACATAGGACTCTTTATTTTGGTTTTACACTGATCTGTGAGAATAGTGATTATTTGAAAAAAATTAGCAACATCTCCTTGTGGGATGTCTGGGGACATCCAAATTTCCAAGCTCCAATTCAAAAATCTGAAGATCCAGAAGCTACTGAAAGTCTAGCTGTGTCAGTACAACACGAAGCTGGACTCCCAGCCCCTTGTAGGAGAGGACGGGAGGCCTGGCAGTCAGGAACTTTGGATTCCTGGCAAAAATTCAATTAGAAATTGTCAAAAAGCTATCAGTTTCAAAATTACTGTTTTTCAGATACGTCCTCAGGAAAAAAAAAAATAGTCTAGATTTATTTTGAATTTTTTTTTTTTTTTTTTTTTTTTTTTGTGATTTGGGGATTTTCTTGCATGGAAATTCCAGGTTTCAGTTACCATCATCATTTGGCTTTCTGTGCTTTAGTTCCCTATTTCCTGGGGATAATGGCATTTTTCTGTCTCACAGGGATAGTTCTTTGGTGAGTATTAACACACATTGGATTGTAAAGTAGTCAGGCGAGATAGGAGTGCCAGGGCTACCACAGATCATCTTCAGTAATTACAGGCATGTCAGCCTCACTTCAGTGCCTGGTAAAATCATGGAGAAGGTTATTCTGGGAGCTATTGGAAAAAACAGTTGAGACACAATGCAGTCACTGGTCATAGCCATCATGGGTTCACAAGGGGAAAGTCCTGCTTAAGTAACTTCGTTTTCTTTTATGACAAGTTCACCCATCTAGTTGACCAAGGGAAGCCACTAGATATGGTGGGTATGGATTTCAGCAAAGCTTTTGATACTGTTTGTCACAGTATCCTACTGGACAGAATGTCCAGCACACAGCTAGACAAGGCGAGCAATTGGCTGACAGGTCGGGCTTAAAGAGATAGAGTTAATGGGGTTACATCACCCTGGCGACCAGTCACCACTGGGGTTCCTCAGGGCTCAGTTTTAGAGCCAGTGCTCTTAAATGTTTTTATAAATGATGTGGATCTGGTACATTAAGTAAGTTTGCTGATTATACTAAAATAGGAGGAGCTGTGGACTCCCTCAGGGGTAGAAAGGCCTTACAGAGAGATTTGGATAGACAAGAGAGCCATATGAAATTCAACAAGAGCAAGTGCCTGATTCTCGACCTGGGACGGGGTAATCCCAGTAATATGTGCAGACTGGGGGAGGAGAGGCTGGAGAGCAGCCCCATGGAAAGAGATCCAGAGGTCTGGGTTGGTGACAAGTTGCACATGAGCCAGCAGTGTGCCCTGGCAGCCAAAGGGCCAACCGTGTCCTGGGTGCATCAAGAACAGCATCGCCAGCTGGCTGAGGGGGGTGATGATCCCACTCTACACTGCTCTGGTGTGGCCCCACCTCGAGTGCTGCCTGCAGTTCTGGGCACCTCAATATAAGAAGGCCATCGAACTATTAGAGTGTGCCCAGAGGAGGGTGACCAAGATAGGGAAAGGTCTTGAGGGCAAGAATTAGGAGTGGCTGAGGTCACTTGGTTTGCTCAGCTTGGAGAAGAAAAGGCTGAGGGGTGACCTCATCACAGCCTTCGGCTTCCTCAAGGCAGGGGCAGTGGATGGGGAGGTGTTGTTCTCCCCTCTTCGGTGAACAGAAACAGAACAGGAGGAGATGGAATGAAAACGTGTCAGGGGAAGTTCAGACTGGGCATTAGGAAAAGGTTCTTCACAGAGAGAGGAGTTGGTCCCTGGAACAGGCTCCCTAGGGAATTGGTCATAGCACCAAGCTTGCCAGAATTCAAGGACCATCTGGATGATGCCCTTAGTCATGTGGTTTAGTTTAAGGTTGTCCTGCAAGGAGCAGAGAGTTGGACTTGATGGTCCTAATGGGTCCCTTCCAAAATGAGATATTCTATGATTCTATGATCTGATCTCATCTATAGTAAAAGCATATGATGCATTATGAGTAAGAAGGCAAAAAATTGAAAAAAAAAAATAAATATATATACAAAGGGGAAATAACAGCAGAGCTGCAGAAAGAGGAAACAGCAATGTAACAGCTTGCATCTCCAGCTTTTGATGTTCTTTAGGATTAAGCAGAAAATCCACTACGAAAAATATACATAACCAGTTTCGGAAATCTGTTGGATCTACGTATATGTCTAAATTTTTGACTAAAATTAGATTGCAGCTTTCGGTGAAAGTACGTTTAATCACTACTTGAAAATCATGCTGAAAGACAATTTTCATGATTTTTTAGAAAAGTTGGGCATCTTCAAGGTCACATGATTTTCATGGAGAGACGTGGCTTCTTGGCACATACGAAAAATTAAGCAGGCAGGGTATGGAAGTAAGAAAGTCATCAGAAAGCAAGGGGGCTATTTACAAAAGTTTTTCCATTGAAATAGGCAGTTGAAAGAAGCAGCAGCAGTCAGGCTACACAAGATCAAGGGGTAGATGCTGATCCAGTTAAAAGTAAAATCAAACTGACATAGAAATACCATTGAGGGCATTATATCTGTCCAAAACCAAACAGGTAGAGCATCTGAGTTTGGGCAGGTACACTAAGCACCAGAGGAGACACTGGAGAGTTACTCTGCAGTTCTTTGTGAATAATCTGAATGAGGTTTACTGAAGAAGCGCTAGAGAGCATCTCCCTGTGAACCAGCAACTTTGCCTGCAAAGGGATCGTAAACTACAGAAGATGCACAGAAAGCAACAGCAAACACACAGATGGTGTACTGTTGTACATGCCAACCATACTTGAAAATCAACTTGTGCATGACAGAATTTGGCTTTTACAATGGAGAATTTGCGTGTGGGGTGGGCAAGGCAAAACACATGCATTCTGGAAGAACTGTGGAGATCAGGACTCAGAAGCAAAACAGGGTATAAACCAACCTGACATTGTGAACACAGCCAGCCAGGCACTGTGTCCAAAAAATGTGGTAGTACCTGAGCGCTGTTCCAGAAAACACAGCTAGATGTGAAGGGTTTGCTTGCATTTTCCCAACACTAGCAGCTTCCCCTCTGTACAACATTTGAAAATGAAGGCAGAAAAACAATAACAACAAAAAAACCCCAAACGTGTGGGATAGAAAAAGAGAGAAAGAAAACCCCGAAGACAAAAAGCAGAAAAAAAGCTTTTCAAGAAAGCAAAGTCAAGACTACACATGCTGCCTGGCTAAAAAGAGAACTCAAGATGGCACAAGAAAGTCCTGATAGCTTTCCAAAAGCAAGGGTAAAAAAAGGTGTTAAAACATGCAGAGATGAATAGAGCAAGTGAAGAACTCATGGCAAGCACAGACAAAGAGAAATGCATTGCCAGTACATCCTGTCTTCCCTTCAGAGGCTTTCAAGGACACCAGAAAAGAGGACAGGGAAGTCCACTGAGGAAGAAGAAATTCCACCAACATCTCATTGATCCAGGAAGACTGCTGGTGGCAAAATGCCTTTGAGTCATACTAGTCTGTATGAAATTTGTCTAAAGCAGGGTACCTCAGCCCTACCACTGGGCAAGAAAACTTTTGTATATGGTCAAAACATGGGGACATTAATGGCTTTCACACTTGCTGTGGAGATGGTACCTTTCAGGGCATGGTATTAGGGAGCTCCATGGACAGCTCTGCTGCTGGATCTGTAAAGCAAGGAATGGAGAAGGGCATTTCTGGAAGGGCAGCAAGAACTGGCTTACACTAATCTTCATGGCCACTTCAGAGATTTTCACTAAGTTCTTTTTCACCACCTGAGCTATTTATGAACCTGTCCCAAAATAATCCCTGACTGACGCCACAGCTTCTCTGCCCTGCATTGCACAGCGTGATCCCAGCCTAGGAGAAATTCCCTGCCTGAGCATGGGGCTGCTGCTCTGCCGACAAATGAAATGGGTCACATGCCCTGAATACTGCCTGTGTCTTCAGGGCTTGTCCTTGTCAGATGTAGAGAAGACAGGGATTTGACTGTTCCTGCTTCAACAGCTTCCTGCAGACAGGCTCCCAAGAGATCTAGCTGAGCTGGTGATGCAGCAACTGGGATGCCACCTTGTACACGGGTGTTAGCTAAGCCATTGCCAGCCCCACGACGCCTCCCAGCCATGGAGTACTCAAGCCAGCCTTTACCCACATGTAAGGTGGTGGTCTGTGAGATCTCAGATGGGGTGCTGTGAGCTGCAAGCCTGAAAAAGGCCAAAGACCCCCATGTAGGCAACTGCTGGGCCTTTTGTGAGCTGCTTTCTGGTCATTTTGCTCGCAAGTCAGAAGAATGCAATACAATTGGGAATCACCCTAATATTCATTTTAGAGGAACAGCAAATACAGTGATCATTTTAATTTCGATAAGAGCTATGTGTCAGACAGCTAACCTTGTGCAGCTGCTTTTGCAACTTGTCTGGATTCCAATGGATTCAATTTGCACTCAGAGTCATATCTGGGATTACCCCTTAATCCTCCATCTCTTCATCATTTCATGTAATTTCATGCCATGCAACCTCCTCAGCAAGAGTTCCTGTCGTACCATAGTGCATATTGGATGTCACTGCACCATTCACTTCATCTAGGTTGTCCCCCAAGATCAAGGATGCATTGTTTCTTTGTTTGTTTGTTTGTTTAGATACTTAATCAGTCTGCGAAATCCAAATTTGGGGGGAGACACACACAGCCTTTGATCTTTAGCAACAATCAGCAATAAGTTTTCAATTCCTGCAATTGTTTGCATTGATTCGCCATGGCTCATAAACTCAAGGCTGTCTTCCAAAGGAGAAAGATAAAAAACATCTTCTTTGTCCTTTCTGTTCACCTTGTTTGTTTGTTTGTTAGATTTTATGATTACATTTTAGGCTTTTTTATTTTCTGACCCCCAGAGATGGTGAAGAGGATCTGAGGAAGCAGGGAGGCTGGCGGAGGCAAGAGGGGGAAAAAGAAGAGGTTGCAGCTTGGAGAGGATGCAAAGGCTCACCCTGATTGCTGATGATAGGACTGTATGGAAAAGCTGAGACGAAAAGATTGTTCATTGTTGCAGCTTTGCTGATACACTTCTGGATGTCCTCTGACTTACTCAGGTCAGGATGGCAGAATGGACTTCTTCCCCTCACTATATAATTTCTATTTTAAAATGCAGACTGCATTAGGTGTTAAGAAGTGTTTCACCCAAAACTTGAATAATCATTTTGCTAACACCTTATCCTAGAAGAAGCTGAGAAACAGTCTGTTTCAAAGCCCTAGGTCATGTGTTTTCTTGGGAGATAATTGAGAAATTTCCAGATTGACTAAATCTCAAGAGACATTAAGTAGCAGCAAACTGTAGACTGTGACCCACTTGCTATCAGTCACATTATCTGGTTTAGAAGAAAACAAGGAGCAGTCACGTGGTACATTTTAGTATCACTTCTTCACTGTGGGATCATATGAAAGCGCTAGTTCCTTGAAGCATTATAGTACATGAGTCAAATGCCAGGCAGCTAAGAGATTTCCACAGCTTGTAAAGGTACAGGGATTGCACCTGCTTCTTACAGCTTCAATGAAAACATAGCGCTTTGTTTATTCATCAACGGAACAGACTGGGAAGGGACAGGGAAACAGCACTAAAGGATCACCCAAAGCAACAGATTTCTCCTCTTCTTAAGAGAGATAACATGGAGTTAAATAGAATCTCAGTGTTACGTCACACATCAGCTCTCCTGCCCCCACAAACAGGACGGCATTGCTGCCATCAGTCTCATTCACACAGGCCGTCCTGTGTCCGTGTAGCTGTTCCCACAGACTGCGATCCCTTTCTCCAGGATTTCCTCAGGTATCCTTCCCCACAGGCTGCTGTGCTGCCCTGTTTGCTAGAGCTTTTACTCCAGTCTTATGGCTTTTACTATAGCTTCACAGTCAGACTCTTCCTGCTTTATAGCAATGGCTGCCCTCAAATAGTTATCAGACTTTATTTCCTAATTAGAGAGGTGTAGGCAGTACAACACACACAATGCCAACAATGTGGTATTATCTATGGCTTATGGATGTTTATCTAGTATCTGCCAAAACTGTGACTTTTTTTTCCTGCCTGGCACAATGTTTTGGCAGTCTTTTGACATCAAAAAGAGAGATAGCTAAGCCTCATCTATGCCTCAGTGAAAATCAAAAGATAATACTTCTCTGTAAACCTGGAAAGCCATTACCACTCAAAGCTGCACGGAAATTACAATGCAAGAACAGGCCAAAGCAAAGATGGGATTTGATTTGAACGTTCTACCCTAAGACCCTAGAATCCTGTTCCACCCATGCATGCTTATGTGATGGAAAAGTTTTAGCAGCAACATGTTTTGCTAAGTAAACATCAGCAAGTCAGAAGAAAAGTGTTTCAATTCTACTTATGTCTAAATAGCAGTAAGTTATTCCTTGCAAAAAGTTATGAACGGCTTTCATGTTCTGAAATTTCAGAATACTCTTAAATTTTAAGTTGCCTTTATGTCAGGAGATTTTTTTTAAAAAACCTAAAATGAAACTATGAAAGCTGCAGAAGTGACCTTGTGCTTTTCACTGCATCTATGAAAATATTAGCATTCTGTTTTTACAATCATGTAGCTGTTTACCTTTGCTAACAAACATTACTTTTATGAATGCACATTTGAAAAAAAGTTAAAATAATTTCTACCTAACTGATTAATATCTTGCAGCTCTGAAGTTCACTTTCAGTTTCTTGGGGTTTTTTGTGATCCAACAATATTTTTTAAAACCCAAGTCTCAGACAAACTCCTAATGTGAATACTGAAAAAGAGAAATAGAAGCAACAGAGAAATTAGTCACATCTGCTTGTCAAACTGTTTTTAATTTTGAATATACATACAGAAGGCAACAGTCAAAAATTCCACTTTCATGTCTTGCAGTACATTTTGCAAATGCATCTGCATCTTTCAGAAAAGAGTGGGGAAGAAGGCCATAAGGATACCCAATTTTCAGTTTTAGTTTTTGTGGAAAGCAGTGGAAATCTTCTGGACTGGTATCTGACAAGGAGATTCAGTTTTCAGATCGTATATGCAAAGTCTTAGCTGTGTACTTAAAGAAATGTATCCTATGTAGCAATATATATAAAACCATATATTCAAGCCATGACAAATCTAACAAGCATTATGACAAAAATCTGCACATTCAGGGTAGGGTATCAGAATATGGGCGTTTCAGCCAAACTATATCCTCAATAAGTACCTAGATCTGTAGCAACATTGAAGAAGGTTAAGATCTTTTGTTTCCTGCTTGGTGCAATGCTTGTACCTCCCTCCTACAGAGCTACCACTTGTGGGCTGGCATGTAGAAAAGGAGACGGATTGTAGATTCTGAAGACAGACCTCCCTTGCACACAAACAAGCATATTCCTCCTAAAAAGTTCCCTGGGAGAGACAACAGCGAGAGAAAGAATATCACAGCATACCACCTTGCACAACCTAAAGTTGTCTCAACAAAACTTCTGAAGATGTTGGGTATTTGATGGCCATATTTTGATTAAATAATGAAAATATTCACAACCCCAGCCTTTCACAACCCCAGCTTTCTGGGCAGTTTAACCACTCCACTTGTAGAGTTCTGCAAGCCCACAGTGCAGATGCTCCTTACCTGATTTTCAGTGCCACTATCATATTTCACTGGTGCAAGCACCAGAAACAGGAACTCACGGGGCTGTAGTAATTTCCACAAGCTCCCTGGTGCCTGTTCTAGAGCCATGAAATATTTTTGCTGTGATTTTTTTAAAGAACCGTTACTTGTGACCTGCAAATCTCCATCCCAAACACGGACAGGCTCTGAGTGTATTTTGAGAATTGGCAGGAAGCATCTCATGATTATACTGCTTTCAGCCACTCACCCTCCCTGGCATTTAGCTTTCTATAAAATTATTTTCCACCAATATTTCTGTGTGAAACTTCCAGTATCCTATATAGAAAATTTCCTTTCTGTCTTAGAAAGTGGATCTTGTGGATGGTTAGACACAAAAGAGATGTATATTGATGAAGCAGACAGCAGAGGGACAAGAGGCAATAGTCACAAGTTGCAGCAAGGGAAATTCCAGCTGGATATAAAGGAAAAAAAATCTTGGCATGTGAGTGTTTTAATGGCAGGACAAGTTCCCCAGAAATGCTGTTCAGCCTCCATCTGGGAGACTGTCAGAATGTGATTGTACAAATTCCTGACTGAAGTGAGCCTGTTTTGAAGTCAGACCTCCTTGAAGAAAGAGGCTGAACCAGATGACCTGCAGAGCCCCTTCCACCCTCAGCTGCCCTGTGCTGCAGCAGCCCCACATCCTTCTTCCCATAGCATCACCCCTCCATGCAGCTGCTGTGCCAGGCTACATCCCGGGGGAAATCCTAGGAATGAGCTTACCACGTGGCACTGCTCAATTCACGGCACAAAGATTTTACTAATACTCGAGCAAAACACTTGCTACCTTAATTTCCCCCTGTTATTTCATGGTAAGATTTCACTTGATGGTTATCATTCTATTCCAACTTGAGCTTTATAACTTCTAAAGATATGAAGCATTCTTTTTTTTTTGTCTCTAAATTAATAATTCATATTTGAAGCTTAGTCTTCCCTTTTAAATCATATCTAAACTGAAAATTATTTTACTTTTTCTTCTATTACTTCTGCTGCTGTCCAAAAGCAGATCACAGAACCATAGGATGTTCCAAGTTGGAAAGGACCCACAAGGATCATTGGAGTCCAACTCCTGTCCCTGTGTAGGACAATCCACAGTTCACACCATGTGCCTCAGGGCGTTGTCCAGTCTCTTCTTGAACACTGTCAGGTTTGGGGCCGTGACACCTCCCTGGGGAGCCTGTTCCAGTGTCCACCACCCTCTGGGTGAAGAACCTTTTCCTAATGTCCAACCTAAACCTCCCCTGGCACATCTTCCTGACATTGCCTTGGGCTCTGTCATTGGTCACTAAAGAGAAGAGATCGGCGCCTGCTCCTCCTCCTCCCCTTGTGAGGAAGCTGTAGCCATGATGAGATCTCTTCTCAGTCTCCTCTTCTCCAGGCTGAACAAACCCAGTGACTTCAGCCACTCCTCATACGGCTTTCCCTCCAAACCCTTCACCAACTTCATAGCCCTCTTCTGGACACTCTCCAGTAGCTTTATATCCTGTTTATCCTGTGGCACCCAGAACCGCACACAGGGCTCCAGGTGAGGCCGCACCAGTGCAGAGCAGAGCGGGACAATCCCTCCCTGCCCGGCTGGCCATGCTGTGCTGGATGCACCAGGACACAGTTGCCCTCTTGGCAGCCAGGGGCACTGTTGGCTCATGTTCAACTTGCCATCAACCAGAACCCCAGATCCTACTCCGCAGAGCTGCTCTCCAGGTTGGTGATTACCCAGTTCTCCAGTTTGTCCAGATCCCTTTGCAGGGCCTCTCTGCCCTCAAGAGTGTCAACAGCTCCTCCCAGTTTTGTGTCATAGGGAAATTCAGTTAGTATTCCTTCAAGTCCTGAGTCTAAGTCATTTATAAAGACATTGAAGAGTGCCAGCATCATTCCTGTTGCCCTTCTTGTAGACTGGGACAACATTTGCCCGTTTTCAGTCATCTGGGACCTCTCCATATTCCCAGAAGTGCTGAAAAATCATGGAGAGAGATCTCACTATAGCATCAGCCAGCTCTTTAAGCACCCTTGGATGAATTCCATCAGGCCCCATTGACTTGCAGTGTTCTAGCTGGAGTAGCAAATCCTGTTCAAGTTTCGTACTGATCGGGAGCTTATTGTTCATGCAGCCATGCTTTTCTAAACCAGGGCTATGGGGCCCCCAAGTCCATCTTTGATACTGAAGACCGAGGCAAGAAAGCATTAAATGTCTCGGCTTTGTCTATGTCCTTGTTAAGAAGGCGACCATGCTCATCGAGTAATGGCCCAATGTTATTTCTGGTTTGCATTTTGCCATTAGTATATTTTAAAAAGCCATTTTTATTGTCTTTCACAGTACTGGCCNGCAGTTCTCCTCCTATTAGCAAAGATTTTGAACCTGACTGCTTCATGGTCGCTGTGGCCAAGGGAGTCACCGGTCGCCACTTCTCCCACGAGACCCTCTCTATTAGTGAGAATCAAATCTAGGAAGGCACCTTTCCTGGTCAGTTCCCTTAGTACTTGCACCAAGAAGTTATTGTCCAGATGCTTCAGGAATCTTCTGGACCTGTTGGTGCCAGCTGTGTGATATTCCCAGTTGACATCTGGCAAGTCGAAGTCCCCCACAGGACAAGGGCAGGTGATTGGGAGGTTTCACCTAGTTCTTTGAGGAATAACTCATTAGTGTCATCATCCTGGCTGGGTGGCCTGTAGTAGACACCCACAACAACATCTGTCTTGTTTGTCTGACCCTTAATCCTTATCCAGAGGCTCCCAGCTTTGGCATTGCCAGCTGCCAGCTCCATGCACTTCAGCACCTCTGCTCCATACAGTGCTGCCCCCACCTCTCCTGCCCTGTCTATCCCTTCTGAAAAGCCTGTAGCCACCCATCATGGCACACCAGTCACAGGACTCATCCCACCAGGTTTCGCTAATGCCAATTATATCATATTCCTGGGATCGGGACAAGGCTTCTAGTTCATCTTGCTTGTTTCTCATAGTGCGCACAAGCGTAGAAGCACTTCAAGTGTGTTTAGTTGTAACCTTCACCTTGTGGTGTAGTCCGAGGAATCTCGCTGCCAAGCACCTCCTCAAGCTTTGGTGTGCCATCCCGCTGCTCATCAATGACTGGCCTGGTACTGCCCCCCTCCCCATTCCAATCTAGTCTAAAGCCCTATCAATCAGCCTCGGTAGCCCCTGAGCGAACACTCTTCTCCTCTGTTTAGAGGTTATTCTGTAGGGGGTATGTTTAACACCATACAGAAACTCCGAGAGAAGTGATGAGAAGCTGCAGAAGACTCAAATGAGAACATCTCAAAGGAGAGGGTCTTAATGTGCAATTATTCAAAGAAAAAGGGCTCTACTTCCAAGAATAGTCAAAGGCAGCAAAGAATCAAGCAGGGGAATCTGGATACAGGCTGTGACCTATCTGGCCTCAGCAATCACAGTAAAGCAAACCCTCACACATCAGTTTTGCATATTGAAGCTGGAGTCCTGGTTCCTGTATAAAAGGAAATGGAGCAGGGAAGTGAAAAAGTAGTATGAATATTTTTTTCTGGTAGTAACACTCCATAGAAACAAAAAAAAAAAACCCAACAAAAACACACATAACCATTTCTACAGCAACTTCTTAATAAAACAGCACACAACTACCATAAAAACTCCCAGAATTAAATCAAGCCTTCTGTGAATTGAACCTCTAGGCTAAACTGCATCTTCCATGGCCAGTACAGATTTCTGTTTGAAATATGCTTCTCCAGCTGGCCTAAATTTTCTGTGCCAGACTGTTTCGGAGTAGACTAAGGAAGGTCTTTACAGGCTCACCAGACTGCCATCCAAGCCAAAGTTCAAGCTTAGACTCTTTCAAAGCTGGGGAAAATAATACAGCTCTTTCACTCCACCTTTAATAAGACATCAGTCATCAGTCACTTGCAGGGGCAAACCACACTAATATACCACTTTGGAGCAAAATAATTTAAAAAAAAAAACATGAGAAGGCTTAAAGCAGAGACACTTTTGTATACCTGCTGGTCACATCTATGCTGCTTTTTGAGCTTGCTCTCCACGTCCTCCCTGGAGCTGTAATACCCTCATTCCCTTCCTCCTGCAGGCCCACGGGGCACATCCACAGCATCTGAGGCACATCCATGCTGCAAGCAGCTTTCCCACTTCAGTCCTGCAAGCCACTGTGGCTTGTATGTAGCCTCTCATAGCATTCCATGCAGGTCTGGTAGGCTGGCACCCAGTCCCACGGATGTGTGTATGTGCGTGCCTATGTGCACATGTGCATATGTATATATGCATATGCGGAAGGATAATTTTAGACAGAAGGTTCATGTCTGGGTGCTGACTCAGGAAACAAGCTGCTCATTGTCAGGTAAAGCAAGCTTCAGCACCAATACGAGGCAAAAATGTAATTTTTCTCCAGGACAGCCCATGTTTAATTTCCTTGCTTGCAGAGGCCATTGGTAGAGAAGAGGTACCCGAGTGAGCCCCTCCACAGCCCCCATGCTCCCAGAGCCACGCAGAGCACTGGGCTGGTGAGCTCTTGCCTGGAGTCCTCCCCTCACGCGGGCTCTGGAGCAGGCACCTAATGGAAAGCCAGGCCCAAATGTCTGGGATGGAGATGGCAATGGAAGACAAGCAGTGTTTAAAAAGCTACTTACTCAGTGCTGGACACTTCCAAATGAACACATGTTGGAACTAGTGGTGCTTTGCCCAAGGGAAAACGAGCCCCTCAGAAAGCCATGTGTCACTGTGTCCCTTCAGATCAGCCTCCAGACCGAAATGACAGCTCTCTGCCTGGGAGATCCAGGCATGTGACCTAGAAAAAAAAAAGGCACTGTATTTGCTACAGGGAAATTCTGCGAAAACAAGAACAACATAATGGCACTGGAAGTTCCCTGTGGCTGTCCTGCCCTTCTGCAGCTGCTGCTGTCACCTGCTGAGAGCTCTCATCCTGGGGCTCCTGGACCACTATACAACCACACTGATGTGAGACCTGGCTCCCGAGACGATCCAGGGAAAGCTGTGAAGGACACTTCCCATCACAGCTCTGCATCTAACACTGATGAACCTCCATGCCCTCTGAATTCAGCTGATCCTGCAAAAAAGACATGCAGCATCCCCCACCTTCTCCAGAAGTATGAAGAACCGAATGAGAGTAAACATCAGGAGTCTTGTGGCAAAGTGATTTGGGTGGAAGTCCCTAGTTGTGGTGCAGTGGCCTGGTGTGGCTGCCTGAGCATGCGGAGGGTGCAGACAGGGCGATAGGTGCTACTCACAGAGCTGGTGGATGTCCATGTGGTTGTGTCTTCCAGCTCATGCCACAAACACAGGACGCAGCACGGTCGGGGAGGGGAGTCCTGCAAAGAAAAAGGAACCAGTGCATAGTGCAGAAGCTGGGCTGTGGGAAAGCTTGTACCTGTGTGAGGTTATACACATCCGGTTTTGGTTTTGAAGTGTAGAGGTGTTTTTCAAAGGAAGGTCAGTTTGATGCCATCACGTCTCTGCCTTAACTGGAGACCTGGTGGGCTGACCCCTGTGACAAGCCAAAGCAGTGTGGGTTGCATGCTCCTGAGCTGTCCCCCCGCTCCAAGCAAAGCAGTTCTGACAAGCAAGGGGGAGCCAAAGGGTGTCCAAGTGAAGGCCTTTTGGGGATGGCAAGACCTGTGCGTCCTGAAGGATGTTTGATGTCCTCGACAAAACTACTGGCGTCTGTCTTTCCTCCGCATGCAGACGTCGGTTCTGGCACAGCAGCTGCTGGTGGCCATGCTCCTCATTCCCAGCTGGCGCATCAGGGTCTGCCCTGCACCGCTGCTCGGCAGAGCAAGGGCAGATGGGCAAGGAGCTGGATGGCTCAGCAGCAGCAGCCCTGACAGTGACAGCAGCTGGAAGGAGAAAACATGGTGCCATGAGCGTGCGCGTAGCCAGCAGAAGCTGCTTATGGCTGCTGTAAATGGCCTGTGCTGTGTGGCTGGTGGCTAAGCAGAGCCAAGTATTGCCATCACAACCGCATGGTCCCACCAGCAAACAGGAACTCTGCTTTTCCTTCAAGGAGGGCACAGAGATGCTCTGGTGTGGAGATAAAGGCTGTGCTGACCTGTTTCATTGTATGCGTTGGTAAGTCACAGCTGCTCTGACGTGGCCATTCCCAGGCATGATGTTCAGGGAGATTCCATAAGCCTGGAGGTTTCTGCTCAGAGTTGCACTTGGGTGTTTTTCTGATGTCCCAGGTGTAACCCAAGATAGAACTTCACGGAACTGCTAGATGAAGTCGTGAAGCTGTGGTAAAGCACTCGGGGCTCATCACCTCCTCAGGGACCTTGAGCCACTTTGTTCTTTTTGCCTCAGGTTCTCAGCTACAAAAGAAAAATAAATATGCCTTGTGTCTCAAGGTTAGTCTTAAGTTAATCCTGTTAATTACTATAACATGTACAGTTATTATAGTAATTGACCCTATATAAGCAGATAAGAAATTCTGCTGTGCTTAAGCAGATGAAAACATCATTGAATATTTGTCAGTAGAAACTGTATATATCTTGTTTCCTTCACAAAGCAAGCCGTCCAGTGCTGTGATCTAAGTGTATCCCACATGAACTCAGTCCTTAATGCACGGAAATAAGGCTTTTTGCAAGACTGTGTATTTATACACTACAATGCGACTAAATGCAAGCTCTGTCTGTTCCTACTCAAAGCTAAAAAAAAACAATGACTCTGTGTTAGTAGAGATAACATAAGAGGTAAGCGCCACAGGTAAACTCCAAGAGCAAACTGTGTCTGCCTGCACAAACTGATGGCTGAACAGTGCCGCAGGCCCTCGTAGCCACAGTACGACAGCTTCCTGCAGAAAGTCTCTGCGTTTTCTTCTACTCCAATGCAACAACGGCCAAGCTGGGGAACACGGTTTGAAGCAGCAAAGAAAGAAGCAAGTGGGAGGAGGGAAGTGTAGCTCTTCTGTGCCTAGGGTGGCTGTTCGCTAACTTCTGTTCATCGGAATATCACAGTGTTTTTTTTTACTGAAGTCAGAGGAAGTCAGCTTTAAAAGAAGAAAACAACGTTTAAAGAAAGGCTATTTGCCTTTACACCAGACTGATTTTTCACGGTCTGTTTATACATATCTGAAGCCAGGCTTTAACAATGGGAGCCCTGGCACAGAGTGCCTCGCTCAAGTGAGCGGCACCAGCAGCTGCTGCTGCTGTGGGCTCCACAAACGGGAGCAAACCCTGCAGCATCTGTGCAACCATAGCACCATTGCTACAGAACACCAGATTTGCCCTTACTTTTTCATTTTCCTCCAATGTTTCAAAGTTCCAAATGCTCCCCGAAAGATTCCCACTTTTGAAAAGACAGTAAGTAATTGATAGAAGTCTGCAGCTGATAAAGCATATTTCTGAATAATCTGCTGGCATCTGTTCAAGAAGAAATACGATCTGATGTAAGTAAGTGCCTACGGTTGTCCTTTAAAAATATTTTTTCTCTTCCAAAATCTCTACTGCTGGCCCATTTATGAGAGGAAAAAAATCCTTCCTCTTATTAAAGAAAGACGTACAGTTAGACCTCCCCTTTTAATCCAAAAGATTTCTGACACAATGACATTTTCTTGTTTAATATGTTGCTGAAGTATGCTGTTGACAGATACTCTGCCAGTAGTGATTTCCCCTGGGAAAGTGAAGTAGTATAGACTTCCTTCCTCATCTGAGAAAAAAAAAAACAAAACAAAAAACAACACTGAAATGTGTTTTTCCAGGCAGCTGGTCAAGGAAGCAGGTGTCAGGCTTGTAAGAAAGTCTGCAAGTTCTGCATCATAGCCTCCTTCTTCCCCTGCTCAGCCGATGGCAACACCCAGCTCACACTGAGACCATTCCTTGTGTGAGTAAGAATATACTTCCTTGTTGCCCTAAGGTGCATTTAGCCTGTGCTATATATAATTTGACAGTCATTTCTGCTGCAAGTTATAAAAACAACCTCCGGTTCACGTTGTCGTTATTTTCTGCCACAGCAGAAAATATCTATCTGACATCTGTGGAAGCTAATACCTCTCTGCAAATTGTCTGGCTGCTTGGTTTGGATGCTTAGCAGACTTGGGTATATCTTCTAATTTTGTAAATCTTTCCAGCCTGCCTCCTCTCCTTTCTCCCCTGCAGCATATACATCTATCACTCCACTACTCCACTCGACTCCCCTTTTCATTTCCAGATCACCATCAAAATCCCCATCCATCTGTGCATTTAAACCCTCCAAAGACTTGCATTCCGTGCACACTGGGCTGCGTTATGCTCGCCATCGCCCTGCTCCTCCTGCCTGTGCAGTACCAGCCCCCTCACCGCGCCGGAGCACAATCTCCCCTTGTTGAAGCAGCCAGCACCAGCTCGCCCACCCCGGCCATCTGGACTCACAGCCCTCCGCTCCGTTGAGTCCCGTGGTGCCCAGTTCCAGGAGCTTATCTGCACGCCCTTCCCCAGACAATTAATTACTTTCCTCCCTCCGCTGTTTGTCGGGCTGTAAATCAAGGATTACTACTGCGCTCTGTGAAGCATTTTAGAAAGCAGGCTGAATCGGGCACTCTACAGACCGAGATGAGATCATGTTGTACTTCATTGTCTCTAAGAAGTGTTTGGCAGGCAGGTACTACGTTGTGTACGACAGTAACAGCTGATGGTATGGAAGATGTTATAAACACACACACCACACACAGGTCTCTTGAAAGGTTGGTATTTGCAAGGTTCACTTCACGGCATTGTATAGGACATCATTATGTACTTCTTTTTATTATTTCCTTCTTTTATATATGCCAGCTTTGCAAAGAGGAAATAAAAAATGGCAGCTTCTCAAATTTGGGTAAATTTCAGCAAAAGTCAGATTTATTAGGGTGATAATTATATGCAGGTGGTTTTCTTCAATAAGAGTTCAGAGTTCCTTTTGTTTTTCAGTGGATAGAGTGAGGTAAATCCCTAAGAATATAACAAAAGTAAATAAAGATGAAGGGAGAATATAAAAATAAGTGGCAGGCAGACTTAGAGAAAAAGGTTTACCATCATAAAGCAAGCACTGAAATCCTGTTAATGGCAGTGGGACGTGCCAGCAATAAAATAAGATCTCAGCTTGTCCATTTGCCATTAGTTCTGGTTTTTTAAGGTGCACTGCTCAAGGAGCTACTTCAGACTGCTTTCCTGCAGCTCTTTGTTTTTGTCTCCTAAATCTTCACCTACTACCGAAGTAAACCAGCTCCCCCCAGGCTTGCGTGCATCCTCACCAGGCTCAAGGAGCTACTTCAGACTGCTTTCCTGCAGCTCTTTGTTTTTGTCTCCTAAATCTTCACCTACTACCGAAGTAAACCAGCTCCCCCCAGGCTTGCGTGCATCCTCACCAGGCAAGAGCATCCTCATGCTTGGTCCAAGCTGGCCCCCAGCCATGTGTCAATGCACACCAGCTGGAGCAGAGCTGGAGGCTCGCTGCTCCACTATCAGGCCACTGCCAAGTGCTGAGGAGGGTCTTCTTATATTTTAACTCCCAGCTGAATCACTAATTTCGGTCTCTCTTCTATCTGGCTACTTACTTTCACGAAACTTAAAATAATTCGTTTATCTTTAAGAATTCTGCTCCTCTTCCAGATACGGCTACAGCTGATCAACGGGCTTAGAATTTACTAGTGGGAAAGTGGCAGGAAAATGAACAGAAAGGGAATTAACAAGATCTCTGAGGCCTTCCTCTGGCAGGAGCCCGTGCTGCTGCTCTGGCGGCACCAAAGCTTCACATTAATTTCAGTGTTTCTCACTGAGCAGGTCTGAAACCCCAGCGACGGCACCCTCCGGTACAGACGGAGCATGTCTCAGGAGAGGAAGGCAGATGATCTTCGGTTCATACCGTGAAGCAAAATACCTGAAACAGCATCTGGGTCTTGGCCATAAGGCTGGATCCAGAAAACTACTTGCATTTTTAAGGATGTAGGAGGACTTGTCTCCCACGCTGCAGTCCAAAGCCTGCCCAGTCAGTTTAAACTTAACACAATCCCCTCAACCAAGCTGCCATTTGTACGGATGCTAGCAGGTCTATCTGCAGGGCATTTCTCAGTCCAACTGACCTGAATATAGACAGCTACATCTGTTCTAGGAAAACTTTTCAATTGTGGGACACCAATGGGTGACCCAGACACCTTTCTTTGTGGTATCAAGGTGAGAGCTGGCCGCCCCTGAGCCCTGCAAAGAGAAACAGCACGTGTGCCATGGCTGGGAGATACAGCCCTCCTCGGCTAGGTGACCAGAGCTGGGATTTGAGTCCCTCTCCAGGAACACAGTGCAGTGAAACAGCTGGAGACACTGTGTGCTTCCTTGGATCAGTATTTTGACTCCTCTGTTCCTCTTATCACCCTTCACAAAATACAGATGGCAATAAGGCTTCTGACTCTCCATTTCTTTCTCACCTGGAAAGCCACAGGGACTGTCTCTAAGCCTGTGTTTTGACTGTGCCCAGCACAGCCTTGCCTTGACACCATTTTTGACTTTTGCATGCTACTTGAACAAAAAAGCATAGTAATATTACAAGTTGCTAGTGACAGGAAATTTTCTGTATGTGTGATGAGCAGTGATTCAAAACCTAGTTACAGCTTTGAAACCCATTGATGTAGCTGTGCCTTACGCACTTTCCAAGCAACGGCACTGTTCTGACACTTGTAAGAAGGAGAGGAGGGTGCTTGCCAAGGTCAGATGGCAAAGTGAGATAAACCTTACTGAAAGGCCAGGCAGACTCCCTGCTGATCCCTTTCAGTTACAGTCAAGGAAAATCTGCTGAGCTAGGTAAATCGCTAGTGACAAGGACGTTTGTTCTTCCCCAAGAACCGGTTCATATATGTGACAAAGCACCAGGAAGCAGACAGTGATATTCTTCTGCCACATGGGAGTCAGAACAACATGTGTCCAGCCTGCTTGCCACTTATTTGCAGCTTGAGTACATATCGTAGTCATAGCTGGTGTGTCCTTGGTCTTCTTCCAGGACCCTCTGGAGAGTAACACAACCAGATCTCCAGTGAGCTAAAACCAACACATTAAGCCAATATATTTGTGAGACTGTTGGCCTGCTGCAGCATAGACCCAAACCAAATCCTGCCAGTAACCTGGACAAAAGTTCAGCATGTCACTTAAGCAGCTTGCATGACATCTGCAGAAAGACAAAAATGGGTTTCTTATTTGTTTGGAAGGAAAGATCATGAAATGTTCCATTTCCTGTCATATTGCCTTTTATGGACGATTTTCAATGACAGTTTTAGGCTCCCTGTTATGCCGATGATCAGTGTGTGAGTAACAAGGCCTTGAAGAGATTAGAGCATTCATTTGAAGCCATAGCTGCAAGTGTGAGTGAGAGCTAGCAGCCTGATAGAGAGGAGACTCAGAGATCTCTCACAGTTCCTTATGTTATTTTCCCTGTAATTAAAATAAAGAGTCACTCTAGTTAATGGGCTTTGAGACAAACTTCCCTTTAGCCATGATGAAAGACCACTGCCATTAATTAGACACGCATGTAACTGTGAGTGAAACCTGGGAAATTACAGCTGAAATAAGGGGCAACCTGACCTGAGTGCAGCTGTATTTTCCCTTCCTGCAATGTAAATGTCTTTTTTACAAGTATGTTCCAGTATAATGCAAGTTTTGCTCGTAAGGACTTACTTTTGATGTAATCAAACTTACATTCAAAGCAGATTCAAAAGGCTCACAGTACACAAGCTGAGAAAATGCAAGCAAGATTAAAGCAGAAAGTATATACATCATCTAAAATGATTTGAGGAAATGAAATGAGCTGTTCTATGAAAACCAGAACTAAGCAAGTTTCATCTGCTAAGGATTTGTATGCATGGCACCATAACCTTCCCCTCAAGACATTTCCTTGAAATAAACCCAGCTCCCTACAACCCACTTCACATCCACCTTGTCCTCCACACCATGAAGGGGAGCAGATGGTGTAACCCAGCCACTGCCAAAAGCAATATATAACAGTGAAGCTCTGCTCACTCTTCCCTGCATGGCATACCCATTTGATTGTCTCTCTTCCATACAGGACCTGAGTTTCAAAAAACTTGTAGGACTGCCCTTGCTCACTTTTCAGATGTCTCCTTCTGTACTGCACTTGCTTGAAATCTGTGAACAGTTATTGGGATGGAGAGAGGGAGAGATGCCAGAAAAAACAGACAGGCAGGCATATGGTCAATGAGACTCGAAATGTCTTCTTCCATTAGAAAGCCTGGCTAAAACCAAGCAAAAGTTATTTATGAGTCAGCAGAGTGGAGACATTCCCTGAGGTAAGAGAAATGTTTCTGAACCACGTGGAGAACAAGATCAGTATTGCTGCTTATTTTATCACTCCCTATATGCTGGCCCCTCTAGTTTAGATTTCCCTGACATGCCACCTGAAAAACTGGGATGTTGATTACAGGATCATTCAAGAACTTTGAATGTAATGTTGCTTTTGAGGTGAGTGAGAAAGGAAGCGGCACTATTTCCATATATCTAACAGCTACAACAGCCTAATAATTTGCTGTTCAGAACAAACTTTCATCTATAGGCTTAGTTACCTTACCAGAGTATTTCTGATGCGTAATTGCACATCTCATGTGCTGCTTTCAGCTGTTGCAGTCTTAAGTTAAAGAGGGGCCAGAAGTATTGCATTCCTGAGAAATAGCCCCTGTGATATTTTGCAGTCAGGGTATCTGTGTTGCCAGGCATGCTCCACAGTGAAGTGATAGACATATAACAAGCTGGTTGTCTGGCTGCTACATACCACAGATTAGTTGTCATGCCTCGGTCAAATCAACAAAGTCTGAAATACTTTTCCCTTTACTGAGAAATACAGCACGTCATAATAAAACACAAGCTCCTCTCTGCTCTTACAGAAGCGACTTGCATTGTATAGTTTTTCTTAGGAAACCAAACAATCAGACAAAATGAAGAAAATCTGCAGTGTCTTGTGTCCATAAGTTGTCTTGAGTTATGAGAATCAAGACTATCACTTGTATCTGTTCTGTCATAAGATAAAAATGACCACAGATGAATGGATACCATTCATTTTTATGGACTCCATGTTCAAGAGAGTTTCATCAATGTTACTGCTTGTTGTAATTTGCATCTGGATGCATTTCAGCTGAAACAGGGCTAAAATCACAAGTTACTAGGTAGCTCCCCCTCATTTCTGGAGATTCATGCCCTTCCAGTACATATATAGAAAGTGTTTGGCTTGTGAATGATGCTAGTAGGAGTACAACTAACACGTTTTCAGATATCTTTAATGTAACATTTCCCAATTCACCCGCAGAAACACTCAATACTCTTTGCACCTTTTGCCCAGGTCTTTTAGAAATGTTAATTAGGTGCGTAACAGATCCGCGGGAGAATTCTCAAAGGTCATTTAAAGTACAAGCTTTGATAGAAACAAAAAAATGTACAGTCCTAAAGAGGATGTTTAAATCCGTTCAAAAAAGAAAGTCCAAAGCTTTCTCTTCATCTCGTAGAAACACAAGCATTGTGCCTCTCTTGGTATACCACATGTGAATTATAAGATCAGAACAAAACCCTGCCTGACATGAATCTGCAACAAGGAAAAAGTTAAACAACTTTTTCACAAGCAAATAAAAAAACGAAGAATCCAGGGGACAATTTACAGCTCACTGAGTCAGCTCTGTGTGTAATTTGTGAGCCACTCTCAGTTACTAAGTATGGCATAGCAGCCATACTTAAAAAAAAAAAAAAGTCATTATTGTACCACAGTTTTCATGTGTATTCTCCTGTTCATTGACTGTGCAAATGTACCATAAACCATTTTATTATGCCATTCGAGCAATGCAAGACCATAATGGTAGGCTTCATTTGGGCATCTTACAGTAGTTGTCATTTCTTATCTACTGAGTCATTTTCCATATTATTAAAAGGCGACAGTCACCAAGGAGTGCCTTGTAAAAACCTGCCTTGTCTGTCATTGGTGGAAAGACCTTTCAAATACCTGTCACAGTGGTAATTGCAGTGTTGCGGCAGCTGTGGTGCTCTGAGGACATAGATGAAGAGAGGTCTGTGGGAAAGGAGATAATTTATTTTTACAGGCCAGCTAGTACAGCTGGAAAATTAAACTGAGCTTGGAAGGCCCATATCCTTCTCTTAAGGTGAGAAATATTACAGTCTAAATACAGGTCAAATAAAAGGAAGATGATACCTAGGGAGCAGCAAAGGTAAGATTATCACTGCTTTTACCCTCACACGTGATAGGAGTAAAAAGAAGCAGCCCCAACACTAAGAATATCTTCCGGACTTTGGTTCTTGCCAGGTCTTTCATCCACTCCTCCTCACTAGTGTTATCCCAAAAGCAGGGTCCTTTACCCATTGTTCAAGCATCCGAATATACACACAGAGTTGAGACATTGTTTTATTACGAGATTGTGCAATGTCAGGTGCTAGGTGGTAAAACCACAAAGTTGTACTTAACATCATTTATACTTGATTTTTGGTTAGTACCTCCCCACATTTCCACTCCCTTTCCAGGATTGGTCAGTAATTCACGTGTGGTTACTCAATCATTTCCTTATACTACACATGCTCATGGGTTAAGCGTCTTTACTTGGGCAAGGGTCTTCATGCCTGTGGGCATGATTTTTAACACTATAATGAGCTTACAATGAGCAAAGTTCATCTAAAGGACACTCTATCTGACAGACTTAAGATACACTTTGAAAAAACTTAACTATTTACGCGTGTTCCAGGATGTTCAAACTGCAAGGACAGCAGTTCCTGATAAGGAGTTCCTCAAATCACTCTAACCTTTGTTTAAGGAGCAGACTGACCGGCTACTGTTCCACTGCTTGCATATCCTTAGGTTAGGAATTACTGACAGGATGCATATTGCCTACACATCCTTGGGTTAGTAATTGCTGACAAGATTCATTTTTAATTAGTAATGACTACACTAGGTCTTTCAATGCAGCAGACATCCAATGTTCAGTCTAAAGCTGAATTTGTACCTGAGCGTGCCACTGGCTGCATCTTCCCATCTTCCAGCAGGAGACCACCTCCTTATTACTACTGGATTTCCATTTAGTTTATACATCTTTTTCTTGAGCTTTGTTGCTAACTTGGAAGGGACTTTTGTTACACAGAGAATCATAAGCATGCACCACAAGGGATCACTCAAAAATCATAAGCAACGCTTAAATGGGAAATGTACATTTTAATGTCACTGCGTGTGTGGAGTTTTTGGCAGTTGATTTGAAAAGAGAATGGAAAGAGAACAACATATGGAGCAAAGAGAAAGCACTTAGCGTAAAGGAAGGCTGACGGTACAAATTTCAGATAACATGAAAGAAGAAAACAGGCTTCTCTGGAGCTCCCTTTTATTCTGCCCCTCTGTGGGCTTAGCTGCATTGTCTTTTATGTTTATGTCAATGGTCTGCTGCTTGTTTCAGTAGTCTGTTTATTTTTGTGACCGTAGATTCATATAATACCGAAGGCTCTTCAGACACCGGTGCAGAACCATGAGCTAGGGAAGCTGAGGAGCTTACCCATGTGCCAGGATGGGGAACAACCTGGGGCCATCATTGCACCTTACAGAACTGGCTTATGCAAGAGGGACGATGAATGTGGAACTAAGTATTTCCAGAACAAAACATGAAACCTGTGTTCAGCTTGGCTTTTCACGTGCTCAAAGCTAAACCACATAACTAGTTCCCCATGCAAAGAGAGACCACAAAGCTCACAACTGGAATTGCACTCACAGCCCCTCTGCCACCTAACCAAACTATTCTTCAAAAAGTTGGGAAGGTGACCAGAAGAGAGCCACATTAAGATGATAGGGTGAAATGTAACCCAAAACGGGCACACAACAGACAGAATAGATGCAAGACAAGCTTATGAAGACACCCCACGTGCACACTGCATAATGTACTAGCCAGGGCACACATCTCCACGCTTCACGACAGAGAAGTAAGTCCAGTCATTTTTTGGGTGGTCCTGGCATACTCCACCCTCTCAGTTTTCTACACCAGTTGCGGCCTCCACAGTGGGGATGGAGTGGTTGATTTCTATCCACTGGATCTTGTCTTTTGGTAAGAGAGTGCAGAAAACCCTCAAAACTTGCCCAAGTCTTCAGAGCCATTTTACTCAATGATGAGAGCTGTCTGGCCCAAGAACAAGGTTGTTTGCTCAAGCACATCAGATTCAACACCCCATAGAAATGAGAGTGGCCAGTGCTAGAGTATGCTTCAGCAAAACAAAATCTCAGTGAAAGGCTATCTTTACCCCCAGCATACATCCAACAGCTCCTTTGTTTCTGTTTCTGATGATGATGTGGTGATGGAAAGCACATAAAACACAAGCACAGCTCCCTCTTCACATTTTTGTGATGACATAAAATTCTTCCTGGATTGTAAGAGGAAAGTGGAAGATGTTACTGCTGTAGGTAAGAGAAAAAGAGGCATGAGTTCCAGATAATGTGCAAAAGAATCTGGGAAATACATAGGTCTAACATGAAAAGTTTCTGAATTAAAGAGATAATAGTTAAGGGACTGAAGACCGTTTCATTGTTAAAAGAAAGAAAAATCTGTCATTTTATAAATTATGCTTAAACCTGTCTCCAGCCTATACATCTATTATATGCACTATCAGATGGCAGCAAGAACTTTTGAACAGGACCCACGATAGTGTAGATCTCCTTGAACTGACACCCATACCTGGGCAGCAAGTCCTGTGAATAGTTACAGCATTCTTCCGTTTTACAGGATCTGAGCAATTTGTGGCAGTGCTTTGGGGAGAACTTGCAAGGGACTTTGGCTTTCAGCAAGTGCAAAGGATGTAACTTTGTCCCCAGCGTGAGACGTGCTTGCAGCAGGATTAAAAAGAGATTCTCCACAGCACATGGTTTCCAGTTCACTAAGAACACCAGAGAGAAAGAAGGTGTTTTCCTGTGTTAAGAAGTGAGGGCTGGAAAGTGCAGCATTCAAGGAGCGTAATTTGACGATGCGAAATTTCACAACAAGCACAGATCTAATTTTAAAGTGATCATCCACTGGAATGAAACAAAATCAATTTGACATTTACCAGCTGCACACTAAAATTGACTGTTACTTGGACAGTTCACTTTAACAAAGCAGAGAAATGTGGATTACTTCTTTTTAAGAAAAAACAGCACGGGTCATGTCAACGAGCTGTTCTCTCAAAGCTGGGAAACTGGAAGTTAAATGTTAACTATGCTTTCCCCAAAACAAGGTGTAGAAGTCACAAATCTATTAATTCTACCATCTGAAAGAACACGGGCCCTATGCCAGCAAAAGTCCAGATCAAGAAAGTATTTACGGCTTCTAAAAATAAGTTAGAAGTAGTTAGAAGCTTAAGTATTTAATTAATTCCGTTCTATAATGTTTCCTTTATATACAAAATGGTTCTGCTTTAAACGCAGGAAAAAAAAATAACATTCAAAATGAAACCTCAATGCACAAAGAAATGTTGAATGGCTCAGATGACAGTGCATGACAAAGGCTGTCCAGAGGGTCTTCAGAGCCATCCTGGGAAAATGGAAGGGCTACAGTTCTGAAATCCAGACTGGGACATTAACATGTTTTCTCTTCATAAAGAACTACTTCTAAAAAGAATGGGGTTAAATATACTGAAGCAGCATGTAGAAGGGCAGGCACACTATAGGAAAAGCAAAGACGAGGTGAAGGTGCCTTCACCCATCAGGTATAACCATCTGAAGCAACACTGGAAGCTACGTCCTGTGACGAGGCTTCACGGCTGTGCAGGAACCTGCCTAAACACTTTGTTAACACTAAAGACACAACCTTCTTTCTTAGTAATGCAGCTGAGAGAGAACGAGTTTCTCTTTGCCTTCTCCTTAAACCTCATCCCACATTACACTGTAGTCTTAGATATGACCTTCAACCTTTCATCTCCCAGACGATGTAAGTTTGATTTGCCACATGTACTTTAAAACAGACATCAAGTTGCATATTCCATCACCCAGGCCATGGCTCTAAGTATATTAAATCCATCACCCTCAGCTGGTGAATGAAGTACCTCATCCATCAGAAGACGAAAGAGACGCAGAGTGGAATGAAGTTAACTAGTGCTCATTTGGCAATAGTTACAATTTTGCACCTCTAAACATTCAACTAACATGATGATGAATGCAGGGAAGTTGTTTATGAATATTCCATATTTTACAACTTCAGAAAATACGTATAGTGTAACACTGCTTCTAGTCTAGAAATAACCATTACCAAAATGTACGAACAACTCTCAAGCCTCTGGTGTCAATGTGCCATCAGAAAGCAAAGCTGAGAGCAAATACAAGCACAGCTTGCATCAGGAAAGTTTCAGTCTCGTTTTATTTGCTTTATTAGAATTAACAGAAGATCTAATCAAATGGATTTTAAAAGAGTGAAACAGGTCACAAATACACGGTTTCTGTTCCTTGTTAAGCCTGAATACTTTTTCATTGGTACATTCAGATGCCAAGCAACCTTGATTTTCCCCTGATAAGCAAATGGCCATCTCCTGGAAGTAACACATTTTGAGAGACTAATAGCTCATGTGCATATCTTATCTACTTTGAATTGATTCAGTGTGGTTTTTTCAAAGCAAATTTAAAGCCAAGAAAATGTTACGGTGACCTAGTTGTACAAGCCAGAAGTAACAAATTTTGATCAGCAAAGTCTCAGCCAAGTAAGAGACGTTAAATGAAATAATTTGAGCCTCTTTAGTCTATTTTGAAAAAGCGAACTGAGTCACCCGGATAGAAGCAGAGCGTTTTCAACGCTGTTGAAACAGAGTTGATTGAGCATCTCTGTGTTTTGAACGTGGGTGGAGCTATCTTCAATCTGTATCTAACTTTAACGTGTTAAGATTATCTTTCATTCATATTCATCAAAAAAAAGAATGCAGCTGTCAATCAGAAATCCCTAGCAGAACAGGGAGAAAGCAGATCAAAACCAGATTTATTTCCCTTAAAACTAAACAAGGAACAATGGCAACCCAGTCAGAATGGCTCTGAAAGGATGAGGCATTCAACAAAAATCCAAATTTCGTTTCAAATAAACATCACTTTATACTATGTGAACTCTAAATTATATTAACCAGTGATTTAAGAGAAATAAAACTGAACTGTGGAGAGTTATGTAAACATCATACTACAATCAGCCATCATAATTTTCCATTGTAAATGTTCATAGGAATATCCATTCTTACCACACTGGCTGGAGGCCAGCCATCAAAAGTTATACAAAAGCATTCAAGACGGGAAATCCTAAACTATTACTCCTCAGTAGTGCCCATTCCCACTGAACTTTATGACACCAGGACTTCGGCTCCATAGCAATAAGGCCATATACATCACATAGCAGCCTTCATTTTCCTAAGAAAAGCTTGCTTCCTACATCTTTCCTAGCAATAGCACAGGGTTAGCACACATGGGCAGTTTGGACTTCACAAACTTTCTATAATCTGAATTTTTGTTACAGGCATATGAGAAGACACTAGTTATTGGTTAGGAAAAAAAAAAATAAAATCTTTTTTCCGGACCTTTTTCTCACATATTGTCCATCCCTTCTCTGTTTTGTCAAGTTGTAGAAAGACATTTTAGTCTTTCCTTTTGGTCACTTTGCCTGAGCAGACACAGACATCTGTGCCCTGTGGTCCTCTGACCAACCTGCTTCTTCAAGGACATCCAGGCTCTACCAACTCTGCAGTTTGGACCATGTTTAAATCTGGAAAATTGCTTCCCGTGGCAACGCTGGATTTTAAGCAGACTCAAGCAGCACACACTTGCCCATCACTGACAGCCTCTCCTTAATGTTGGCAACTACTGCTGCCAATTCCCTCTCAAGTTATTTGCTACCCTGCATTTTTCTCTCCTTTTCTATGTCTGCCACCCAGATAATGCTCCTTTGTTTCCTGTCTTCTCTCTTGCACTTGTCTCCTTAAGCCTGCCCCAATGTTGCCGCCTTTCCATTTCCCATGCCACTGAATACCTTCTTTAATTTCTACAGTGGCTTTTTTTTTTTTTTTTCCTCTTTTCTATATGCTTGAAGCATCCTCTCCACCTGCACAGTTCTCGGTCTCTTCGTGTCCTATTTCCCTTCACGGTTAGTAGAATGTTTTATCTGTCACAAAGCACCACAAACACTCAAGCTGCCATATAAATTACACAACGTGCCAATGAAAACGAAGCAAATAAAACATCACAGCCCAAATACTCGCTGCTCAGCTGCCAGAGCTTTCCTTGTTCTTTCAGAGCTGCCTCAGATGCTGACTCCCATTTATACCCACTTGATTGACCTGTTGGCACTGCCAAAATGGTGCAATGTAGTTTAGACATAAATCTGAGTCAGGTCGTAATTCTGCAGTGCAGTGCTCTCTCTGAACAGAGTCCCATCCAGTGGGCCCTGGGGGCATTTGGGATGGGCACAAGGGTTACCCCTGAAGCAGCGGTGCCGCACCAGGCCCTGGGCATCGCAGCTGCGGCTGCACGGACAGGGTGGCCGTGTCTGCCCTGGGCCAGGAGCTGAGCTCCTGCACTCTCCCGTTCGCTTTCCTCCTCGTCTTGCTGATTTCAGTAGCCATACAGCAGCATGTGGCAGTAACAAGCGGTAGCTCCTCAGACACATTGATCTTTTTGTTTTAGAACTTCCAGCTCACTCCCTGTTCCTGCCTCCTCATCTTGACTCGCAACATCTCCTCAGACAAAAGTACTCGTGCCTCCATCCTCCCAATGTCCAGCAGCATCTTCCCACACTGTAGCAACACAATGCACTTCTGTAGGATAAAACACTTTGGCAGATAGAGCTGATAACACCTCAAAACCTGACCAACAGAACCCCAACCAAACAGCACATGGCTCTGACTGGCAAAAACATGCTTGCAATTTATAGTCTCTTTGAAATGTATACAAAAAACTCTCAAAAGCAAACACGCAATACAATAATGGTAATACCTTTTTGCATACCAAAATGTTACGCTTTACTTCCCATTTTAATGCTAATGAAAATCATCCCAGCTCAACAACTCATCTCACAGACTAGAGATAGTGGGAAGAAATCTTTTCCGTGGGATTGCTTCTGAGGCTGGCTTTGTAAGCTTCAGGAAAGGATTAGACATTTGAATGGGAAAAACAGGTCTCCACAGCTGAGATATCTAGTGTCCTAAATCTAACAGTCCCAAAGAGTCCAGGAAAGGAAGCTTTCTCTAAGTCTTGTGCTTGGCGTGACCCTCCTGACTTGCATGCAATGCCATGCCTTACCTTTCCTAACGCAAGCTCCTCTTCCAGACCTTCTAGACTTTCCAGACATTTTCTTTCTGTGCAGCCGCCTATGATTTACCTGACTCTGAGACTTATTTACTTGACTCCACAATAAAACAGACCCACTGTGAAGTGTGTGTTCCATCATAACACAAATGGAGAATTGATATTGTTTTACCATAGGGTGCAAGATTCTTATTTTACAAGCACCACTTTGGCTTTTTTTAATTTTCTGCTTCCCACAACTATCATGTTATCCCTTGCAATACCATTCAGAGCACACAGATTTAGAGGATATGCATCATGTATTTTTATCTCTCGAGAGACATCTAGAAAGCCTGTACCTCCATGATTACTAATAACTAAAGGTCATATAGCCCATCCTCCTGCAAATGAATCTCTTTCACACCTACTATTGTCTTGTCCATTTCGGAACACAATGTGAGTCCTAAAAATAACCAGAAATAAATGTCACCAGAATAAAGGCTTTTACCTCATGGGTAGGGAACCTATCAGTCAGTGCAGTAAAGTTTGCCGTCAGTGTTTTACTGTAATTCAACCCTGCATTTTACTATCTTATTCATGCCATTATTTCTAGTTCTCTAAAAAAACACGCTAAATAATTCTTATATCAGCTGCGTCGGTTTGGAGTTCAGATCAGCCGTCCTTGCAAAGCTGTAATTACTGACACTTGCCCTGCAGAAGCTGCCGCTTCTCTGGGCAGACACGGCCCTTGCGGCTCCAGCAGAACTGGCTGGATGTGGCTGTTGCTTGAACTCTGAGCTGCTCGTTATCACCGCTCAGCTGAAGCAGTTAGCATAAGCACTTATTTCCCGTTTCAAGACAAAGTCAAAGAGATTACCCACAACAGGGAGGTGGTGTGAATTAACTTGACTGCCTTGCCCCCAAATGGATTAGGCTTGCTTGCAAGATCAGTTATAGGGACAAGGCAGCGTATGAGGATGGTCTCTCTCCTTCAGCTCTCTGCCTCTTAGCTGTTAGTGCTGTATCTTAGCTTGAGTCTCTGTGTAATTTGCATAGACCCCATCTGCTGTCTAGACGGCACCCAGGAACTCACAGTTGCCCAGCAGGGTGGTCTCTCTCCTAGCCTTTGGCTCCAAGAAAGTCTCAACAATTGGAAAGGGTGAGTGCCACAGGAGCATCAAAACCATGCACGGCTGATGAGTACAAATCCAGGTTGGATGCAAGCTGCACTTAACTAATGAGATAAATAAACTTGATAGGGAATATTGTCATCTCTTCACACTGAGCCCTTTATAATCTTTCCTTGTAAAAGCTCTGAAAAATGTGACTTTACCACAAGACCCAAAGAAGTGCCTGATTACAATATTCATCAAATAATGAGCTAAGACTTCCAGGGGATTCATGGTAGCTTCTCAATGTAGACTAGGAACATTTCAGTGTTCAAAATAAATAGGAGCTCACCACTAAGTTACATTCAAACATAGCAGTGCTGTGGGAGTGCCACCATTTTTACCCATGTCTCAGTCAAAGCAGATGCTGATACCCGGGAACCTGCCATCGCATGGTAGGACACAGTGCAGAGATTTTCAAACTAACATCAAACATGGTAACTGCAGAGAAGGAGCTGCACAGTCTCTCAGCATGTTAAGCCAAGCACAGAAGGTACACCTGTATCCACAACTGCTTTGGGTAACTGAACTGGTATCTTTTCTTGGTACTGAACTGCTTGCACAGCTTCTATTGCAATGGGTATACAGGCCCCAAACATCTCTTGTAGTAACTGCTGGTAAGTGTGGACATTTTAGTGAAGATCGGTGTACCCCTGCTTTCAAGAGTATAGTCCTACAGCAGGCATGTCATCAAAAACTACACCAAATTCCATGACATTCTCTATGTGCTGTAGCAGCCACCACTGTCACAAACTTGTCCCCTGTGATGCCACTAGTACTTCCCTGGTGATACCACACTTTGGCTTGGTGCTGTTCCTGCTGGGTGACAAAACTTCCGTTCACTCCACTGGATTCAGTTAAATTTGTGCTGAGCATTAACCCAAATTCACGAGCTCTGAATTTCCACGTGCCACCACTGAAACGGAGGGCTCTGCTGGAGTCAGAAGCAGGATGTCTACTGCTCTTACCTAGCTTTGCTTGCCTTGTGTTCCCAATGGAGCCAGAGAAAGGGTCAATCACATAACTACTTAAGAATTATGCTGTCCTGCAAATCGAATTATTCCAGGTTCAGCTGGATCCTGAAAGCTACTCTGTACCCCACCGATGCCAGCAACACTAAATTCATCCTAGTATTCGCTCTAGTGGGAATGCAGCAAGTTACATGGTGATACTGTCAGCCATCTAGACATCAATAATGCAGGGATTTTAGTTGCACTTACCACATCTTAACTTCCTGAGCTAAGACATTCATTAAAATGTTAAAAAAAACACACAAGATGGTTAATTCCCTGGGTTTAATGCAAGACTTTAATTTTTACTAAGGCTCAGTCCTCACAGAACAAGTCACCTAGGAAGGGCAAATCTCTGAATCTGTGTCTGTGCTTGAGGAAGTGTAGGGACCGCTCCATCAGGCTGTGTTGCAGGACACTTAGCAGGACTGGAGCCCCACTGCTGCGCAGGTAGAACAGCCTGGCAACATCAGGTGTTAAGGAAAGGATTGTTTCTCTTTCTCTTCAAGGAAAAATCCTTGCCTGATTGCTCATGAGTAAGTACCATCTGTCCTTTCCCCCACCCTAATGCCACAGCTCTGTGCTGTGTCAAACAGAGCAGTGCTCCATTGCCTGTTCACAGCAAGAACATCAATATGATTAAAAGGTCTGCAATGGCCTTTTAAGCTCAACACCAGACTGACAAACCATACCATGGATTAAAAACATCCACAGACCTCACCATATGCCAACAGGTGGGAGATTTTACTGTTTGCAGACCTTCCCCATGATGGAGAGTAATTATTATGATTACATGGCAGAGACACAGCAGCGCAGAGAGACAGCACATCTGTGAGTGATTCACAGCAGTGGAGATAGCAGAGACACAGCCTGGGTAACGGGATTAGCAAGACAAGACAGATATGTGTCTTGGGAGCGCGCACGTGTGTGTGCTCATTAGGTGTCAAAATAGATAATTAAGGATTACATTGTACTAAGAAGATCAAGTAGGATTTAGGGCACATTCATGTCAGCTGCATTGGTAAATTGATCACAGCACCTACAAAGTACTTTCCTCTCCCCCCCCACCACACATTTTCCCTGTTGTTTAGTTCCCTGAAAAGCCTCAATGCCAAAAATAGAAGCTTAGGCAAAAGAATTTATCTCAGTACATTTCTAGCTTTCATAGAAGTATTCAAGACTATTGCAGTGTATTAATATGGAAACACATAAGACAGTGTTAAGCATTTCTCCTCTTCCATTTCCTAAAAGCTGGCATGATAAAACTTACCTTCCTTTCTTTCTTTCTTCTGTCCTGGACCAGTTTTTTTCTATTAATAATTGTATGCCCACATGGGCAGGGAATCAATGTGACTGAAGGGTCAAGTATCCCTCATGGCAACTGCAGACTGGAATCACTAACCACACAAAGCAAATTCCTGAGAGAGGGACAGGAATATGCATGAGAGCATTTACTTTTTTGATACATACACCGAATGGCAGCTATAACAGGGCACTCAAAAATCTTTGTTCTCTGTTTCATTTTTGCTGTTCTTTGAGCATAGCTGTGCATTGCACAAACTGTGTGCTGGAACTGAGTTCCCCTCTGGTTTTTCTCCAGTTCTGTTTTATAAAAGTCTCTTTTATGCAAACTACTCTCTTGCATAATCTTTGTTCTATTACCCTCTCGCAATTAGAAGCAGGATGATAAAACCAAGGGCTGCCTCTATACGGATATTAATTTCACTCAACAAAATAACTGCTGTATTGTGGCCAAACCAAATATTTGTAATCAGTTTGCATCTCCCTACTTTCGGTGTATTTTCTGTTCATCGCATATCCTACTGCTGTGTTCAGCTATGGTTTGACGGCCATGCAATGGAAGCAGTAATGGTCAGAGACAGTGCCTGAGTGGAGAAAGAACAGGGAGTTTAAACAATATCAAATAAGATCAGCATCCAGTAACACTCTGCACTGAATCTCAGAGCATGATTCTTTGTGCTTTCTCCTATTAGGTTTAAAAATGCATGATGGTGTGATTTGGTACCTATAGTGTATGTCCTCAGCTGAACACCCATAAAGCTCTCCCATCACCCTACCATGCATTTCTTACATGCTCTGTCTTTGACTGAGAAGCATGCAGTGTCTGTACCAGTTGGTAGTGTATGGCTGTTAGTGCCTCTAGCACAAAGCAATCTCATTAACTTTTCATGCTCATCAAGAGCTGCTCTACACCTGCATATCTTCTCTAATGTGAACAAATCCAGCAGTTTTGATTCTAATCAGAAATGTGATGAGACAAGGTTTCCCCCACACACACCCCAAAGCACCAGGTGAGCAAATAGAGCCTATCAAGAGTCTGTGGGGATGTACAAGAAGGTTGCTCCTCCTCTGTGGATCATCTTATGCCTGACACGACGTACTTCACAGAGCAGAATCTGTGAGATTAATTCAGCATTTGTGCTCTCTTTCATTTACACAGATAAAAACAAGGAATGACTCTGCTGGAGAAATGTAGTTACTGCGCGGTGGGCCTCCGCACTGACCTGTATCCCCAGTGTGATAAACTACTGGCCTGAACCATCATGCCAAAACTGAATGCAAACCTGTCTGGTGACACGGAGGGCTTGTTGTCTGCCCACAGCAGAGTCTGTGTGGTGGCAGCACGAAGGATGTGCCCCCATTGCACCGTACACACATCACACCGTACCCCCACAAAACACACCGCCACCACACCAGCCTCGTGTAGCTGAGGGAGGGAGGTAGGGAGGGAGGCAGGGCCTCTGCACACAGCCTTTTTAAAATGTCACTGAGTAGGTTTCAACTGAAGTGCACAAAAATAATCTAATTCCACTCCTACTCAAAGAGGAAAGCATATATTGTTCTTTCTCTTCATCTATTTCCCCTGAAAGCTTTCTGCACCCAATTGCATTAATGAACACTGAGCTGATGATGACGCAGATCAGATCAATATGGATGTATGCAGAATTAGGTTGTTCTGATGGAGAGCAGGTTCGGCCTCCCCAAGAGCACTTTGCCAGATGAGATGTCATGAGCCGACCGCTTGTCCCTTGCTTTCACTTTTCTTATAAAGTATGCAGCAGAGCAAAATCCAGCATGCTAGCAGTGCATTTTGCAGAGACAGAAACTTGGTCTGAATGTGAGCTTAAACCATGAATACGTCATATGCTAAAGTACCAATACTTGGCCCCTCTCTGCTGTTGTTAAGGCCTCCAACAGGTAGGCAGTAGAAGCTTTTCACAAACAAGGAAGAGGGACAATTTGGGAAGAGGAAACAAAGATCTCTTCATATACTTTATGCGGGGAAGTAACCAGACTTCAAGACTGGAAGAAGAGTGGGAATGAAGCCAAAAGGATCTGTCCCTGGACACATTCAGTGTTACATCCCGTTTTCTGCCCTCGGAGAGGTGGGTAGGACAAACTGTAAAGTGCAAGGGAGTCTCAGAGGGCCAACTATTGAAGAAGACATGTTCAGATGGACCCATCTTAAGGCAGAGCCATCTGGAGCAGGCAGGGGTTGAAGAGCAGGTCTGAGATGAACCTTGTTGCTTCGTGATATTTCTTTGCTGGTATCTAAACCCCGCAGAGAGCAGCCTGAGGTTTGATATCAAAGGCTACGAGCTTTATTTCTGCGCAAGCTGGAAAAGGCATTTTTTCTGGACATTACCTCAAAGAGTTGCACTAAAAACTCCAGGAAGAGATCTTGTGCTGAGGGTATGGTATGCTTCATTAATAATAAAAAATATGTAAGGTCTGAAACCGTTACCCAGCAACACTGCAAACATGTCAGGTATTATGGCATATGAAGCTACTGTTATGCTGGTACAGCCACCTCCTCATACCTTACAGCAGCAGTACTGAGAAGAAGTAGTTTCTTGGTGCACTACATATCCCCACAGGCCAAGAGACCTTAGGGGACAGTGGCAGTAATGCACCCCTATTGCCCTGACCATGATCCTACCATAAATTGCACAGATTGTGAATGAAGAGCATGCCAGTGTTTGGGATCTCCACCCTGTCTAAGCTCTCAGCCCTGCAGACCAAATGGGAAGTTGATATGGACTACAAGAGCCACCAGGAGGCTATCACCTATTCAAGCTATGACCTTACAAAACTAAGCAACAAAATTTGAAAGTCTTGGTAACTCTGATGAAATGTTACTTACCATGATAACATTTCAGATCCCATACGGTCTACTATTTAAATGAACCCAGAGAGAGTTTTCCTCATGTGAAGAATGAGAATATGAACCACATATGGGTGTATGATGAGTAGATGCTCCCAGCAGAGGCATGCATGCTGGCTGTCAAGACAAACAGCAAAACATTCCTGCCTGTCTGGAGTGAGAAACACAGCCCGTGCAGTATTAAGTGGCTAATATGAGACCGAAATTTGGTTCTAAAAAAGCCTGTGCTAAAGAAGAATGAGGGGGATGTGATTTTTCATTTTAAAATAGATCTTTTCCCCATTTGTAGGTTGGTCTCATTTTGCAGCAGCTATATCCTGCACCAACATGTGGTAGACCAAAGATTAAGTCTCAAATTCCCAGACACTGGGTTAGGAGAGGCCAAGAATGCCACAGAAGTGACAAGCTTAGTGTCAGGAGATGGGGATTTCGTTGCCATACTTTTCAGCACCTCTTGTTACTCGAACCTTCCAAGAACCTTGACATTCTTAACGGAATTGGCTAATTCCCACCTCTCTCTTCCCTAGTCATCAGCTCTCAGTGGGAGGCTTAGCTAAAAAGAGCCATGTATTTTTTTCAAATGGCTGTGGCTTACGCCCTCCCACTGGCAATATTAATGCCATGCTTTGCTTTTTATGAAGTGGTCAGGACTTAATGGGAGTACATAGACTTGAAAGCAAGAAAATATCAAAATAAACATGCAGTTATCAGCCAGAGTTCAAATATGTGCCAGGTAGTCATTAAACCGCTCTATGAAATGAACACTTTGTTTAAAAATTGCTTGTAGCATGTGTCTGAACTCCTTTTGACTCCAAAGAAAATCATTATGTGCATTTTCAAGGCCAAAATTGTGCCTGAAGTTAGAAAACGCAAACTAGATGCATAAAATTTTAAGGAAAATCAAAGCGATACAGCTACACTACAGTGTCAAGGGTATCTCCAGGACATACTGCAGCTCATATACCCTCTGCAGATGTTCACTCAGAATCACAGCCTGAAGTATGGGCACAGTGTGGCCTCAAAGGGTTGTGGCTCTGCTGGTACCTGAGCTTACCTAGCGGCTTAGGACATTGCAACTACTTTTTAATGTGCTTAGGTGAACTTCCTGTTGCCTGTGCAGGACACATTTGGACACGGGGATCATGTTGTTCTCCCGGATATTCCTGGGAGCATGCCATAACAGGAGGTAAGGCACAGTCCTTCAGGATTGCTTGAGACTTTTTTCAGATATCATTAAAACAAGAGTCTATTTCTCTATACTAGTCTTGCTCTTTCATCTATATAGTTCATCCTTAGCTCAAAAATTCTAAACTTCAACTTCTTTGCTGTTCATATGGAGTCATGAAACTCCAAACTCACCCGTTTTTATCTGCCAGTGCCCCAGGATGGAATGTTATCTTGGTTCGGTTCGGGGGTTTCTGATTATGTGCTTCGTGCTCAGAAGTGAAGGGCTGAGATATGCACTGGCTAAGAGCCTACTTCAAACCACTTCAGCAGAAAACCACATTCAGTTCTGAAAAAGGAATGTAGGATAGTTTTCAAATATGTTTTTCCTGGATTGACATACTCTAGAGTGCCTAGAGAATCAAACGCCAGTTTCAGATCTCATGGGAGATGGCAGAGGAATGAGCCCAGAGCATCTCAGTCTTTGCCAAGGTTTCATACCTTTTCACTTTACAATCCAAATGCAACAGCAGAAAATAACATTTGATTTCACTCACATCTCTGAATGGGAATTTCCATTTTTGTTCCTCTGTATCCTGATAAGTGATCAACAGTGCCTTGGAAAGCCAAACTGTGGAAGCTGAAATAATCTCCACTCACCTTTCAGACCACCAAATTTTTTCCCAGATCATTAAACAAACCAAGTACTAACACATCATCTTTTTCTACTGATACTCACTGTTCCTCTCTCCCAGCTGCAACAGCCACCCCAGTCCACATCATTTATCCTACTGTTCAGATCTCACCTCTGTGATCATCAGCACACTGTGCTGTGGGTTTCTACCAAGGCTCAGGGTATTGCAGCTGTTTCAGGCTACTGTTATCATCAGATTTGCAGAGTCTATCTCATGCCGCCATTTGGAATGTTCAGATTTTTACTGATAATTTTATTTATTTATTTACAATAAATAATGCACCGTAATTTCAATGCAGATTATCATTACTATGGATCTGAATTACACTTTCTCTGAATGTTCTCAATAATAATTTAAAATTCACTCTTTTCAACAGTACTTCTCTGTACAATTTGGCTGCCAGAACATTAATGGAAAGTGGATAGAAATGACGTATAAAGCTGAAGCACACATTGACAATTGGAAAGACTACCTATGAATATGGGAGGGTTTTTGTATTCATTGAACTTCATGGATACTCAAATGCATATTTGATCCAAACTGCCATCTCACTTATTCAGGGAATAAGATAATATTTTATTTCTTTAATGAGTCATTAGTATAAGTCATGAGTTGTGAATATCAAGAAAGTATTAAAATGACAATGCATTTATTTTTTATCCTGTGTGATTTCATGTTCTAACAACATCTAACTTTTCCCACCCCAGATCACAATTGACTTCTGAGCATATGGAGAAGCAGATGTATCAGAAGTATCCCAGGGTGTACTAAAAGAAAGGGAAAAAAAATTACATAGTCCTGCATAGTTTAATAAGGTTGGTGTGAACATGAATATCCACTAGCTTAATAGCTCTAACTAAAAGCTGAGCATCGTAGTTCCTTAAGTCTCCTGTGCTGACTTGCCCTTCTGCACAGTTTTATTGAAGTTGCACTAAGTTTTGGATTTCAGCATATTCCCACTGTGTACTAAAAGAAGTGGAGAAGTGCTGTGCGAACATATCCGATACACAGCTAGAGCTGGCCAAAACTGTTTTGGTCAAAATGTTTTTCCTGAATAACAGAGATTCAATGATGTCCATTTTTTGTAAGCTGTTCAGGGGGGAGAAGCGGAGAAGTCTTAAAACTGGAAAAATGTCAGCATTTTAGTTTTGACGTACTTTGATTCTTAGTTCAAAGCATTTTGAAATCAACTTCAGTTTTATGAAAGAATTAACAAAGAAACAAGTAACCCCTCCCAAAACCCAAAACCTGTCCTCATTTGGCTGAACACTTCATTCCAGGTNAAAAAAAAAAAAAATCTTGTAGATCTGCCATTAAGCCCACCAAATCAATTATGTGCCCAGCTCTGGATACAAAAGTCTAGTTAGGAGCATTTCTTTGGCAAAAACACCAGCTGTAATTTTTGTGTGAGTGTTGAACTCCTAGGTTATTTTCAGATAGATGAATGGTATGCTTTCAAGTGACTGTTCTTCCAAACTCTCTGTTTGTGCTTATCATGCATCAGTAGTTCTGCTTTCACATTGAAAATGTACAAAGATACAACTCATGGTCATGAAGTTGTGCAAGAATGATGCTAATACAATGCCAAAAAGGAATATCTGGCTTTGAATCTAGAGCAATGCAAATATTAAGACCTTGGTGGCTTAAAGGGGATGCCAGAACCTTCCACTTCTATTTTACTGTTTCAAACCCTGAATCCAGTTTCTCATGACATAAAGGGTGAATGAGAGAATTTGCAAATAAAATTTGTTTGGATTATCATAATAATATTGGTTGAAATAAAAATCATGGACAATTAGGTGCCTGAGGCAAGATATGTACTAACTTCTCTGTTACATAAAGCCCTTGTTCTCCTGTCAGATGGCAGCGAGAGATATGAGTGCTCTCCTCCTCTGCAAATCAGGACAAATCCTGGTGCAATGATACCAGCGTGCCCTGGGCTGGTGCAAAGCCCCTTCAGTTTTCCAGGGCAGTGCAGGGAATTCATGAACAGCAAAGGAGGAAATACCACTCATCTACCTCAGCCACATAGTCAACATTTGTGAGATACAAGTCACTCTGTGAAAGGTGAAAAATCCTGGCCACTTGTGAGAAGTGAGAAGGGTCTGGAGAATTTCCAAAGTCACCTTTTCATGAAAGAGTGTTGTCAATAGTGCTTTGACCATTACCCACATCATGGCAGCGCAGACCTGAATCTACAGATCTTTGCATAGCTGAAGAAGATGTCAAAGCCCACTGAAATACTAGGAGTGGAAGAAAAGAGAGAAGTTCAGATGGAGGTTCTGCTATTCAGTGCAAATGATGGCAAAAATCCAGTCCTGTTGAATTAAAACCCAAATTATTTTCCCATTGTGATTGAAAGCAAAGCGCTGCACACAGCCATGGCCTGTAACACAATACTTTGGACCCAACTGTCTTCATGTTCCCAAGATACACTAGCCTTTTGCCAAGCACAGGACAATCACTTAATCATTTGCAATGAAAGCTGTAAAAAACAATTTCCACTACATAGTAAGTGTTTTTCATCCATTCTGAGCATGCAATGTGCAGTCAAATACAATTAACCAACAACATCAAGTGTCATGCCTTCTCCAGGTCATCTCCCTGAATCTCCTTTCGAAGAGCTATCAGAGAGCTGAAGTTACTTGAAGAACAACTCCTTGCTGTGTCAGTGTCAGAAAAATTTATGATCTTTATTTATCAGATTTTTCTAGTGATGAAGCTATAAAGATGCCAAGTTCACTCATGAATTGTGTTTGGCCCATTGTTTAAGCTACTGGTGCAAAGTGTTTTTTTATTTTCATAAGTCCAGGCAACTCCTGCCCGGCACTGCCAAGAACCCAGCTGTCCGACTTCATTCTCTTCCTCAAAGGTAGAAAATGCTCACCAATACTTTTCTTATTAAAAAAAAAAAAAAAGAGCTCATGAGAGTAAATAGAACAAGATGTACAAGCAAACTTTGCAGAGAGCTGTAGCTTCAAAACCTACCACTGCATGGGACACAATGCTACCTTCAGCACAGTAGATAATCCACTACCAGGTCTGAGCTCTGACATCTTTCATCCACCTCACAAGAAGTGCACAGTTCTGCCACCAGGATATTTCACCTGAAAGACACCTGCCTCTTTGCATCTTCACTTCACTGGGACATGCAAATTTTCACAAAAGAATCTTAAAATTCTCCAAGGTTCAAGTCTGTAGTGAAAAAAAAAAAAAAAAGAAAGCCAGAACAACCAAACAACATTTTTAGTTTTGGCTTAATAATTTCATATCTTTGGTGTGCATGAAATAAAACGAGGAGGATACCAAGTCATACATGAAATGCAAATAACCAGACACTGAAATGTCAGGTACCATTTGAATGGTTTCATGTGTGCTCCCCATTATGGGCAAAATTCACAGATATGTGATTTATCTCTGTGCTAGAAAAGCACCAGAATAATGGAAGCAACTCAAAGACAGGCATTGTAATTATTAGAGTGGTAGAAGAGATGATGCACAAGGTGAGTTGAGAACAACTGCTGCCCGGCCAGGCACGTCTGTGAGTTCCGAGCTCTGCTCGCATAGAGTAAAGAGCATGATGACCAGCAGTTCAGGATCCTCTCTCCTTTGGCCTTCATGCACAGGCTTCAGCAGACAACCAAGTGTCCAATGCCAACGCTCATGTGCCAGCCAGAGACCCTGCACAGCAATATATAATTAGGGTCCTTTCTCTGTTAAAGGACCTTGAGTAACTGAATGATGATTCTTCATTTCGCTCTCTTCGTACCTTTTTGGTTTGCTTTCTTTTTTTGGTGAATTAATGCTAGATTTATTGCCTTGGGTGAGTTTTTCAAAGCATTCACATTTGGCCTAATCCTGTTGCTGTTGAAGCCACTGGGAGTTTTGCCAGCACTTTTAATGAGAACAGAGTTAGGCCAGTGCTGTCAGCTTTGAAGCCCCCGCTTTGTGTGTACTCATGTGAAGGTGGGGAACAGGGTGAAGATAAAATGAGAACCAGTCTAAACCTGGAGCCAGCAAGGAAAAATAATGCAAACAAAACCTTTCTTGTGGTTCAAAGGAATCTCTTCAGCCATTTCTTGCACCATTCTTAAAAACCATCAAATTGATTTTGTACCCAGCACCCGGTCTGTGGGGGTGCCTCACTCTGTGGGGCTATAGCCTGGTTTAATGGTGATTTAATCATTTATTGAGGCCAGCTGTTTTTCACTTAGGAAAACTCTGCAAAATCCACCTTTTTTCTTCAAGTGCACCAATGAACAGTCTGCTAGCATTCCACGTTTAGTCAGTAATTTTAAAATCAGAAGGGACTAATATGGTCACATAGTTACACTTTCAGCATAATAACAGTTTGTAGAGTTATAGTCAATAATTTCAATATTCACCCACAACTTCTGATTGAGTTATAGTAACATGTAGAATATTTAAGTGTGTGTGTTTTCAGTTCTATAAATAGGAAAATACATACATAACATATCTGAGTTGGGTGTGCCACAAAGAGAGAAACCATTACCCAAACAGAAACAGATAAATGATTGTGAAAGACAAAGTAAAACAAAATAGGGATTTTTTTGGTTGTTGTTTTCTGAATGTTGCTGCCTTTAAATTAAAAGAAAAAAAAAAAGTAATGATTTTTATTGGCATTGCCTGTTAAGATTGCTAGAATGGGCAAAGATTACACTTATCAAGACAAAATACTTCTATAAGTTCAATTTCTTCATCTGCCTCCAAGAGTAATACTAAGAACAGCATTTCTCCAGAACAGATTACTACACTGCCCTGACACAGGCATTGCCAAGAAATATGATAAACAGGCTTCAACTTGCTTGAAAGACTCTTGCCAGTGTTAGCATTTCATGCAAGAAAGTAATGACAGCTTTTACAGATTATAGTATTTTTCATAAGCTATCGAAGGTAGTTGATTACAAGACATTATTGTTTTAAAATCCCTCAAGCCTTGGATAATCTTTGCTTAAAAAAGAGCAGAAAAAGTACAGTGCTGGAATAAGAAACCTCAGTGCTGGAATAAGAATTCAAATCCTGGTCCTATGGTCAGGTGCTCTGTGGCCTTCTCAGTGTGGCCAAGTCTTATGATTGCTCAGTTAACTTCCTAAAGCCTTTGCTGGTAGAATCAAGTGATTGCACAAGTAATACAGCTTTTAGGTCGTTGAAATAAAAAACTGGCAGTGATGGATATCTTAAAAACAAACTCTGAAACCTTAACATTGTACAAGCAGTTGAAAGCTCTCTCTTTTTTTTCCAAAATCCCGGTAAGGGTGTGGAGTAGGGCTGGAGTATCATTTGCACATATTTAGGCAAATCAAAGCTCATGCTCCATTTCTCATAATTGTAGACAAGTATTCATGTCCTGGAAGCTATTCAACAAAAGGAAACAATCTCTACCTCAGAAAATCCTTGAGGACAAAGTATCACGGCATTAGAAAAGAAGTATCACTCTTTGATTGGTTTGCATGTCATTATATGCCTGCTGCTATATTCTTAGCCAAAGAAGCTGGGTGCAATGGTGGATATTCTGGTGGATACTGGGCTGTGTGGACCTTCACCTGACCCAGCTGGTATGTCTGTGCAACTACACACAAGGGGTCCAGGGAACAAAGCCAAGGTTTCTGCGAAATGAGCCTGTGCCCATGTAAAGTAATGGTAAGAATGTGCTGTGCCAGAGTAGATTTTTACACACTCAAATTTAGGGTAATGGCTGCAGGCCCCTGGGTGTAGAAAGGAGGTATGGAAGGACATTAGGGGATGCAAAGTCTGATGGGATTTGTGTCAGAGGACTGTGTACGGTGGAGGCAGTGAACTCTGGTGCAAGACCTACACTGCCATTTGGGGGCAATGGTTGCTGAAGATACCGACCTGTCCTTAGAAGTAAGAGTAGCTTCATTTTGGACAAGGCCAGTCAGAGTGGCTCAATCAGAGCAAAGGAGACAGTAACCAATTTGTCTCAGCAACCAGGAGTCGAACACTCTCGTTTGCTTCCTGGACCCTGTTTGTTTAGCAGTGTAAATGTAGCCAGTGTGGCTATTCTTAAAGTTTTGGGAAGAACACTTAATTAGCAATTACATTGTGCTCTAGCACTGTGCAGAAGTACTTAGTGTTATGCAAAATTAGGAAAAAAAAATGGTTTCTAAAAATGGTTCTAAGAATTACTCTTGTAATGTTTGATTGTTTTATTGTCAAGACCACTCTGAGCTCTAACTTGCAGATATCTTCTCTAGCACCATTCAAGAGCCTGGAAGGGTGTCTCTTTGGAATGTGTTTCCTAGTCTATTTTAAACCGTGTTTTCATTTCTGCTTTAAATGTAATATTTAACTGCATTTCTTTAAAGTGTTTTTATGTACTCTTACTGTAAGGGCTTTGAATGTGCCTCTGAAAACCACTAAACAACAAAGTTGTTGTTGCCATTGCTGCTTGATCTTTCTGGGAGGCCAGTCCCACACAAACCTCCTTCTCTCTCCAGAATACTGCATATTGTAAATACAACAACAACATTCAGTTTAGTCAGAGGAGAAAAATGCAGTAGCTTTCTCTTCTTTCAGATCATGAATTAATTTTTTGTTTAATGAATACCAGTTTCAATAGCTGCACAGCCATTTATGTTAACCAAAAGACCTCAAATACAGAAAAAAGCACGAGTGATGTGGTAAGATGCCATTTCAAATTTGGCATTCTGGGACTGAACAGAGCATTATATTTAGACTTGTTCACAGATTTCCATTCCTTTTTACACTTAGAGTTCTTCGTGTGCTGTAATCACAGGTATTTAGTTGAGAAATTATATTAAAACATTGTTCTTATCATACAGCAGGAAAATGTATGCTTTCTGTTCAAGCTAGTGAACTCTGACACTTCATATTGTGATAGCTCTAGCGCTGTTCATGTGACTGAAGAGAAACTAAGGAAAAGGCAAACTAAAAGAAGAGGAAAGAACAACATTATTCATGTTATATCTGCTTTCCAAATCTAAATGGAAAATTATCCTCCCATTCCATAAGAATTTTTGAGATTTTGCAACTTTTTTCCCATGCTGAAATGGGAGGAAGAATTGAAGGGCAGGAAAATATCATAAACTGATACACTGGGGAAAATAATTTGGACCAGATGAACTGTATCATTTTATTTAGGCATGTTAGAAATTTCTTGTCTTGATTGTGGCCTTGTAAATGTGATTATTTACCATTATGAGTGAGCTAAAAATTTTAAGGAAAAATGTAAAATTAAGAGGTAAACCGAAACTTGTGTTTGAGAATTGCATTAATAGCTTCCAGGAAATTCGGAATTTCAGGGTAGTTTTTGAATCAGAAGACTTGTTGAAATAGCTCCCTTCTCCCTTGCATCTTCACTTTGACTAGTTGACATGAAAAATACTAGAAAGCTTTTAACCAGCTCTGTGAATATGTTATTCCTGTCCTCTTTTCTGCCATTTGCCACCTCTGGTCATTTTGTACAGAAAAGGTGATTATTTTCAAAATTGTCCTAAGCCTTATGGCCACACTGCTCCTTTAAGCATCGCTCTGCCTGCCCCGCTGCTGCATACTCGGAATTTCCCTGCAGCAGGGGAGACCAAAGGCTGGAGTGCAGCAGTGGCAGCAGGGACAGGGATGCTGGGAAGAGCACAGGGACACTGCCGGGTTGTGCAGAGATGGGGTCAGGAAGGCCAAGGTGCAGCTGGAGCTGAACTTGGCAAGGGACACAAAGAATAACAAGAAGGGCTTCTACAGGTGTGTCAGCCAGAAAAGGAAGGTCAGGGAAAGCGTAGCCCCTGTGATGAACAACACTGGTAAACTGGTGACAACAGCCACGGAGAAGTCTGAGGTATCCAGTAACTTCTTTGCCTCCATCTTCACAGGCAAGGTCTCTTCCCACACCTCTCGAGTGGAAAAGGAACTGCGAGAGGGGACTGGGGGAGCAAAGTCCCTCCCAGTCTAAGTACCATGGTACCATGCCCATCACCCAATGTGTGCCCAGGGACTGGTGCTGCAGGGCAGCTGGACAGTCCTGCTGTGGAGCTTCCTTGGGCCCAGGGATTTCAGGGCCTAGAATGTCTGACTCAGAGCTGAAAACATAGCAATCCGGGGCTTCTAGTGTCAGCAGCTGTAGGGCAGCCCAAATGTTTGGACCGTGCACATGGCCAGCACTTTTAAAGTCTGGATTGGATCCATCATGTACACTCACCCATTTATCACTGTTGGCAGACTTCTTTAGCCTTTCAGATTTAAAAGGATTTCAATGGCTTTTAAAAGAAAAAAGGAAAAAGGCTCAGATCAGCTGAACTAAACCGCACCTTTTATCTCCCCCAAAATGGCTTTTAATGGTAACACTTTCAGTATTATCTGTCTTGAATGAGTGACAGTCTTCCCTTATGTAGGAAAGTCTCTATGCATGTTGTCTTTCTTTCACTATTTTTTTTTATATAGGTTTCTAAACCTGTTAGCTCTGTCAGCTACTGTGCTTCTGATTTTAGTTATTTTCTTAAGACCGAATATTGAATATCCTATCACCACTGATCAAATTCCCATAACATAAAGATGTTGGCATCATCCGATTCTTCCATGTTTTGGCTTAAAGTCAGAATGAAGCAGAAAAGGTGTATTTGCTACTATAGAGGATAGGCAAAGCGGTGCTCTACCTAATGGGAAGCAGAATGAAGATCTTGTAGAGCAAATGGAATAAAGGTGTAAATAAGTACGTCTTGGTACACTCAGCCATGTGCAAGTAGGTTGCTAACAAATGACTGAAGGAAATAGTTTTCCTTTCTCACAAGAAAATGTTTACCTCTAATTGGGGAAAAGAATGAAAGAATTGGAAGTTTCAGAGTAAAAAGGAATTCCAAACCAGACTGTGAAACTTTTTGTTTGATAAATTGGAATTTCCCACAAGAAACAGATTTCACTGAGCTAAAAAAAAAATAAATAAATTGTTACCAGCTCTTTTTTCACTGTTTGGTCTTCATAGCAGGACATGCTGGATTTGACCTCTGAAGTGCTGAAGTGCAGACTTCTATCACTTTATGAACTGTGGTGACCACCAGTTTAAGGATTATGTAGGTGATTTGCTCCTCAGTTATGGCTGTAAGGACCCCTTAATTGAACAGCTACGAGCCATGGCTACACTTGTTGTTCTGCCAGCGTAACCTGCTGTTATGTGTAACTCTTCTTCCTCCCTGCTTATAGAAAATGATTGTGTTCCTTCTCATTTTGTGTTTTATGACGTAAAGCAAACTAGGCTCTTCTAATGTCTTGTGGCCTCCTCTAATCTCCTCTCTCCCCTCCATTCCTCCCTCATTATAGTCTGAACTAGTCTTTATCAAATATGACACCAATTTAATTGTATAAAAGAGGTTTCATGCGTTCCTGGTAGCCTGAGTGTAACAGTACTCCATTTCTGTTGGAAATACTTCTAATACATAGTCCCCATGTCACATTTGGCTTTCTGACTGCATGACATTGGCAGCTTATAGCTGTTCTTTACTCAACTTCATACTAAGCTCTTATGCCTGACAAGCAATTTCCAACTATGTTTTCGTTGTGAGTCACTACAGGGTCAAATTCTTCATAATCCAAGTACAAAGAATTTCCATTGGGAAAAAAAAAATTCTCCTAAAAATGTGGAGTAGATTCATTGTACTCTTTGTGATAGCATGAGGTTTAGCTTAGACTGATTTACAGTGCTCTGAAAAGTACTCTGTGGCTTTACCATGCACAGTTGTGCCAATAAAAAGTCTATTGCATATCACATCATTGGTATTACTAATTGCAAAATATTATTCATTTGGATCTTTATACAGCCTGAGTCAGCACTAAAATTATGAAGGATATTCTGAAAAACATCCAGTATTAACTAACAATGAATTTAAGGAATTTCAGAAGATTTGCTTAAAGTTTATCTCTCTAAATGTAAAAACCTTAAAGTAAATTCACAAAACCATTTCTTGTCCTTACCATTGACCCTTCATCCTATCCTATACTTTCAATTATTTACATGAGACTTGCTAACAACTGCTTAGAATTGCCTTGGTTTTAAGTTTTGCAAAATTCTTAAATGTAATGCAGAGCAAATGTGGTGTATTACTTCTTCCACATCAAGGAACAACCTTTACAATTATATTTTTAATACTATAGCACTGAGAGGTCACTTTGCCAAAGGAGAATGACTAGGGTATTTGCCTAGTTTTCAGAAGTGCCCTTAGGAAAACAATCTTACTTTAAACTAAAAATCCCATGCCAAGGAAAATGGCCATACCTGACATTACGCATACAAGAACATTGCAAACATAGATGTATTTAGTTTGCAGAAATAAAAATTTTTGTATTGAAACTTTTTGGACTTGTCTTGAAAATGAAAATTGCTCTTAAGTATATCTGATATCACTGTTGCAGGTGTATGTATCCTTATATATTTGCTTACCAAAATCTATCTGTACTCATCAGCTTCTGTTTCTCCATGAAATATAAAACAAAGACAATGATTCTTAAGCAGTAAGATTTTAGCAGTTCTAGAAACTTGCTTATGTGCAAGTTACATGGGCATCTAAATCTTACTACTGGATGATATTTTTTCAGTGATAATGCTTGAGAGTTGGAATGTCTTTAGAATTTCTTACCATGGAACAGCATGGTGTGTTTGCCAGCCTCAAGCATTTAAAAAAGG
>VWYH01005187.1:0-25698 GCA_013399365.1 Pampusana beccarii | reverse complement strand
AAAAAGAAAAAAAAGAAAAAAGAGAAAAAGGAAAAAACTCTAGTTCACAAAAATCTGAAGATGTTTGTTTAAAAACAATAAACCAATTGGATTTTAAATAAAAAATACATGCTGATGCCTGTTTATTTACCTGAAGATGTTTGAACCTTTTTTCATGTTTTGCTCCAGAGGCCAGCTTGTGGAGTGTTATTTATTTATGTATGTACTTTTTTAGTGAAAGATGAGATTCTGATGTTGTCATTAGCTTCCTAAGAGAGATTTTAAACTACGAGAGCTTTCCAAATGATGTGTAATTATCACTGACTCGAGAATATTTTATGCAATTTTGAGGGACTCCTGTCATTTAGAGTAGATTTTTGAAACTACAGCAACAACTGTTTCTGAAACTTGTGGTGCCAGAATTAGAAAGACACGTACGCAAATACACCCACTAAGTAGCACACGGACATTGCTGTGGAATGCAAGGCTACTAAAAATTATGCACTTAGTAGCTCAACATGGTGCTGGACTTTTTCTCTTAATAACAGTATGGTCATAGTGCATATGGGCAATTAACTTGGCATTGAAAGAGATGACCTCAGCTACTGACGCAGAAGAATTACCTATGGAGATTAGAAAGCAAACCCTTTAAGAAAGCAGATTCTCTGAAACAAGTGGAATAGTGGAACACAATCCAACGTTATGAGTCTTGCTAACAGAAAAGCTAATCCACGGTACTGCTACAGCAACAGAGAAAGAACACGCAAGAAAAACGTTGGAGTTCGGCTGCTTCCAGACAGCCAGGTAGCAGGTTCTAAGAATGCCTTGCATTATTTGTGCAAGGAAATTAGTCTGGCAGTTTCTTCATGAGCTGCAGGTCTCTTCACATCTCGACATACCTTTGTCACATGGAGATGGATCCTAAATGCTGGTTGAGAGGCTTCTGAGAGGGTCACATGCACCAGGAAAAAATCCTGGGAATCTTCAGGAAGTTATTCTTGATGGTGGAAGCTATCAGAAAGTGCTTTTGCTACTCCTGACTGTCAACAGTATGAAGCATGAGCCATGTTAGCCCACTGATTTTAAGCAGCTATTTTAAGTATTAATTTGGTGTATGAAGCCTTAAATTGTTTATATCCTTTGTATATGAGAAGTTCCATTACTTAGCTTAGTTGAATTTGTGTAGATTTATGTCTGCTCATCTGACAGCTTTGTTTAGTTTCATTCCCCTTCCTTTCCTCTTACTGTAATTTAACAAAAATTTTGAAATGGAAAACAATTCCAAACCAAACATTGTTGTTTGTTTGTTTGTGTGTTTTAACTTCATTCTGACAACAGAGGATGTTTTGGCCAATTTGTGAACCAAGAGATTTTTTTAAAAACAGTTCTACTATCAGTTTTGGTTTGAATTAATGGGCATTTTGACATATGGAATTGGGAATTTCCCAGCTAGCTACTTAAGCTACTCCTGTGTCATTTGTATTTTTGTACCTAAAGCTACTGAACTGCAGTGTTAGTGTAAATGTAGAGAAACTGTAATAAGTGACCGACTATAACCAACCATGACTAATCAGTAATGGAGGGATTTTAGAACCAGACCCCTTGTAAGACAAGTCTGACCAAGGAGAGAATGTGATCTATTTTCTTATCTTGGTCAGTGATAAAACACACGCAAATCTCTGAGCATGTTGTATCAACGTAAGGCCATAAAGAAGCAGTGATAGTTTAGATTTTTTTTTTCTACAGAGCATGGTTTGGAAATTCTGAGTTGTATTTCAAGTGATTCACAGGCACACTAAGAAATGAGAACAACTGCCTTCCTGAATAATTATAATTAATTCTGGAAATGTTAGCTAAACTACATTCACCTAGATCTACTCTACTGTCTAAAACAGGACCATAGTAGATTTAAAACTTAATATTGTGGCAAGAACTACTTAAAAACATCAGCACAATTACTCTGCTTATAGACAAGCTACTGCATAGCACTGATAGTCCAGGATATCCAAATTATACTGGGTACTGGCACTTTGCCAACACAATAATTATGTCAGTTGCAACACAACCACACATATATTTTATGTGTTGTATATAGACAATTGGACAGGTGGTTATATTAATCTTACATGCAAAATACTTAAAAATAAAGAGGATTCACTACCTGCACTTCTCTGAATCCTGCCTGAGGGACAGAACAAGGAGTGGCGCTCAGGCAAGCCTTTTTCAGCTCTCACTCTCAAGCTCATTGGCACTAATCAAGGAAGGGCACCAGGGAGATACATGATGAAAGCTGTTCCCAGGCTCTTTCAAGCTGATTTGGTTCAGAAACCACTTAAAAGAATGTGGTCAGATGCATAACTCTTGGTTTTACATCCGTGGAGCTGCATCTGCGAGGACTCTCATCACCTCCTCCAAAAACTCTGTCCTGAGCTGGCTGGCGCACGCTGGAACCTGGCTGCATGGCTTTTCACACGTGAACTTTTACAGAAAAGACACAATTATACCTTCTTTCTTTTTTTTTTTTTTCCCCTAGGTACCATCTTAAGAATATTCTAACCAACATTACACACAGCATCCAAAATACAGAGCCAACCAATCAGTGCAAATCATCTAAAACTTGTAGTACTAGTCTTTAAAAAGGGAATTCCCATCCATTACAACAAAGGGATGGGAACCACAATCTTTTCATAGCTCAGTGGGCTATATCTGCTTCTACTCCATAAACTTCTAGTTGTCTGCAGACTTCTCCTTATTAATACCTCTCTTCTGCACTTGGACTAAAAATCCAAGTATGAACTGGAATATGTTAGTCTTTGGAAAACGTGAGACAGACTAAATTCCCTGCTGCAGCTTCACTCTGTGGGGTCTGTGTTGTGCACACGCTTCGGATTTTCATAGTCTGTGAAAGACCTGGAGGCTTGAGGGTTGCTACTATTTCAAATTCAGCTGGAGCCTGATATAGCTTTGCAGTCAGATGCTAAGCATTTTTCTCAGTCTATGGGAAGGGTGGGTCTAAGAATATTGACAGAGATAAGAAAGGATAAACTGAGATTCATTTATAGACTTCTATTTTAATGAAAGGCTGTAATGATTCTGTATCTCACCTTGTTTACATTAGTTCATTTCTAGGACGTGGAGAGTAAAAGGTCTGAGAGCACAGGATCATACTCCGCCTTCAGCTGCTGACATGCCATGATACACAGTACCAACAGATACTTCTGTGAGAGCTGGTCAGATTTCTGCATACATAGACAGTAACTAGAATTATACACACGAAGTGTTTAATTGTGACTTTGCTGCACGGCAACAGCTTACACAGCTCAGCCCTTCCCCTCTTCTTTTTGGAAATTTCCCTCGAGTGCATGGTGTCTAATGCAATAGCCAAATACAGCTTAACTGTGTCTAACTCTGGTGTGTTTTGGTGACAATAATATTCAGGACATAAATATCCTGATCCTGGCTTAACCTTGGGCCGCCAGACTGCATGACAAATATGCAGAGGAACAAATATGTGCTTGGAGGACTATAACTTAAAGCTGCCACAGTTGACAAGCATTCCCACTCAGAAGGCCCCTAAGGATTCACATGTAGCTAATGTACCACCCCCTGAAATCTTGCTGGCACTTATCTTTCTCAGGACAGTTGCACATTTGTCTTTTTGTTTCCCACCAGTACTTGCCCTTTTTACTGTGTGGTACTTAAAAGTGTTGGTATTGGTAGTCCTTTAAAATTCACCCGTGGTTTGTGGCGTAACAGAGGAGCTTTGCACAGGATTAATGACTTGAAAACTGTTAATCAATCTTATTAATAATTATTGGAAAGTAACTCTGATATCACTTTGATTCCAGAAGGAAAGAGAAATCATACTTTGCTCCTTAATTAGGAAGCTAGATAGAACTGGTGAGGATATTACTTTACTACATAAATATCTACAATTTCGTCTATGAAAAAATATCAGAAGCAACCAAGTATCTATGAGGGACCCTAAAGTGTCACAACAAGACTCAGAAAATAGATCACTTATTTTACATTACCCATTTTAGGCCCAGAAATAACTAGCTCACTCTCGGTACATCTGCAGCTAACAAACCATAGCAAGGAGGAACAGCCTGCGAATGCTGGAGGGCAGGAACTGGTTTAGCTCTAGGAAAAGCAGCAGCTGCGATGCACTGCATGAATATGGCCAACATACGCAAACCAAACATTACAAATCAGACTAAATATAAATGGTGCTTAAGAAATGGCATACAAACAGGCTCTTCAAAAGCACTTCTCTAATTCTGGAAACCCCTCGAGGACTTGTGCAAAAAACACACACTGAATGATTAATAGGGAAAACTCATCTGTCAATGGATTTATTTGCAAACATTATGCTTTATTGTCTCTGTCTTACAAATCTACACATTACTTCATTCCACTAATATCATTATAAGGTTGCATGGTATTGACCAAGGTTAAATAGCTCTCATTTTATTTCAATCTATAAACTCAAGCCAATCAACATGCCTTGATATCACTACTCCTAATTCTCAATAGGACTGAATAATAGAGATGAGGTAAATCAAAGCTAACTACTTTAGCTCCAGCCAGTCTGTCTCCACTCAAAGCATCCATTCAGCTGGGAAGCACATCAAAATTTATAGTGCAGACATTTACTGTGAAAGTCTTTAACACTATAAGGAATCCTATACTCGTGCCTTGAAAGCCAATAATATGACACAGAGCCTATATTTGCACTGTCCTACAGGAGTGCTCAGTGGCTGACTGCAACCACAAACAAAAGCATTTATTAGCCTGTGAATCTTATTTCATCTATGTGCACTGACACTGTATTTGTCTTCCTTGAAGCTGAAAACAACAGAAGGTTAGAAATGCTGACAGCTCTAGCCTTTCTCTTCTACTGCCAGCTGAGAGTCCAGAAGCACAGAATACTGATACAATTCTCCATCAAAAAGCTGGGCAACACAGGCCTTTGTTTCCAGCATCATAACTAAGTGACACGGAACATAAAAATTATTGCACAGAAAACACAGAGCAAACCTGTTTTCCTAGAAAGTGAAACTAACATTCTTTCAGCTTCACGAAAAGAATAAGATAGCAAACATTTGTATTGCTGGCAACTTCATACCTTAATTCTCAATTCTACCAGTGATGACATAAAAAAGATGAGCATCTGAGTTACCCTCTTACTGTGAAACAACTGTCATCTTGCTTGGACAAACTCTCACAGCTTTTAAGACCCTTGAGTGGATCAGAGATAGCAGAAGCATATATCCTTGCTTTCTCTTTCAACCATAAGTTTAACTTCATTGCTTATTCCTCATGAGAAACATACTAAAGCAATGCATAGGATACATACATCCCACTGTATTTCCCTATAGGTTTGGACAAGTGGGAATCAGGTGAATAAGTCCCACACTGTTTCTTGAGATTGGGGTCCAGGCAGAGGTAGAAGGCATGATAATTGCACATCTGCTGTAGCGAGTGTTCTTTGCAACATCTGTATTGCACACAATCTGTTTGACAGAGCCTGAATGTTAGCAGAAGTAATTACTCCCTCCTTCACGAACGTAGCAAGGTACTGTCTGGCAAACAGGAAGGACATGAGATAGGCTGACCTCAAATGGTACTTGATTTCATTGTTGACCTATGGTTTCCTTTTGCTTTGAAAACAAATTGATTTATTTTTGACCTATGACCTTCGGATTGTCCTTCAAGACTCTTCAGAGGCGGAGAGGAAGAAAAGCCATCGCAGCTGTGATCTGCATGCTGTACAGCAGCGAAATGCATTGCTGCTTGTGGAACGTCAATTGCGTAAGATTGCAACTCAGAAGCAAATAAGTATCTTTGTTGGCATTCTCATATCACTAAGTAATAATTGTATCAGACATCTCAAATCAGAAGTTGGGGACTTTCCCAGATTCTGAGTGGGCATACGAACAGGAAAACGACCTTGTGTTAAGGTAGCATGAACCTTGATGCATTCATGAGTAATCAGCTCATGGTGTGATATGATACGGATTGTATGATTTAATCACAGAGAACTACAATAGTTTTCAAAGGTTTCTGCTATCCTAGACAAAATAGGATAATGTTACTGATTATATGACACATTTGGGGGCGGGGCTTAAAGCTGTAATTATATTTACTTAGTAGCATTTCACTTGCTTTGTTTCTTTACTTAAAGATTCAGTATTTAGATCTGTGAAACTCTCCTGTGTTTTGTTGGGGTTTTTTAAAAGAACTAATTTGGTAATAATATTTACGCCTTTCCTCTTCCCATCCAGAACAGTTCAGTGGTTCATTCTCCCCTTACCTTTTGCTCTCTAAGTTTGCCCAAGCAAATCCAGGAAAGGAAGTCGTGCTTACAACTTTAAAAATGTACTAGCTAGTAATGGATAGAAAGTTTAAGTTTGATAAACCATCACAGCATCCTCTCAAAAGCAATTTCTCTTCCTGCCCTACATTTACCCTGAATAACTCTCCTTTTCCCGATTCTGGTGCCTTTTGTCTTTTCTTGTGCTTGCTAATTGCTTGCCAATGGCTATGCACTCACTTTTCAGGAAGGAGGTTTTTAATCTGACTTGACTAATGCATATTAAGGAAAAAAAACAAAGTGAAAAGTGGAAATAAAATACCATAAGGCAAGCTATGTGAAGTCAAGCATGGCCTGCATTGCTAATCCTGCCAAGTTTACCTTCTGGTACAACTCCACTTTGCTGCTAAAGTGAGCGGGGGAGTGTTGGCCATTCTGTTATAAAACTGCTAGAGCTGATGACAGTAAGAATTTCCTTTCCATGAGGTATTACAAAATTGGAAGAGAAATGTCTTCAGAAATTTCAAAGCTTCTTTGGAAAAAGGAAATTCCCAACACATTTCATTTTGAAATCATGACAAACATTTCATTTCAAGTATTTCAAATCAAACTTCTACCAACAACAGAAGCAAACACAGCTCTGAGGTGCCACTTAGCTGCACTTAGCAAATGCGAAAACCCCTGGCATGTGGATCTCCAGAGCAGCACATAGGATGGGAACTTCCATGGGTGCCTATTTATTAAAACTTGGGTCATAAATCTGAGGCCACATTATAGGTGGGTGGCCAAGCATACAGTTGGGCAAACTGGCAGACTTCTGGTAGAAGTCTGTTTGGCAGGCAAATTTTGCAACTCTCCTTGTAGGAAAAGTTCCCAGTCTGCCCCCAGATTCCTAGATCAGCATTCTCCTGTGAGATGATTTCATGCTATTTATTTCACATTCTGAACAGAGAAAGAACATCAGTTTGGAAATTTCTAGAGCAGTTATAGTTAAACTGGTTACATAAAACATGACATTGTTCCCATTTCTTTTTATCTCAGATTCTCTTGATTTTCTTTCAGGTGAATTCATTTTCATTGTAGACATCCTATTAGATCCTGTTATCTCTCACACCTCTTAGCTCACAGTTCCTATCGAGCTTGAGTCCTGAGTTGGGATCTTCCTAACACATTCATTTGCTTGGTCTTTACCAACCAATGTTATTCACCTTGCTAATCTTCCAACTAACTTTGCTGCTTCTTTATAGAGTACTAACCTCCCTTCCTGTTGTGAAGAAGTTTTTGATATTCTGTAGGAAAGGAACATTCACCTCACAGCTGTATGTTATATCAGCTAGTTTTACGCACATCTTGTTCAAGTAATGTTGAAAAATATTCAGGAAAGACGTAGCTCTCAGCTGACTCAGCTGTACACTGTGCTATGTGGGACTACGCTCTGAACTGACCAGCATTACTAAAAGGCCGAAGACTCCTCAGAGTCCTGATAAACTATGTCTTATCAACAGGTTGTCAGTTGACTGATGATGGTGTGTTCTGTCTTTCCATATTAATGTAGCTTTTCTAGTAAACCTCACCTGTATCAGCAATCTCACCACATCTGAGTCAAACTTCCTAACTGCCTCCCAACACACCTCATACTGAATATAAGTGAAACACCAAGCACAGATTGCTGTCAGATACGCAGTTTTTCATGTGATGCATATTTTGAGCTGAAAGTTTTACCTCATTTTTGTTGAAACTCCTTTCTATTCTGAAATACACTTAAGGCCAGATGTGCACACCTCATATTATTTATCATGGATGACCTCACAGAGGCAGCAAGAGTCGCCCAAACATATGCTTCCTCAGAGGGTGCACCACATACACCACTTCTGTTTTCTGAAAATATTAACTGGAGATGTTTTCAAGATTGTGTGTTATTCTAGAGATTGTACTTTCACTCAAGAAATGTGTCAGCCTTCACTCTGTGAAGGGAGCTGGCTGGCCACACGTATTCATAACATGTATGCATCGGAGCTCAAACACCTGCAACTCAGATACTTAAGGTATTTAGATAATCCCTTAATGAATCTGATTCCATAGGGTAAAGCTGAGCTACATTTAGTCTGACTTACATATGCTGTCTGACAATACTACTTCAAGAGAAACCTTTCTCACATGTCTTAGATCAACATTTGAGAAGCAGCTCCACAGGAATCCATAAGATCAGAAGAATAATTTGGTGTCACTTTGAGAGCTGTCAAGCACAAAGGATGACCAAAATAGATACAGCTCTTTTCCAGCACATTATGGTAACCATATGTGATATAGGAAGTATATTATGATATTTCACGGCATCTAATGCAGCACAAGCAACAGGAACTTTTCCCACCAATATATTTTTACAACCCATTAACTAATTTCTCAGCTGCATTTGCAACCCTTGTGTGTTCTCACTCCATGAATAATCAAATTCTTGCTTTTAAGAGCACAGATATTAATTAAAAGTGAATCTATAGTTCATTTGCTGAAAGAATTCACTGTTTGTGCTGGCTTTAATGCTGTTATCTAATAAGATTTCAAATATGCCAGAGGGCTGATGAGTTAACTGCATGTGGCAAGGTCTGATGCCAGGGCATGACCAGGGTGAAAGGTCTGAGGGCTACAGGCTGGAGAGGCAAAGGTCAAGTGGCAAAGGCCACAGTCACCTGCAGCTCACCAGCCTCCTAGCAAGTAGCTGCGGGGGCAGAAAAGGAGAGAAAAGGGATGGCAGTTCCTCATGAAATTCAGTGGGTAGGGTTTGATCTTACATTGTCACCAAGGGTTTCTACAGACTTGTTTGTTTCATGCTATTCCTAGATGTAAAGTATGTTTAAACAGCATTCTTATCTTGCTGTGGCCTTCTAAGAACTCAGTGGCAAAGAACACAGAGAAAACACATGGGATGTTATAGGTTTTTGATCGTTACTCTGCAATGTTACTCTTTCTAAATTGGATGGAAGAGAACACAAATATAGTTACGGTCAAACAGATAGGGGAGGCAGCATATAGCAATCATATCTTCAAGACTAGTTGATTACAAAGGAGATTCTGTGGCTCTTCAGAGAAGCAGACTGTTTACTTTCCCCAAAGACTGAAGGTGCAAATGGACTGTAACTAGATTTGGTGTGTAGGGTGACTTCTTGAGAGGAGAATGGATGAAGACATTTCCTAAGAATACCAGATGAAGGAACCTACATTCTACCTGAGCCATAGGTAAGGCCAACAAAGATCAGAGATTGTAATTCCCTGAAAGAACTTGACTAATTAGCAGCAACTTGCTTTTAGCTAACGTGTAGCACAGGTCTGTACCAAGCCACACCATGCTAGCATTGCAAGCAGGAGCCTGATAAGGTCCTTAGCATGACGGTTGTATCACATCCAGTGTCCCGCAGCCTGCTTCAGATAGGTTTGTACCCGGCTGGAGGAAAGGCATGTCATGCCACCAAGTAAATTACAAGGGAACACTTGCTTTGATAAACACCAGAGGCTGGCATCTACCAGGAGCACAGCATAACTTCTGCCTGAGGTATGTTGTAAGAACTGGAAGAGGGGAGGGATGGAAAGGAGTTGTCCCTATCAAAGTCTGTGTCTTGCCTTGATACGGTATTAAAACAGAACCAAGAGGCATGAACTGGGAGTTGTTCCCAGCTGTGTTGGTGTAGATGCAGTTGTAGAAAGCATCTGCCAGCATTCCTGTAAAATGCACTAAATACTGTTGGGAGTCTGATTTTATTACAGTTCTGCCTGTAATAATTACAGTAGATCTAGTGTGCAACCTCCTTATGAAAGACAAAGCATCTTACATATACAGCCCGCACCGTCTTCCACAAATAGAGGTACTCCCTACTCACCCCCTTTGGAACCTAGGCTGTTTTTTCTGGCTTTAAATTTACTGTTGCCAAACAAAGACTTCAGCAAAAGCTTCAGTGGCCACCTCAAGTCATCAGCAAGTGCTTCTGCAGACACATGAAACAAGATCAAAGCCTACCTACACAGCAAGCTGGGGAATGTAGATGAAAGATGAAAAGTAAGTTTTTATTATCTTGCTCAGAGATTAGGGAGAACCATGAATGGCCTGAGGCCCTGCTGCCAGCCCTCAGCCTATGGCAGAGGCAATACAGGTGTCTGCTCACAGACTATGATCCTAGGTAGAAGGGTAGTACAGAAAGACACATACAGTTTATTTGAAACCAAAAATGACAGACAAATTTCAGTCAGGTGAGAAAACCTGATCTCTGTGTTTGACTTCAAAGACATTAGGGCTTCTTATTTAAAGATCAGATTGTCTGGGGAACTAATTAGTCCCCCTTGTAGGACAGGCTGAAAGAAACAGATTCAGTCAAGAAACTTTCAAGGAACACAGACAGTTGCGGAAAAAAGACCAAGGAATAACTCTCACTGGTGTGGAACAAGAGCAAAGGTAATCAGGGGAAGAAGGATGATCCAGAGGGCAAGTGGATGCCAGGGGAAGCAGCGGAAAACACAGAAAGCAAGATGGAACTGTATGCAGGTGTTTACAGTGTTCGGGGGGGAAAAAAAATCACCTCTCCCTCTAGCACAGCTATCAAGGGGGACAAAAAGTGGTAGCATCTGTCTATCAACCATTAACTGCCTTATTTGTGATTACAGTACCCGATCAACAACCTGTTTGAACGCAGCTGGATTGGGGAACCAGCTGCCGTTGCTGCCAGCTGAGATAAGCAGCAGTACTCACACGGAGACGTGGCTGGGCACTGGTGAGGTGTGTTCCGAGGCCAGCGGGCAGCTGCTGGCTGTTGATAGGGAACCCGCAAAATGAGAAGTGCTGCTGCTCAGATACCATCACGGCTGGCACACAGGGAGTTCCCTTCCGTGCCGAGCAGCGGTGCGGTGTGAACCATGATCACAGCAGAACATCAAAACATCTCAGGGAGGAGGTTATTGCTCTAGGCCCTGTGCAGTATGCTGTCAAAGAGCAAACTGGAGGTTAGGAGGAATGATTAAATCCAGAATTGCTTTGGGTTTGGGGGAGGCCAGTTCCAGCTCTCTGCAGAGGTTTTCATCCTACATGTCCAAGTACCTGATGAAGTAACCTACTGCAGTTCATGTTCTTGAATTACTTGGAGACCAATTCTTGTTTTTTTAAGTCCCATCTCAAGTTGTCTGCCTAACTACACTGCATGTAATTAGCATTATCAGCTCAATAGCAGTAAGGAAAATTCCAGGTAAAGTAAGGTGCTGAACTAAACAAAATCACTGAGCTGAGCAAGGAAGACAGCTGCTACTTCAGGGCAGAAGTACTGACTGTGCAATATAAAATGTTCTTTACACTCTGCTTTGCAACAGGATGACCAGGGGCAATGATGCACACTCTACCAGTGTTCATCACAAGTGCCTGCTGACAGTAGAGAAATCGCAATATACCTTTCCCCTTCATTTTTGTGTTGTTGTGTTGTTTGGTTGGTTTTTCTCTTCTTTTTCCTGGGAGGCAAATGTAAAGAAGGAGAAGGGAGCAGGAAAGGGTAGTCTATAATCTAGTTGAAAGTTCAGTATCAGGTCATAGTTTTTATTTCCCAAATTGTGTACTAAGTTGGATAGTGGAATCAACATTATGCAATATAGAATATATTGGAGAACTTGGGTCATTCTTCAAAGCAAGGAAATTCACTGTACTTGCAATTAACTGCTGGCACAATCCCTCCCTTTTGACAGTTAAGTCGCTTTCTGTGGACTGCATAAAAGGAAAGCATTAGCAAAAACGTGAGTCTTCATGCATCAATGAGAGATGACTGAGGGAAAAAGAAATTTCTAGGAATGTTAATAATTTATATGTGACATGAGGTGAGGAAGAACACTTTGCATTCCATGAGTTTCTCCCAGAACAATTCTCACATCATCATCCTGCTCCCTGCTAAAACAAATGCTAAGCATTTCTTAGGGCCAATAAACTTCATTGCATTGTTTAGAGCATTTTTGAAATCCAGTTCTTACATCAAGAAGTGATGTTGTATTTCTTTCCCAGAAAAAAATGCCAATGGCTTTCACCAAGATAACACCCCAAATGCCTTTTAACTACTGTTACTACAAAGAAAGCAAAGCTAAGGAATGTATGTTCCTGGTGAATTGTATTAATAACTCACCAAGAAATTATAACACTATGACTGGCTGATGTGATGCATCATTCATGTTGTTTCTCCAATTCTGCATTAAGAACTACATGGAGCAGACAAGGAATGGTGAGAAACTGACAGTACTGGGTTACTAAAGGTTTATTATCTTCTTAAGCATAAATAAAAATGAGTGAAACATTTGGAAGTAGGACTAGAAAGAGCTGTGTTGGCTTAGAAGTATGATAAGCAAATTGTGTTTTGTCAGTGGCCTTATTTTATAGTTGAAGATCAATTTAAAATGCCACAGCATGAAAAATAAAGCATTTGAAAATTTCAATTTCTATTAGATAGCTTTTGAAAGTTTCTTGCAAAGAAGTTGGGTAAATGACATTTTCCCGAATATCTTTCTAATAAAAGATAGTGAGAAAAGTAGGTGAAAGCAGCATGAATAGGAAACTTTAAACTAGGTCTTATTTTGGTCAGTATATCTTTGGGCTTTGAAAACTTAAGATCCTGTTCTTGTTTAGGCAATGAGCAACTTTGGCTGATAGTTCTAAAGGAATAGCTAGAAGTGTTTCAAATTATTTTGGCTTTCAGTATTTAAAAAAAACCAAACTAACCAAGCAACAAAAAAACCCACCAAAACAACAGCAACAAAACGACCAACAAACCAAAACCAACCAACCAAAAAACCTTCAACTCAAGCCACTTACAGTTACAGCACGAAAACACCCAAGCATGAAGAAAGGCTAATGTCTGCACTGGGGTAAAGGCAGTGTTTAAAAGGAAAATAGCTAAGGACCTTATACCTGCATCTCAAAGGTATTGTGATGCTTAACTGGCATTGCCTCTGTCCAAGGACAAAGAAGTTGATCTGCCCTGTGTCAACAAAGTAATTTCTAAGTCATGCTGCTAGACAGATTCAGTTATCTTCATGCAGGTTACAAAATATGTCTCTTTTGATATTGACCAGGGGAAAAAAAAGATGTGCAAACAGTAAAGTCAGCTGTACTAAGGATGGAAGCTTAAACAACCTATGTGGTGTAGGCTTTGTGCCTCAGTTACGTATGTGGAGTTTGCTGCAGCTCCCAGTTTAGATGACTTGGGCCCTGATGCCCAGAGCTGTAAGCACAATGACAAGAGGCGATGGGAATTTATGGAAGTCTCTGCAATCCGGGATTTCTGCACAAGATGTGTAGCCAGATTCATCCTCATAGCCACATAGGTGCTGTAGATTCAGTTCCCAAGGAGTTGTTCATGGCGACTGAATTTGATGTAGCTGTTCTTTAATTGTCTGTGGACAAGCAGGAAGAGCAAGCTAATTTCGTACATTACCTCAGAACTGACTAAGCCAGGGACTCAAGCCATTCATTGTTACTCATTCAGCTGGGAAACTTACACACGATACAAAGTGTGCTAGATGGTGTTGAGCTGTAGTCTCTCCAACAGCAATGGGATACTTGCCAGTTACTTCAGTGGGTGGGGGCTGGACCCTGAATCTCCATTCTCCAGCTTCCATTTCTGCAGTTGCATTTATGAGCTCTACCTACTCATTGACTACTCATTTTCCAAGTAATGGAGATTATACACTTTCTATCCACCAATCCAATTAATTTGCAAGGGAAAGATAAACATATCATGCCTTGCAGGTAATGGCAATCGTCTTGCCTTTACAAATGGGTTTCAAGCATCGGAAACATCCAGAACTACAAAAAATATATTTGTTGTAAAACAGCTTAACCATTCTGGAAGCAATTGCTTCTGATAGCTGGTGATACACAGGGGAACTGCACTGCCACAAAAAACACTGCAGATGGGAGGCCCAGGCCCTGGTATTGCTGAGGGCACTTCTTGCCTTCTGCATCAATTTGCTATTGTGTTAGTGATATCAGTAATAGCTCTGTGATGGAAGACCTTTTAAAAGCCTAGACAGATTGACTTTCAAAAGTTACTCCAGCTAAGGCAGAAATCAATTTACAAAACGAAGTGAAAGAAGTTCTGCTTTTGGAACTTGCTATTCACTGATGCAAATACTTGCAAGTAGTCTGATCCAGAAAAAAAAGGGAGATGTTAAACAGGAGGCCACTTTTGTGCCTTCTGGCTTTTAGGGTACATAAGACAAAAATTATCATTAGTATAGTGGCTGTTACAGAAGATGTGAAACTTCCTCACTGATTTATGATCTGTCAAAACCTGACAATTAAACGAAAGTATTCATTTGGAGTTCATTGTGTTTCTGCAGTTTTCTGCTGTAGCAAGTAGATTTCATGTTAAGAATCCTATTTTCTACTTAGGAAAAAAAATCAAAATTACGAAGAAGCATTGTGATAGCACTGATATTAGTAGAGTGATAAAAGCAACCCTTTGGGGTTTAAGAATTCACGAGAAATTTTACGTGTTTTGTCTTATTTCATTCTACAGTCTGACTCCCACCCCTTGATGAGCTGTGCTTCTGGCCTCTGGCTGTCATATTTTTACTGGTATTATTTCCAAACTCAATTAGAGACTGAGCACATAAAAAGCCATCTTCTAGTTTGTTGGTTAGTACCTCTTGTCTTGTCATGTTTATTTAGTGGATAAAACTCCATAAAACTACAGTTGCCCTGTTGCAGAATGGAACAGGCAATATTCCACTTCGCTTTGAAATTTGAATTCTACATTGATCTTATTTTTTAGTGCCAGCAAGCACAGACTTTATTCAAGCAAACTTTTTAAATAGGATCAGCCTTTTTTATGAATAGTATTTATAGCATCTATTTAAACCTATCGAAGCCCCATTCTTCCACCTGACAAGCTTAATGGATTCACACATTCTACATGTCCTGAAAGCTGAACCTATTTTGTGGCAGCCTTCTGCTACAGACTGAAAATGGAAACTCCCAGGGATGGGATCAAAGCCGGAGGAAAAAAATCTAAACAGAGAAGTATCTACTCAAGAAACAGCAGCAAATCAGAGGCAGAAACACAGCCAGCAGGAGACTGAGCTGTACAGTGCCCTGCAGTGGGAAATCAGATTCCGTGTTCCATTGCTGCAGAAATATAAGGAAGGACCTACATTCTTTGAAGGTGCAATAAGGTGTGTTGGACAATTCAGATTAGAGCAAACGTCTGCTTCTAATAAGAATCCATTCCACTGTGCACAAAGCCTGAGTGAACAAGCATGAGATTTGCATCCTCCTGTACACCCAGAAACCTGCCACCCTCCCAGATCCACAGGCTCCATTCTGCCTTACCTGTGCCCCAAAACAGGACCACGAAGACCTGATATAGTAGAGTCTATAATCATGTTTAAAAAGGCAAACCAAATTGAGCAGACTGGTCATTTGATATTTCTGATTTAAAACAGCTGACTTAAATTAAAACAAACAGACAAAAAAAAAAATCTAACAAAAAAGCCAGCCTTGGCACACATTTGGGACAAAAAAACTGCTCTCTATCAGAAAAAAAAGAGATGCTTTCTCTTTTTCCAGCCTACAATGCATTAAAACAATCTGCTTATCACTCAGTGATTATTGTATCTGCAGTTTGACCTCTTTTTCTCCATTTCCAAAGCCATAAACCAGCTTATGACGCTGAAGCAGTTGTGGGACAGCAATTAGGAAGTAAGGAATATAGCAGTTCCAAAATGATGGCTCCTGTTCCACTGTTGGAAGATCTGCATACGTTTAAGTGAAGATGGTTGGTTGGGATTGGATAGGTGAATTTATTTCAGTTTTCTTTTACAAAAATACTTTTCAAACTGGACATAGGGCAGTGAAAGTAACATATGACTCATTTCCCATCAGAAAGTTAATTTAAAAAAAAAAAGTTGAAGTCTACTGTAGGCATTTTCTCACCTACACGGTTGCAGAAGCATCTGCAATTGGATTCCAAATTGTGCTTGCTAAAACGCAGAGCATTGCATGCTGTGAACAGAAAAGTTTTACAACAGTGGCTTATTCATGTACTCTAGTGGGTGGATCTACTGTTTAAAGAAGTCAAAAAGAGATGGCAAGGAGCATATATCTCTGCCTACAGTTAGTGTTGGCAAACACCCTTCTGAGTATTTCAGATGAGACTGTTTTAATTTATTTATAAACCTCACATACTCTGGAGTTTTATTAGTCTGCATTCCACTCCCAGGAACAAGTTCCAAAGAGCTCCAGGAATACAGAAAAAGATAAAGGGGACTGCTGTTTTGGGACTGGCAACAGAGGCTATAAAGTCGTGCCACTGAATGAGGGGTGATATCGTCAGAAAGAGGAAACAGTGTCAGGTACAGGTACAGGACAGAGCTGTTCACTTCTCAATTAGAGGCACAATGCAGCAAAATGTACATGAGAGAGAGGCGAAGGCCTATGCAGTCATTAAAACTAGGGTCTGAATACAGGAGATACAACTTGCAGAAGTCAGGTATCGAAAAGGCATGCCAAAGAGCTACGAAATGGAATTTGCAGTCACTCTTATTATGGAGTGAGACTGATCTCAGTAAGAACCTAAATCTTCTGGCTGTTGCCACTCTCACCTCTGTGCTGAAATACACCTACCAATTCAGGACCAAACGTCATGTTTTTATTGCACGTTCAAGACATACTGGAAATATAGAAGAAAAAAAGAATTGTCTACAGTGTCTGCAACAATTCCACACCTGAGTTTCTCTCTGAGCCACATGTAAAATTTCCATACCTGCATTTACTTCTCGGTATAGAGTCCAAGGAGTAGAACAGTAGAATTCCTTACCTAATGACGAAAAAATAACTGCTGCTCATTTTGCTCAGCTCAGAGTTTCAGGCTGCAGCACTAATTTCTTTTTCATATTTGTAGAGTGGTGACAAGGATGTTGTAACTGCTGTTTGCAAGAACAATCTGTAGACTCATACCTACACCTTTATTCGGGAGCTATGTCACATTTATCTCAGAACATCATTCTTCCACACCTTACTACAAATGTTTTACCTTGAAATTGTCCTGAAGCCTCTAATAACTACCTGTGAGTCAAAGAACTCAAATTCCAGAAATCTGGATGGCAACTACTTATCTAGGATACCTGCCATTTTGAGAGCTGCCTACAAGAAACCTGTTGCTCAGCAGTATGTGGAAAGGCTAATGTACATTGAAATGCCACTGAGACTTCAGTCTTCCTATAGCCACTATATGAAGCAACAGCACTGGAAAGAGGAGGCAAGTCTGCCTGCAGAATGCTGCCTGGTTTATGTCTGCCATGTGTATTAAGCATCCATTAAATCTGGTGGGATTTACAATAACTTGTCTTGGCATGTGGTGACTTCAAGAGGAATTCACGTTAGTTTGGGGTCCCTTCTGAACAGTTGTCAGGTCCTGGATACAGTTCCATCTTTTGTAGATGCTTCACAAGGGGATGCCTTTGTTCCGTAAGCAAAATGTAGACCAAACAAACTGAAATTAGCTTCTTTTACTGGAAATTATATGCCCAGCACAGAATTCGGATCTGCACAGTTCCATGCCATAGTATGAACTGGTCTTGAATTTACTTCTCTGGAAATATATCAAACATCAGTTCATCAATCACCTATCACTGGCATGGGAGAGCAAAAGAGACCTGAACTGTGGTTTGCACTGGAGAATGAATAAACTGCATCTCCACACCAAGGAATTAATTTGGTAGCAATAGAGTGATACTGATCCAAGCAGAGACAGGAATCATTTCCTTTCCAAATGCATTTTACTTTCTGACTAGTGAATTTCTGAATGAAAATTAGATAGGACTTTAATTTTAATTAATCATAATTTCACTTTTCCATCATTCATAGAAAATTGTATGATTAGTAGGAAGTTGCCTACAACAACAGAATCAATGAAAATGAGATAGGAAAGAATCACAGAATCACAGAATCACACAGAATCACAGAATCACAGAATCACAGAATGTTAGGGATTGGAAGGGACCTCAAAAGATCATCTAGTCCAATCCCCCTGCCGAAGCAGGACACCTAGGTGAGGTTACACAGGAAGGCGTCCAGGCGGGTTTTGAATGTCTCCAGAGAAGGAGACTCCATGACCTCCCTGGGCAGCCTGTTCCAGTGTTCCGTCACCCTCACTGAGAAGAAGTTTCTTCTCAAATTTAAGCGGAACCTCTTGTGTTCCAGCTTGAACCCATTACCCCTTGTCCTATCATTGTTTGCCACCGAGAAGAGCCTGGCTCCATCCTCGTGACACTCCCCCTTTATATATTTATAAACACTAATAAGGTCACCCCTCAGTCTCCTCTTCTCCAAACTAAAGAGACCCAGCTCCCTCAGCCTTTCCTCATAAGGGAGATGCTCCACTCCCTTAATCATCTTAGTTGCCCTACGCTGGACTCTCTCCAGCAGTTCCCTGTCCTTCTTGAACTGAGGGGCCCAGAACTGGACACAATATTCCAGATGTGGTCTCACCAGGGCAGAGTAGAGGGGAAGGAGGACCTCTCTCGATCTACTAACCACCCCCCTTCTAATACACCCCAGGATGCCATTGGCCTTCTTGGCCGCATGAGCACAGTGCTGGCTCATGGTCATCCTGCTGTCCACCAGGACCCCCAGGTCCCTTTCCCCTACACTGCTTTCTAACAGGTCATTCCCCAACCTATACTGGAACCTGGGGTTGTTCCTGCCCAGATGCAGGACCCTACACTTTCCCTTGTTATATTTCATCAAATTGTTCCCTGCCCAACTCTCCAGCCTGTCCAGGTCTCTCTGGATGGCAGCACAGCCCTCTGGCGTGTCAGCCACTCCTCCCAGTTTAGTGTCATCAGCAAACTTGCTGATAGTACACTCAATTCCCTCATCTAAATCGTTAATGAATATATTGAATAATATTGGCCCCAATACCGATCCTTGAGGCACTCCACTAGTTACCGGCCTCCAACTGGACCCTGCCCCATTGATTACGACTCTCTGCCTTCTTTCCTTCAGCCAGTTCCCAGTCCACCTCACTACCCAAGGGACCTTAAGAGATTATCTAGTCCAATACTTTGCTTCAAAGCCAGAGAAACAGGCTTTAGTTTTTCCTGTCCGATGTTGTCTTCCATATTCAATAAGATGCATGATGGGATAAGACTTTAGGGAGAATGGCAGAAAGAAATGCTCTTCTCCAACGCTGTCTAAGAACTGAATTACAGGATGCACTCCACTACAAATTCCACTATTTGGACATGACTACGTAGTGAAACATGAACCTCATTTCTCAACACTAATTGTCCTGCAGTGCTTCTTTGGTCCATTTCTTTCCCATTCGTAATCATTCATTACTGAAGATGAGGCCCAGTTTCTCCACTTCTTTGTGGTCTTCTGAGCAAAGATTATGTGGTATTCACTACACAGATGGCTACAGAAATTGAAAGACAGAAAAAAATGGCCTTGAAGATTTTAGTTCAAAGAACACGACAAAAGTCCCAAGGCCCTTTTTTTTTCTGAATCTATTTGTGGGGAGAAGGAAAGGAAGGAAATACTCACTTTCTGCATTTCATCTCTTTCATTTAAGACAAGCAGCTGTGTTAGCTACTGCTACATCCACCTTCATAGCAGCACGCATCGTTAGTTGGCATGTTACTACCTCTGGGAAAACTTTACTCACTGTCTACTATTTCAGATCTTGTTCTTCTCCCTAGGCCCAGAAGAAATAGGTTTCCTTCAGGGTCTTCCACATCCTACATGGTTTAAGCACCACAATTCACCAATATATTTAAAAAAAAAAATAAAATTGCACCAACCCTTCCAAAACTCCTCTCTCCGGCATCAGATTTTTAAAGTTAGCTATGGACACACAAACACTAAAACCAGTAAAAAATAATTGCATTGCCTTTACTCAAAAAGCCAGTACTCATCCAAGGTGTGCTCCCACAGAATCCGAACAAAAGTCACACTTAATTATTTTTTCCTCAGGGGTGGCTATATACGTTCTTAGTTGTTTACACATCTGAACACCAACAAACACGTTTATGGCTCACTAGCCAAAATGCAGTACTATAGCAGTTGGATAGGTCACCTCTTACTATAAGGTTTACCTCTAATTAAAAGACCAAATGTGCCATTAAGTCCCCCACTGTTGTATGACCAGACTTGCTAAGCTGCCTGTTTTTTGGAAATACAATAATTTCCATGAACTTTATTTCACCTCCGTTAACATTATTGGTATCAAATAGCCAGCAAATGATCTAATAAGTCACGGTTCACTGAGTACCTTCAAAAATATCAAGAGTAGTGAAGTGAGTCTAACAATAAATATCTATAAAATCTAAAAATTATATGTTCTGCCTCTCTTTTCTCATCAAATTCAGAAAGAAGGCATGGAAAGAGTTGTACTTAGACAAAGAAAAGGTCTGTGACATTTTTGATTGAAATATAAATACTTAGTAATATCAGTGAGGCAATAGGAAATTTATTGCACGTTTGCATTTAAAGTGATACTATTTGAAGAAGTGCTGCAACTCCCAGTAAGAGTGAAACCTCTCTACTTCTCTGCTACTCAGTGAAGCAGTGATTTAACTTTCAATGTGATATCTGATGCATGTCCAGCTAACACATTTGCAGTTGCACATCTATATATAGCAGCCTATTAGTAGTTTAATACTATTCCAAAATACTGTGAGTCCCGGTGAAGCTGTTTATTTTCAGTCTATGACTGAATAATTGATATAGAAGTAAATGGAACCAGTTTAGACTTGCTGAGACCCTGGACCAAAATCTCTTAGTCTTAGCTATTCTGGTAAGAAATCTATTCTCAGCAATAAGTAGACTATATTTAATCAGAAGCACAAATAAAGTAACTTCCTGCCAATTTCCATGCAAAGGTAAGTGGGTAATTATTGACAGCCCATGCCAATATTAAATTATAAACTGTCCCTGGTTTCTGCAATGCAAAGCCTCACCAAACAGTATGAGATCTTTGAAAAACAGGGTAATAAGAGCATATCAAGAAGATGAAAAAAATATCTTCACCAAAATATGTAGGAGTACCTTCACCTCAGCAGTTCTATGTTGCTAGGAGTAGACAAAACCAGAGACTACCTTTTCAAAGGGATTTGTAGCTTGCCTTTCTTTGAATAAATGTAATTCACACCTTATCTGTCCATCTGTAGAATAATACCCAAAGCTGATCTGTGCTTGACATGCAAATGCTAGGTCTATCATTTGCATGCACAACTGATATACAGGGACCCATTTGCACTTACATATGTAGAAGATGACATTTGAAAAACTGGCTCCTAGCATCATTCCTTCTGTGAATGTTATGCAGCCATCTGTACAAAAGTAGCAACCAAATACTTTGCCATCAGCAGAGTGTTAGCCTTTCAGATATGACTGGTTGAAAACGTTGATTTTTGGTTTTGTTTTTGTTTTTTGTCCAAACTTAATTTCAACATAAAATTGCTATTTTAACTAATACAATTTTTCTACATAATGTTAAATATGCTGTTGGTTTTCAGCTGAATCCTTCCTTTTCTCACCATTGCCAAATTTGATTGATCTGATAGATGCTAAGCATGTTTATGACCCCAGACTACGGTTTTCTCTGTGGTACTACGATCAGGGATTCTTGTGACACATCCTAGCAGCTCAGCAAGAGAAGTGTGATCTCTTGAGGGACTGTAGCTTATGAAAAGAAACATTACCTCAGATAACACCACAGCATTTTTGGGGAAAAGTATCAAGGTTCTTTTCCTTATCCCACTTCCAAAAGCATTAAAAAAAATCCAACAATGAAAGAATTTTCTCTCCAGTCAATTCCAGTGAATCTGAAAATCCAAATCTGCCACACAATGGCACATCTTTCTTCCAGGTGGGAAGTAATTCCAGGACGTCTTTTTCAGACAGAACTGTTGTGACAAATTGTCAAAAATATTTCTTTGCATTAAGATCAATGTAAAGTCAGCTGTTCAAGTATAAACTGGTCAGAGCTCCATTTTCAATGAAGTATGTTGTCACTTGATCAATGGAGTGGATGGACAAAGTATGCAATGAAAGAGGCATGAAGGGCAGGACCTCAGATGATGAGAACCATGTATGAAATCCACGGGTCATGCACTGTGCAAAATGCTCAGTATGCTAAAGCTGTCAAGGGCTACACTGTTGAGACTGCAGTGTGCCAGATATTAAATACGCATGCTACATGTTAGATTATATCTGCCTCAAATAACCTAAACACAGGTGATGGGCAATGGGAGAACCCACCAAAGTGCATGAAAACAAGAATGTGGCAATTTTCCAAAATCTGCTGAAATAGCACACGTTAGGACAGGTGTCCTCTGCCTCTGCACACAGTGCCAGAGAAGTTAATTAGACAAGTGGAAGAGTGACTTCTATTTGATGTATTAATCTGTGTAAATACTCATTGCATGTTATTCTTCCTCAGTATTTTATATGCGACTAAGATCAGGTGTGCACACGTATAAACAGATCAGAGATGTGAATGGAATTTTTGCAGTGAATCATAAGCAGTTTTATATTCTTTAAATCCTCAGCAGCCTGGGGGGGGGGGGGGGGCAAAAATCTATTTTNAAAGATACTTTTATATTTTGTCTATACATTTAGGACAAATTTTGCTGTCAGTTATACGAGTATCTGTTGAACCAAACAGAATTTTATATAAGAAGAAAAACAAAGAAAAACCAAAACAAACAACAAAACCCCAAAACAACTACAACAAACCTCTTCCTAACGAAATGTTGCTGCAAGCCAACACGCTTCAGAAAGAAACATTGCATCGGACTTTACTTGCAAAACCTCTTTGGAGAGCTAAGGTGCCCAACAATATCTGTGCTCCCTTTAGGAGGAGATTATTTGCAATTTGCCATTTTCTTCTCCCCCTTTTCCTTCACATCTTGCCTTGCTGTTTAAAAGAACACTGAATGCAGGAATGAAGCAATCTTATCCCACTTTGGTAATGCTTTATTCTCCCATCCTACTTTCATAGTGTTTTATACACGCTTTCTGATACGGTAAATTATTGCACAGAATGCAAGACAAAGACAATTGATGATCTAGCAGCCAGTGGACTTGAGATTTGCTTTTGTATATGTTTGAAAAACGCATTTAGGTGCCCAGCCCTCAACTAGCAGCTGAAACCAGCCAGCAGTGTTTTGTTTTTGCTACCAGAAACCTTTCTAAGTCTAGTTTTAGTGAAAAGTGACATCAGGTAGGTGACAGCTTTTATGAAGTATATGTTTAAAATCATTCTCCCTTCCCCAGGCTGACATCCATTTCCATAGAAACAGAGATGGAAATGAACCATTAGCAGCCATGAGTCAATTTAAGCTACTAGTGGTCAATTTCTATCACTGAAAAAGGAGCTTGAATTAGTGAAAATGTGAGTTACAAAATGACCCTTTAAAAAATTTTTTAATGTATTTTTCTGCACTTGTGAGGCTGGGTCTCTGTGGAACACAATCACAAAAGCACTTGGAGGCAGCAGGGAAGCAGAGGAGGAGGATGAGAACTCCAGATCACATGCAATAGCTGGAAATAAAAAGCAAAACAAAAGGCAGATGAAACTTCAGGGTTCTAAAGCCCCAGAATTAAAATGCTAATTAAAAAATGCATAGACTTGTTTTTTTAAACAATGACTTTTTAATATCTTTGTTTGAAAACCAAATTCTCAAGTCCCTTTAACAACTGCAACTATATTCTTCAGGAATTCACTTTCCTTGGAAAGGTACAATTACAGGAGAGAAGCAGCTATCTAAGTCACAGGGATATTCAGTTACTAATCATATATACTGTGATATGTTGTTTTACCAGTGCAGTCTACTCCCAAAGACATGAAAGAAGGAATTCCAAAGGGGTTTTTGTTTTTTTTTTGTTTTTCTGCTACGTAATTGCAGAATGCTGAGCTGTAAGAATGCTAGACTTGAGGTCTGTGGAGATCATGGTTTAGCAGCATGGTACAGATACTGAACCTCACATTTCTTTTATTGTGGTGAAGCTCCATTGCCATTAATGGCATTACTCCTGCTTTCTAAGCATGAGAAGCTTCCTTTGTGGGAAATCAGGGCAATGAAAACCAGTTTTGCAGTGGCTCCTTTCAAGCCTAAGTGTGCATGTGTTGTGCTCTCTTTGCACATTACATCAACCACAATATTCAACTGCCATTCTTGCTCTTGTGTCTTTATATGCAGTTAAAAGTCTACGTATTTTTTCTGGAGTTTGTACCCACTGCACAAGGCTTTAAAAGCAGCAGCTAGGGGTTTGTGCTGCAAAATCATACTTCTACTTGAAGACAGTGCAACAGCATTTCTGCATAGCAGTTTGGACGCCCAGTAGCTTCTTGTCTCTTTGGATGAGCTTCACTCCCTCCACAGATGGTTAAAGGATGAAAACTTCATGCTTAGTATTTTTTTTTTAAGGAATTCTGCCTGATTTCTACAGTGCATTGATATAAAGGTCAAATTCCAACAGCTTCTGCCAGAGAATTCTCTGAATTCTGTTCTTTTTTTTCCAGGACACACAATGAAGCAGTACACTGGCCTAAAAACGTTTCAACTTTTGGAGGAATTGTTAATTTATTTTCTTCCAAAAGAAGTGTCACCTTTGCAAAGCATTAGTTGATTTCTGTATTTAGCTCCGTTATTTCAGTATTTAGTCTTCAGCTTTGGGTTGAGTCCTTTTTTTTTTCAGTCTCTAAAGCTCTGAGAAGCGAAAAAGAACATCATGTTCCTGTGGACTGCCCAGGACACATGCTTCACATCTGTGCCAAGTTTGCAGCTGACCAATTGGCCTGCATAGCAAGAAGACTCATTTTCAAAATTTACAATCTTTTTTTTGGTGTTTGCCAGATAGGCCGATTCGCTGTGAGACTTCTTTGATTTCACTGACGTTTAGAGCCCCATCCAGTTCCCAGTGAAGTCAATTAGTGTCTCTTTCCAGCCCCTATAGCAAGACTTGGATGAATCTCTAAATGAGCAGAATTGTTTCCCATCACCTGTTTTGCCCACTGAGACATTCAAAAGATCACTGACACCCATTCTGTAACATTGTATAACGGCATTTATCCTGGAATTTAAAGGAATTGCGTGATCTTCAAAGGTAGCTACCAAATTAAAGGTGGCAACTGAGTCAAACTAACAAATTCCCTAATGTTAAGCCTCTCATTTAAATGGTAATATTAATGGCATTATTCTGTTTGATTTGTTCCATAAATAATACGTGTCTTTTAGAGTCCTAAGTCCTGCTCCCTGAACATGGTGGCTTGTCTGGGTGAAGGAAGCACATGAACGAGCAAGTGTTAGGCACCTAAACTAAAATACTATGATGTGATTTTACTAGCAGAATTTTTATTCTTATTATTAATATTATTATTATT
>VWYH01005186.1:18820-34627 GCA_013399365.1 Pampusana beccarii | reverse complement strand
GCTCACTGAATGTATGTTGTCTTGGTGAAAAGCCTTCTCATTGCTACATAGGTGTATCCAGGAGAAAGCACCGGTGCCGCTGGATGTGCCTGTACCTCCCTTCTGACCTGGAGATCAAGTCTGTCTTTGGACCTGGAAGGACAAACCTTTGAAAGAGTTATGGAAAGGACTCTGTATGGTATTGTTGGTAATAACACAGCCATGAAACTTCAGGGAGTCAATTCCTGGATTCACTACACTAGATTAAAGAAAAGTACAGAGACTGGGTAGAAATCAGAAGAGATGACTCCTTTAGCACTGAAACTTAAGAAAGCTTCATGAACTGCATTTGGACTGAAATAGAATCTTATACAGAATTTGATTGTATTCAAGGGGTTTTGTTAATATTGATTGTAGCATTAATATTAGCCCATTTTCTTTGTAGACACATAAGCCTTTGCCTGTTGTATGGTATAGTAAGTTCACAGACTGTTAAATTGTGAGAATCCAGGGACCTAAAATGTACATTTTGTAATAATCCAGAAGACAATGCAGATAGTGAGCAAGACCAATTGCTGGGTATACACACATTTCAAATAAAGAGGTTCCTGTATTAGGAATGCACCTTCCTATTAATATATCTTGGGACCACTTTTTGGGAAAACACTTCATTCGAATGTTGATCAATCTAAAAGAATCATGACTGAGTTAGAGGAGATTTGGCAAGTTACTACCATCTTGCATGAGGTGCAGGAAAACAATACCTCTTACAGATTTCAAGAAACTTGCACAGGATTGATGTCCTAGATTCCTGATTTACAGGCATATATTAAGAAATTGACTGTCATCATTGTATTAGCAATTGTTATATTTCTATGTTACGTTGCAATGTGTGATGAAGTGTTGTGTTGCCATCACTAAAAGAGTTTAGAAAAGGTGAGACTTATTTGACATATAGATGTACACAAAAAAGTCTCAAAGGGGGAAATTGTTGTCATCACTTAAAAGAATGAATCATGTCTGCAATTGCTAACCTAGAGATATGTAAATCCTCTCAGTTTCAGGTTGCTCATATAACAAAGAGTGACTTGCAAAACATTTGATCACAAACTACAGGCACTACTGACCTTGCAGCTTTAGATCTTTCGAAGACTGAACAATTACTTGAGTCTTGCTTTAACACATATCTCAAGATGGGTGGATAAAGTGTCCCTCAGCTGAATGTTGCTCTATGTATGCTAAAAGGGTTATGTAATGCAGTATGGAAATGTGTAACTAGTTGGCTCTTTAGGACTGCCCTGAGTAGTGATAAGATTTTGTATATAATGCCTTTTATTTTTCTTGTGGGGAAAGACAGAAACCATGATGGCATCCAGGATGGAGATGAAGGAAGAGCAGAAAGGGATGGGGAGCAGGATGGAGGCTCAGAGGGGAGGGAGAAGCCTGAGCAGGGGAGACGGGCAGAGAGAGGGGACAGGCTGCAGGGGAGAGAAATAAGGCCAGGAAGCAGGACACAGTGATAGAAAAAAGAGAAGGACAGGGAGCAGAAGAGTGATGTGGAGAGAGAAAAATTAGCAACAAGTTATAGGACAGATGGGGAGGAATCACAAAATACAGATGGGGAGCCAGAGAAAGAAGAAAATAGTGATGGGCTAAAGACAGAGAGGGGGAAATTACAAAACGGGGGCAGGGAGCCAGCCAGAGAGCAATGGGGAGAGACCAAAAATAGCAATTATGGGCAACTGCTGCCATTTCTTGAGCTCTCCCCAGGAACTGCATTGCCAGGAGCTTCAGAAACGTGCTGCCTGCAGAACCCCTGCCCTGGGCTCAGTTTTCATTCCTGATGTTGGTGACGAGCATCACCTTGCAGAGAGGCCACAACTGGGGAAAAAAAGCCCAGCTGAGAGGAATAAACTCACACTACTCTTTTTTTTTTTCTTGGTTTTGTTATAAGAAAAAATTATATTTAACCTCCAAATACAACTGTCAAGGAAGAAGGACCCAGGCACACCAGGCTGATCACATTTAAAGCCTGAACCCATTCAACAGCTGCACAAACCACCGCTCTCTCACTCCCGCTACGCCTACTCCAGCGCTGCAGGTACAAGCAGCTGCCTCGTTTCTTGAGTGCTCCCCAGGAACAGCAACACCAGGCAGCTCAAAAACACAGACTGCCTGCAAAATCTTGAGCACAGCTTAACTCTGGACAATTCTTTTCCTCTTTTTAGGCCTGGTGGTTAAAGACTCGTCCATCAAGAGGTGGCTGGGGACCATGCCAGGGCTGTCAGCGCAGCTTTCTGGATCCTGTGGCAGTGCAGGGCAGAGGGACAGGCTGTCAAATGCCGGGGCCAGGGACTCATGTGGGGTGTCAGGGTCACTGTTTTTTCCCAGTGAAGCCCCAGCCGGTGTCAGCCCCGTGCTGCAGCCCTGGGGCTGAGCCTCAAGGACTGGGCATTTCCGCAGGTGCTTAACGTGCCGGGCACCACCACTGGCTGCCCTGGGCTTCCCCCCTTTGTCTCTAGCTCTGGGGGCACCACAGAATGGCTCGTCCCCTCCACACAGCTGTCCTGACCCACGCCTGCAGCTTGCGCATCACGTCCACATCCCACAGCTGATTTGGGGGTGGCAGGTTTCTCTTGTGGCACCCTGGGAATGGCAAGGCAGACCTAGTCCCTCCCTTTCGATCTTTGTCCCCAGAGTGATCAAGTGTAGACACACTGCGTGCTGGACAGTGTCCTGCAGAGAGTTGACGGCTGGTGGCAGAGCAGCACTGAGACACCTGACACCTCTTCAGAGTTTTGGCTGTTTAAATGCTGACCTGAACTTTTACTGAAACGGATTTGCTTGGGCAGCTCCCTATTAGCCCTGCCAGGCTACAACAAGCTTTTAATGTTCCTGCTGCATCTCCCCTAAGCTGTCTTGCCCTGGCTGGTGCTGACAGGAGGGGACAGTGGCTGGCGACAGCCTGGTGGGTGGCAGGACACCAGGTAGCAATGGGCCCAGGGCTGTTGGGAGAGATACCACGTGCCCAGAGGCTGACAAGAGGTGACACTGGGTGTTGAAGGATGAGGGGGTGACAGGAGGGACACCACACGCCCAGGTGGTGACAGGACACTGGGCAGTGACAGGCCCAGGGAGTGACAGGAGGAGCACAGTCAGGGAGAGGGCTGGGGGATGACAGGACATTGGGTGGTGACAGGGCAGGGGACAGCAGAGACATCAGCATCCCAGGGCAGTGACAGGACCTGAGCTGCCAGGCTCCCCCTCCCCTAAGGGGAGCTCAGCTGCCATGCCCATGTGGCGAGGCCTTTTGTCACAATGCACCAGTAATGTGGTGTGCGGGGTCAGTGTGGTGCCACTGAACATGGCAGTGACACTAGTGACACTGCAGTTCAGCCCACACTGCCGCCCCCACCCTGCGTGACTTTTCCCCATGCTGCTGCAGGCCCTGACCGGGTGTGGGGGCCATGGCACCATCTGCTGCAGTAGCTGCCGTCATGGAGCAGTGACTGCCTGGCTCAGCCATGTCCTGTGTCCACTACAAGCTCACCTCCAAATTGAACTGTGATGCAGTGACCTTCCACAGCCTCAACATCACCCTTGGCCACCTCAAACACCGAATCATGAGCTGTGAGAAGCTGAAGGCGGCCAGCTGTGACCTGCAGATTACCAGGGTCCAGGCCAAAGAAAGTGCTCGGAGGTGTCAGGGACAGTCCAGTCGGCAGTGTCACAGACCATCTGTGGTGTCCATGGCTGCAGAAACCAGGCTCTGCTCTTTGTGGCTCGTCCCCACGTAGCATGAGTCAGCCTGGAGACCATCTCGCTAACGTGCAGGGAGACCAGGGAGGCAAGTGGCACTGGGGACTAAGGGGTGGGAAGTGATGATGTGATTCGGCCATGATCAGCGGCTGTGGCTTCTGCTGGGGCCTCACAGAGCTGCTGTTTTGTAGCTGCTGTTCTGACAACTCACCTCAGATCTGTGTTTTAGATGTGTAGAAGAATGTGTGCTGGTGTGCGACATAGAAAATTTTGGTTTCCTGGAGTTCTTCTAGGTAAAATGTGGGAGGATATCTTATAAAACCAAATGTGCCATATTTCTCTGAAATCTGGAAGAGAAAGCTGAAAGTGATGGAAATAGAACAGGTGGCTAATTTGAAGCCATAAAAATAAAAAATCATAATAAAAGAAGAAGTGGTTTTGGTGACTTAATTTGATCTTCAGCTTGTTTTACTCCACTGCATTGGAAAACTGCTTTTGTGGCTGTTGCAGAAACTGCTCATAAGCAACATTTTGGATCCAGAGTGTGTCTGTGAGTTATAATCTATGCAGAGCCTTTAAAGCCACCTTGCACATCAGTATTCTCTGTATCTAAACTACACTTTGGAATTCCCATTAATGTAAACTTCTTTTCTACACCAAAGACATTGTCATTATGATGGCCTTGAGCAACATTTCGTCATTAATTTCTAACCATGTTTTGTTTTGTTTTCCTGGTACTACTTTTTAACCATATCAGCGCGGAACTGAAGTTTTAAGGCAGAACATTTATGGCAAATATATGTAAGAAATTTTATTGAGAAGTCATAAATACTTTTAAATCTAAGAAATGGTGCTTGATTCTCAGAGATGATAATGGTTTCATATTACTTAGTACAATATTTCAATTTGGGAACCTTCTATCTTGATAAGTTTGCATGTGATTAAGGACTTTGGGATGTGACTTTGGAGAAATAAAAAGACTTTCTGAGTTAATTAAATCCTTACTTTTAAGCACAAGTCAGATTGACAAAAGCCCAGTAGCCACTTACTGGCCATCACTGGCAGTAAATCAAGTTTTGTGCTACAAGGGAATAGGAATCAATAGAAAACAAGCATGTATTGATCTACATGTACATATGCATTCAAGGACAGTCTATTCAGAGGGCAGATGTCAATGCTTCTCTTCTGAAGGTCAAAGAATTGTCACAAAATACTAAAAGAGGACTTATGCCTCTTTTTGCATCATACAGCTGTTGTGCATGTTCAAATTAATCTCGTCAGGCTTGCATAACTTGTGAAGAAATGCATTGGTTTCTGTCCTCATCTGTATATTCTCATTTGAGAGGTTTGCTTTAGAGCAGAAACATGTCAGATTGGACAGTGATGGAAACATAAAGCTGAAATCGCATGCCAAGAGAATGAGCAAACCCTGCTGTCCCCAGGGCCAGGGGGAAACAGGGCTGGAAAAGGATGCCTGGCAAGAAATGGGTTTTCTGTCAGTGGTATCTCTGCTGCCCCTTGGAGTCTCGGTGGAGGTGAAGATGATCTCCAGGAATGACAAGGTGTTGCTGACAGGCCCACTGTGAAAACTGTTGGTCTGTTCCTCAGCTGTACCATCAAGGGGATGAGTGAAGGCTGGTGGAGAGAAAATACAAAAGTTTGAAAGTATACACACATGTGTGGAGACCACAGTGCGATGTGCTTCCTGTGCATTGACTGCCCTACATCTACTGGATAGAAAAGGAACAGCCTGGCCACACTTCAGAGGTGGCAACCAGTTTCTTGCACAAAGGCACCAAATCTGTCTGCAGTGCTGTCTGGGGTGTCTGTCACACCGCCACTCCGAATGAGGATGGCCGCCCTGTACAGGACCATCGCTGTCCCTGCCCAATGCATGTAGCTGTGTGTGAGAGCCTTGGCACCTCATGTAACAATACAGGCCTGCAACTGGCAATAGATGGAACAACTTTCCTGAATTTGATTCGGCAATATGGGGATGTTCATGATACCACTGCCATTACAGTCAAAGGAGCTATAGTCAACCTAGCTGATGGAAAAAACAGAGAGAAACTCAGCTTTCCCTGAAACTCATCAAATAAATCCCTGCATAGGCTGCCCCAAACATAACAAACAGAGAAAGATTCTATCATCCTAAAAGTGGATACCTGATGCCACTTCTATTGGCCAAAGAGGTTCCTCACCAGCCTACAAGAAGATGCCTCCAGATGCTGCCTCTCCTCTCAGCATTGCTCCACTCAGCTTGCAGCCAGCTCCACGTACCTTGCATCACCTCTGGCACTTCAGATGTCACCACATCTTTGCATCTCAACACATCAGCCCTGGCCTCCACCTCCATTAATTAGCACGGGAGCTAAGACAAGGAGCTCACATGCAGATGTCTATTGTGTGTGCACCTGAGCTGAGACCAGAGGAATCCACCTCCTGGGTGCCTGTGCTGTGTGTGGCGGCAGCTGACGACTACAGACATGGAACAAGGGCTGAATCCCTTCCCTCAGAAATAGCAAATTTGATCGTTCCCTGTCCCTGCCTGGGTGTCCTGTCTAGAGATGGGACAGGGAAAAGCTGATTCCTACACCATAATATTTTTCTAATGGGAGAAATGACTCAGCAGGAAAAAAAGTGTCTCTCCCCAGCTGAGGGAGGGAACATCAGCAATGACTTCAGCCTGTTTCACAGCAGGGTTTGCTGGAGTCCCACGGGCACTCGGAGAGCACCCAGAGGGGACAGAGAAAGTGCTGCCTTGGGCTGCTCCTCTGCTGCTGAGCTGGGCTGGGCTTCTGGGACAGAGGGAGCTCCTGGCAAGCGGCAGCGCTGCAGAGACAGCTCTGCCCCAGAGCTGGGCTGGGGGGCCTTCGCAGGCAGTGAGAGGAGACCTGCGACACCGAGAAAGCTTAAAGGCAGTTGGGAGTGGGAAGATGCTGAGAGCTCACTGAGGGAGAAATCTTCACAGCCCTTGACATGGTAAGTCCCTCACTGCAGGGCAATGCAGCTTCAGCTCCTGAAAGGATATTCTAAAATGGATACATCTGACAGTCTATAGGATCTGTCAGGAGGACTCTCTTATTTTCTCTGATGTAGAGGAGAAGGGTGTGCTCCAGGGCACGTTTTCCATAATGCATCTTTAGATGGACAGGACACGATGGCTGCCTTCTCCCAGGGATGGTTGTGGAGGTTTGCACCTGGGTTTGCACCTCTTCAGAGCAGGGCCCCTGCACCCCAGGGCTGTGTGCTGGGGTAGGGACTCTGCTGCCTGCCAAAGTCAGCACTCAGCCTGCCCGCGAAGCTCTGCACGGCGCTATGGGGAGAAGCTCTGCACGGAAGGACCAGCCTCTGGCTGCATGGGTCAGGGCTGCTCACAGCTCCAGATCTCTTTAGGACATGCCCAGGAGGCTTTTCAAGAAACACAGCAAGATAGGGGCTCTCTGAAAGGGAAGGATCCTGTTCTATCGGTCTCCTACTCTGGATTGTCTGTGTAGCCAATGGGACATAGAAACTCATGTCTTAGTTCAGGGGGAGGCACTGAAATTCCAATCTGTCACTCTTAGCAGTGAATAAGCCTGTGAGCACCAGAAATCGACACACCGTGGCTTACAGACCGCACCAGGATGGCTTTTCCAGCCCCACCAGGGTTTCCAGCCCACACAGCGCTGCCCCTGCGCAGTGCCTGGCTGCAGAGAGGGGTCTGCAGGGCCCTGAGGAGGGTCTGAGCAACACAGCAGGTGGGATGGGGTCTGTTGTACTGACAGGGAGGAGAGCTGGAGAACAGAGACACAGCTGCAGGCAGGGAGAGCTCCAAACAGGAGAGACATGGGCAGGGGGTTGGGGACACCACAAACAAGCTCTAGGAGAGACTGCGTTCAGGAGCTCTTTTGGTCCATCACTCTAGAATCTGCTGGGTGTTGTCTGCTGGGTAATGAGCTAACTCTCCCTTTAGGACATGCCATCCTCAGGAGCACTGACTCTGCTCTGACTGTCCTGCTGGGCATCCAAGCCCCTCTCCTGAAAAGCACAGCTCTCCTGCAGGATCCTAGGGGTTTGCTGAGCTTTCCCTTGCAGGTCAGTACTCTTGTCTCAGAATCTTCTGCTTCTCTCTGTGAGGGGTTGTGCCCTGCTCTGTGTATCACAACTGCACCTCTGGACTGGGAAAGAGGAGAGTTTGTAGATCTGCCCTTTGAAACAGTGTTCCCCTGCTCTCAGTAGAGAACAATTTTTAGAGCTTATTTAAAGATCAATTTGCGTGTGAACTCGCCTTCAAGACAGCACAACAGAAAATGCAGGGCAGTTGGGAAAAGTCTGATGGTCACTGCAGTTCTCCTAACTACACTAAGCCACAGAGAGCTGAATCCTTCAGAGCCATGAGTGCAGATACTGGACTTTTCCCTTACGGGTGCATTACTTCTGACATTCCCACTGACCATCAGAGCTGTCACAAGCCATCTCTCATGTCCCCAGTGCAGCAGAGCAAAGCTGGCTGCTTGCTAGCACGTGGGCAGAGGTCCTGCTCCTCACAGCACATTCAGCCAGAAGAAAACAGGGAAAGGAAATGCATTTCAATTTGGAATGTTGGGGAAGGGTTTGAATGAAAAAGAGCGTGGCTTTGCTCAGGCAAGTTTGTCATAACTTTTCCCTGTCCTTTCGAGTTTTGAGCAGTGCCCCCATGTCAAGAAACAGCAAATGTCCAACAGCAGCTTCATCATCCAGTTCCTCCTCCTGGAATTCACAGACACACGGAACCTGCAACTCTTGCACTTCTGGCTCTTCCTGGGCATCTACCTGGCTGCCCTGCTGGGCAACGGCCTCATCATCACCACCACAGTCTGTGACCAGCACCTCCACACCCCCATGTATTTCTTCCTCCTCAACCTCTCCCTCCTCGACCTTGGCTGCATCTCCACCATTGTCCCCAAATCCATGGCTAATTCCCTCTGGGACACCAGGGCCATTTCCTACACAGCATGTGCTGCCCAGCTCTTTCTGTATTTCTTCTTCCTTGGAACTGAGTGTGCACTTCTCACTGTCATGGCCTATGACCGCTACGTTGCCATCTGCAAACCCCTGCACTATGGGACCCTCCTGGGCAGCAGAGCTTGTGTCCACATGGCAGCAGCAGCCTGGGCCAGTGGGTTTCTAAATGCTGTGCTGCACNGAGAAAGCTTAAAGGCAGTTGGGAGTGGGAAGATGCTGAGAGCTCACTGAGGGAGAAATCTTCACAGCCCTTGCCATGGTAAGTCCCTCACTGCAGGGCAATGCAGCTTCAGCTCCTGAAAGGATCTTCTAAAATGGATACATCTGACAGTCTATAGGATCTGTCAGGAGGACTCTCTTATTTTCTCTGATGTAGAGGAGAAGGGTGTGCTCCAGGGCACGTTTTCCATAATGCATCTTTAGATGGACAGGACACGATGGCTGCCTTCTCCCAGGGATGGTTGTGGAGGTTTGCACCTGGGTTTGCACCTCTTCAGAGCAGGGCCCCTGCACCCCAGGGCTGTGTGCTGGGGTAGGGACTCTGCTGCCTGCCAAAGTCAGCACTCAGCCTGCCCGCGAAGCTCCCCACAGCGCTATGGGGAGAAGCTCTGCACGGAAGGACCAGCCTCTGGCTGCATGGGTCAGGGCTGCTCACAGCTCCAGATCTCTTTAGGACATGCCCAGGAGGCTTTTCAAGAAACACAGCAAGATAGGGGCTCTCTGAAAGGGAAGGATCCTGTTCTATCGGTCTCCTACTCTGGATTGTCTGTGTAGCCAATGGGACATAGAAACTCATGTCTTAGTTCAGGGGGAGGCACTGAAATTCCAATCTGTCACTCTTAGCAGTGAATAAGCCTGTGAGCACCAGAAATCGACACACCGTGGCTTACAGACCGCACCAGGATGGCTTTTCCAGCCCCACCAGGGTTTCCAGCCCACACAGCGCTGCCCCTGCGCAGTGCCTGGCTGCAGAGAGGGGTCTGCAGGGCCCTGAGGAGGGTCTGAGCAACACAGCAGGTGGGATGGGGTCTGTTGTACTGACAGGGAGGAGAGCTGGAGAACAGAGACACAGCTGCAGGCAGGGAGAGCTCCAAACAGGAGAGACATGGGCAGGGGGTTGGGGACACCACAAACAAGCTCTGGGAGAGACTGCGTTCAGGAGCTCTTTTGGTCCATCACTCTAGAATCTGCTGGGTGTTGTCTGCTGGGTAATGAGCTAACTCTCCCTTTAGGACGTGCCATCCTCAGGAGCCCTGACTCTGCTCTGACTGTCCTGCTGGGCATCCAAGCCCCTCTCCAGAAAAGCACAGCTCTCCTGCAGGATCCTAGGGGTTTGCTGAGCTTTCCCTTGCAGGTCAGTACTCTTGTCTCAGAATCTTCTGCTTCTCTCTGTGAGGGGTTGTGCCCTGCTCTGTGTATCACAACTGCACCTCTGGACTGGGAAAGAGGAGAGTTTGTAGATCTGCCCTTTGAAACAGTGTTCCCCTGCTCTCAGTAGAGAACAATTTTTAGAGCTTATTTAAAGATCAATTTGCGTGTGAACTCGCCTTCAAGACAGCACAACAGAAAATGCAGGGCAGTTGGGAAAAGTCTGATGGTCACTGCAGCTCTCCTGACTACACTAAGCCACAGAGAGCTGAGTCCTTCAGAGCCATGAGTGCAGATACTGGACTTTTCCCTTACGGGTGCATTACTTCTGACATTCCCACTGACCATCAGAGCTGTCACAAGCCATCTCTCATGTCCCCAGTGCAGCAGAGCAAAGCTGGCTGCTTGCTAGCACGTGGGCAGAGGTCCTGCTCCTCACAGCACATTCAGCCAGAAGAAAACAGGGAAAGGAAATGCATTTCAATTTGGAATGTTGGGGAAGGGTTTGAATGAAAAAGAGCGTGGCTTTGCTCAGGCAAGTTTGTCATAACTTTTCCCTGTCCTTTCGAGTTTTGAGCAGTGCCCCCATATCAAGAAACAGCAAATGTCCAACAGCAGCTTCATCATCCAGTTCCTCCTCCTGGAATTCACAGACACACGGAACCTGCAACTCTTGCACTTCTGGCTCTTCCTGGGCATCTACCTGGCTGCCCTGCTGGGCAACGGCCTCATCATCACCACCACAGTCTGTGACCAGCACCTCCACACCCCCATGTATTTCTTCCTCCTCAACCTCTCCCTCCTCGACCTTGGCTGCATCTCCACCATTGTCCCCAAATCCATGGCTAATTCCCTCTGGGACACCAGGGCCATTTCCTACACAGCATGTGCTGCCCAGCTCTTTCTGTATTTCTTCTTCCTTGGAACTGAGTGTGCACTTCTCACTGTCATGGCCTATGACCGCTACGTTGCCATCTGCAAACCCCTGCACTATGGGACCCTCCTGGGCAGCAGAGCTTGTGTCCACATGGCAGCAGCAGCCTGGGCCAGTGGGTTTCTAAATGCTGTGCTGCACACGGCCAATACATTTTCACTGCCTTTCTGCAAGGGCAATATCGTGGACCAGTTCTTCTGTGAAATTCCTGAGATCATCAAGCTCTCCTGCTCAGATGCCTACCTCAGGGAAGCTGGGTTTCTTGTGGTTAATATCTTAGTAGCATTCGGGTGTTTTGTGTTCATTGTGCTGTCCTATGTGCAGATCTTCAGGTCTGTGCTGCGGATGCCCTCTGAGCTGGGACGGCACAAAGCCTTTTCCATGTGCCTCCCTCACCTGGCTGTGGTTTCCCTTTTTATCAGCACTGGTACACTTGCTCACCTGAAGCCGCCCTCTCTCTCCTCCCCATCCCTGGACCTGATGGTGTCTGTTTCGTACTCGGTGGTGCCTCCAGCAGTGAACCCCCTCATCTATAGCCTGAGGAACCAGGAACTTAAGGGGGCCCTAATGAAACTGATGACTGTTCGCTTTTCAGAAGAAGCAATGAACTGATCTCCTTCTTCTGCATACCACTTGTAACGTAACTCATTACTGCTGACTCAGCCTGTGTTTGGTAGGTTGTTTGGTTTGGTTTCTTTGGTTGTATTAATGCTTTTCTTGGTTGCATTAATGCTGTCTGCAAAAAAAAAAATAATAAAAAAATTCTTCATCCTATTTCTATGTCTGTATCCAACCGTGTAATTCGGGGGAAGACACTGCCATTCAGGCAGTTATCCATGGGATGTTACTTCCAATGTGAAGTGAACTCAGGACACTGTCCCACAGGTCTTCATTGAACCAAAAGGAATACCTGTTCCTTTTCATTTGGATTAATTTCACATCATGTAAATGATGTGCATGTTTACATCTCATCTGTACAATGCAAATATGGACTTCTGACCTACTAGTTCAATGTTCCTCCATGGAGGGAAGAACAATCTCTCTGAGCTGGGGTTAGAGGTCAGTGCTGGATATGGAGGTTGTGAAAGGCCAGCCCATGATGATTGACTTGAGGCAGCTTCCCCAGGGTGTCCAGCACATGTGGCCACAGACCAGACTTCGCTCTGTTGGTCCTTCAGTTCTCTTGCAGGACATCTGGCTGTGAGAGAAAACTCCTGTGTGCCCCAACCCTTCACAGCCACACTGTTTAGCTGTACAGTGGAGTTCGGATTTGCAGGTCACTGTATTAGGCGTATTCTTGAGAGAAACTTTGGAAGAAGTCCTAAGTCTGCAGGAACTGTCCTGCAGAGATCCCCTTTCTTTCCAGAAAGGCTGTTCTGGAGCCCAGCTCTGTCACAAAAGTGCCCATTGCCTGTCCCTGCCTGAGGTCACAGGACTGACACACAGCAGGACGGTGACCAAGCTACCAGAGCACTCAGGCCTTGCACCAACACAAGGGATCGAAGGAGAGTGTGGGAGTGGAACGAGGACAGTTCTGGAAGGCCAAGTACTGGTGCTCCCTGGCAGTGCTGCCATGCTGGAGTCTTTTCCCCTCCACCCATGCACACAGGAACTGTCCCTGCAGCTTCAAAATGAAATTGGAAGATGGATCTAGGGAAAAAGAAAAGATGCCACAGGGCTCTTTATTTGCTTTAGACACACAGAGAATGTGGCTACTCCTTTACACAGCCTCTTGGTCTGAAACAAAAAGAGTAAATTTTAAAGGAGAGGAAAACCTTATCGCAATCTAGAAAAATCACCACAAAAACCAAAAGCAAAAGCAAAAGCAGAAAAAACCAAACCAACCAAGCAAAACCAAACAAAAATAAAGAAGAAAAAAAGGAAGCTGAACATGCAATGATTTACATTATAGCAGCTATGCAGATGATGGACGATTTATTACTTCAGAAAAACATCCAGTCATCAGTTTCCACACTGCATCCTTGAGCTCCTGGTTCCTCATGCTTTATATGAGAGGGTTCACGGCTGGAGGCACCACCGAGTACAGAACAGACACCACCAGATCCAGGTATGGGGAGGAGATAGATTTGGGCTTCAGGTGTGAAAATGTGCCAGTGCTGACAAACAGGGAGACCACAGCCAGATGCTGCAGGCACGTGGAAAAGGCTTCGTGAGACGTGATCCTCAGCGCAGCCCTGAAGATCCGCACATAGGACAGTACAATGAACACAAACCAGCTGAATATTACTAAGAGGCTAAACACAATAAAACAAACTTCCCTGAGGAAGGAGTGTGAGCAGGAGAGCTTGAGGATTTGGGGGATTTCACAGAAGAACTGGTCCAGGGCATTGCCTTGGCAGAGAAAAAGTGAAAATACATTGGCAGTGTGCAGCAGAGCACAGGTGAACCCGCTGGTCCAGGCTGCTGCTGCCTTGTGGACACAAGCTCTGCTGCCCGGGAGGGTCCCGTAGTGCAGGGGTTTGCAGATGGCAACGTAGCGGTCATAGGACATGATGGTGAGGAGAGAAAACTCCGCTGAAATAAAAAAGAGAAACAGAAAGACTTGGGCAACACATCCCCTGTCGAGATGGGCCTCCATCCCCTGTGGAGATGGCCCTGGTGGCCCAGAGGGAATTTACCATGGATTTGAGGACAGTGGTAGAGATGCAGCCCAGGTCACGGAGGGAGAGGCTGAGGAGGAAGAAGTACGTGGGGGTGTGGAGGTGCTGGTCACAGGCTATGGTGGTGATGATGAGGCCGTTGCCCAGGTGGGCAGCCAGGTAGATGCCCAGGAAGGGCCAGAAGTGCAAGAGCTGCAGCTTCTGCAACTCCGTGAACTCAAAGAGGAGGAATTCAGTGATGGAGCTGCTGTTGGACATTTGCTGCCTCTGGGCATGGGGAACTGTCATAGCAGGAAAAGACAGCGAGATGCTAGAGGGCACTGCTGGGAAAAAATTAAATGTATTTCCCATAGATCCTCCCTTGTCACACAGACACGTTTCCAGGAGACGTTCTGTTAGATCTGTGGCTGGAGCTCAGCTTGGTTCTGGTCGAACGTGCAATAAAAAGCAGGGCCTCTGCCTGCAGGCTCTTGAAAGGTCAGCAGACTCTGCAGAATTGGGTAGCAGCAAGGACCAGTTCCAGTTTAAAATTTGTCAGATGAAAGCACTTCTAACGCAGAAAGGCCTATCATTATCTGCACACCCAGGGGTAAGGAAAAGGAGTGGTAAAGGCAGTTCCATTTTTTTTTCACAGCTCCCCCAACATATCCCCTGAGGAACATTCTTGGATGCCAGAAATCTTCAGCATTTCTGCTACAGTCACGGAGAACAGAGCGATTCCTGCGAGGCAAGAGGATGGTCTGTGACTTAGTGCAGAGTGAGGGCAGATGATTTTTCACTTATTCCCAGCTTCCCTGGGCTTGCACCTTTCTGACACAGAGGGTGATCACACTCCCACGTTACCCTGAAAAGCCACCGGGCACTGCTGAGAGCTGAGGGATCCACCTCATACCACTATGTATCCCACCACTTCCTAAGGTCTCAGCATCTCCTGTTATCCAAGGACACACGTGGATCATTTCATAAATACAACACTCTGTTGTAGCATGTCTGCGCTTCTCCATGGGGTTTCAGATAACACAAACATCCTATAGGACAGGTTTGCATCCTGGATTGAAGCTCACATCTTGAAAGGAAATCTGAAGGAAATAGCCAAGTGTCCTAATGATGACATTTGCTAAGGGGAGATTCAGCTCATTCCCCAGCCCCAGGGGCTGCATTGCCCACAGCCCCACAGGTCAGAGGAAAGCTGGGACACGTGTTCCCACGGACATACCTGCAGGAAAGGACCCACAAGATCAGGGTGTGACTGCAGCTGAAACTCCCATCCCCAGAGATCCTGACAGCAAGAACAAGATCACAACAACAGGAACACAGAGCAGAAACACAGAAGGAAAATGCGGTGAGGGTGGGTGTGAGAGAGGCCAGGGCAGAGGCAGCCGGGCACTCAGACAGCGTCACCCATCCCCAGCTGTGCAGCCACCTCCCAGACACCAACATTGCCGGGCAGCTGCTCTCAGCCCCTGTGCTCTGCAGAGGGAACTGGAGCTCTGGCTGCGGAGGAGCTGGTTCATGCCTTGGAGCCCCCGGCCCTGAGGGCAGAGGCTTTGCTGGGTGGGAGAGGAGGTGAGGGACCTGCTCAGAGGAAGAGCTCTGAGTTGGATGGCATCATATGGAGGTTTCTGTCTTCTCCCTCCCACAGCATTTCTGGGTTTTGTTTGATGTCCTTCCCATATCATGTCCCTGCTGCCTGGATGTTTTCCTCCTGGTGTTTCCCTGTCCCATGTCTATTCTCTGTCCGTTCTCACAGACTCCATCCCACCCTCTGTGCCCTCACCCTGGCCCTATGAAACCTGCCTGTTTGCAGGGCACTGCCTGGACACATCTTCCTGTTTGCAGGCTGGAAAAAGACAGCTCAGAACAACCCTGATGGTCTAGGAAAGGTGATGCTTGTGCTGTCCAGACCTGCTGATCACTCAGAGTTACAGTTCAGTAGCCAAAGAATCACAGAAATCAGGGATTGGAAGGGACTCCTGAAAGCTCATCCAGTGCAATCCCCCCGGAGCAGGAACACCCAGATGAGGTTACACAGAAGGTGTCCAGGCGGGTTTGAATGGCTGCACAGAAGGAGACTCCACAACCTCCCTGGGCAGCCTGGGCCAGGCTCTGCCACCCTCACCAGGAAGAAGTTTCTTCTCATCTTTAAGTGGAACCTCCTGT
>VWYH01005186.1:0-17961 GCA_013399365.1 Pampusana beccarii | reverse complement strand
GGGGGGCGGTGGTTTTGGGGGGGGGGGGGGAAGAAGGAGGGGGGGGGGGGGGGGGGGCAGGGGGGGGGGGGGGGGGGGGGGGGGGGGGGGGATGGGAATAAAGAGAGTGCGGGGACACGGCACCTCCAAATGCCTTTTTTTGACCAAAATCGGTGGGTTTTCACCCAAATTTAGCAGTGGTTTCCATCAGTTGTATCAGGTTTTCTGTGATTTCCACAAATCTCCTCAGTTTTCCCCCAATTTTCCCTAATTTTTCCAAATTTCCCCATATTTTCTACTAGTTTTTCCATGATTTCCCCCCAATTTCTTCACTTTTCCCATCATGTCCCCAAATTTCTCCCATTTTCATCCAAATTTGCTTCATTTTCCCCAAAACATCCTCATTTGTCCACAGTTTTCCCTGGGTTTTCCAAATTTTACCCCAATTTCCTCCAGTTTTCCCTGGTTTTTCAACTTTCCCCCATTTTCCCTCAATTTCTTTGTTTTCTTCCTCGTTTTTTCCCAAATTTCTTCAGTTTTCCCTCCGATTTCCCTAAATTTTGACTGTTTTCCCCCAAATTTTCATCTCTTTAACCTCAAATGTCCTCATCTTCCCTGATTCCCCCCATTTTTTTCCAAATTTTCTCCCAATATTCCTCAAGTTTTCCTACATTTCCCCCAATATTCCCTAAATTTGTTTTCCTACTATAATCTCCCAATTTTCTTCAGTTTCCCCTTGATTTTCCTAAATTTCCACTATTTCCCCCCCAAATTTACTCAATTTCCCCCAAAATTTCTCCAATTCCCCAATTTTCCCATATTTTCTTCCCATTTCCTGTCTTCCCCTTGATCTCCCCAAATTTCCACTATTTTTCCCCTAATTTCCCCAAATGTCCCCCAATTTTCTCCAAATTCCTTTTGTTTTGCTCCAACTTCATTGGTTTTTTTCCAAATTTCTCATCAATTTTTACCTCATTGTCCCCAAATTTCCTCAGTTTTTCCCCAGATTTCATCACAAATATTCTCAGTTTTCCACTGATTTCTCCAAATTCTACCGGTTTCCCCTCATTTTACCCCTAATTCCCCCCAGCATTTACCCAAATTTCCCCGATTTCTCCCCAATTCACTCCTGGTTTCCCCCATTTTCACTGGCCCTTCCCTTCCCTTCCCCCCCTCCCTCCCCCCCCCCCCCCCCCCCTTCCCTCCCCTTCCCTCCCCTTCCCTCCCCTTCCCTCCCCTTCCCTCCCCTTCCCTCCCCTTCCCTCCCCTTCCCTCCCCTTCCCTCCCCTTCCCTCCCCTTCCCTCCCCTTCCCTCCCCCACCCTCCCCTGCCCTTCCCTTCCCTTCCCCCCCTCACTTCCCGCACTGCGCATGACCACCTCCTGCCCGCACTTCCGCCCTTCTCCTCCTGGTCTCACTTTTACATTCTGCGCATGCGTGAAGGGCCAATCGCCGCCTGCACGCATGCGCAGCGGCAGTCTTGTCGCAGCAGCGCATGCGCAGTCGCTTTCCGCCATTTTTCCAGTCAGCCGCCGCGGGAAAGCGCCAATTAATGCTCATAACTAGCTCTTCCCTCATTAATGAGCACCTTCTCCCCCTTAATTAAGCACCGGGATTGCGTCGGGGCGAGGTTTTCAGCCTTCCGGAGGGCGGAGGGAAATGGCGGAGCCGGGGCTGGAGGCGGCGAGATGGGGTAAAAAAGGCTCGAAACGGGCTGAAAACGGCAGGTTTTGGGGGGAACACTCGGGTTGGACCTTCAGGCGCCTCCCGCTCCGGCCACGCCCCCTCCGCCCGAGGCCACGCCCCCCACGGCTCCATTTCCCGCCCTCCATGCGATGGTACCCGGGGGGCGGGTCTTCCCACAATTCCTTGCGGCGCCCTCGACCTGTCCCCGCCGCCCCGCGGGGGCTCCGGTCGCCATGGAGACGGGGGGGGCAGGTGCTGCGGGGCATTGTGGGAACGAGGGCGGTCTATGGGGCACTGGGGGGGGTTACTATCGGGCGCTGTGGGGCACTTGGTGGGTCTGGGAGCCACATATGTGTCCCTAGGGGTCTCTATGGGGCACTGCAGGGGTCCGGAGGGGGGGGTCTATGGGGCAGCTGTGGGTCTCTTTGGGGCTCTCTTAGGTCTCTTTGAGGCTGGGGGACTCTGTGAGTCACTTATGGGTCTCTATAGGTCATTTACGGGTCGCTGTGGGGTAGCTGTGGGTGTCTGTGGTGCTCTTGGTGTCATTTATGAGTCTCTATAGGCCACTTATGGGTCAGTATGGGTCAGTATGAGTAACTTGGGGCGATCTGTGGGGCACTTATAGGTCCCTGTGGAGGCACTGTGGTTGATCTATGGGTCTCTATGGGGAAGCTCCTCCCAACCCCCCTTTCTTTCCCCCCAGGTCCCTCTGACCCCATCGAGGTCGAGGTCAAGTTTGCTGTGGGGCCCAAGACAGAGGCGGCACTGGCAGCACTGCTGGCCAGGGGGCTGCCCCACACTCTGCCCCACGTGCTGCCCCCCAGCCCCCCGTTCCGTGACTGCTACTTTGATGGCCCCGGCGCCCCCCTGGGCCTGCGGGACGTGTGGCTGCGGCATCGGCAGGGACAGGGCTGGCAGCTCAAGCTGCCCCATAGCGACCCACACGGGATGGGCAGTGACCCACAAGTGAGCAACAGTAACCTACAAGTGGCTGAGATTGACCCACAAGTGGCTGGGAGCACCCCACAAGTGAGCAACAGCAACCTACAAGTCACTGGAAGTGACCTACAAGTGACTGAGGGTGACCTTGAAGCAACCCACAGCGACCCACAAGTGACTGAGAGTAACCCAAAAGTGGCTGAGATTGACCCACATGTGACTGACAGTGACCTACAAGTGGCTGAGAGTGACGCACAGGTGAACCAGAGTGACCTGCAGCCCCATAGTGACCCACAAATGACCCGCAGCGACCTAGAAGTGGCTGACAGTGACATACAAGTGACCTACGGTGACCCGCAAGTGGCTGAGAGTGACCTACAAGTGACTGAGATTGACCTACAAGTGACCCAGAGTGACCTACAAGTGATTGATGGAGGCGCACAAGTGACCTGCAGCGACCGTGAGACCCTGCAGAACTCCCCCAAACCCCATAGTGACCCCAAACCACCCCGTACTGACCCCCAGCTGGCCCATAAACCCCCTGAGCTGCCCTATAGTGACACCCAAGTCCCCCAGAGTCCCCCCAGTCCACCCCATACTAACCCCCAACTTCCTCATACTGATCCCCAAGTGCCCCATAACCCTCCCGAGCTGCTCCATAAGCCCCCCAAGCCACCCTATACTGACCTCCAAATGCCACATGGTGACCCCAAGCCATCCCATAACCACCCCAAGCTACCCCATAGTGACTCTCAAGTGCCCCATCTTGGTCCCAAATCCCCCTATAGTGACCCCCAAGTGCCCCATATCACCCCCAACCCATCACAAACTGACCCCCAAGTGCCCTATACAGACCCCAAACTGCGCCATGACTCCCCTAGATCACCTCATAGTGCCCCCCAAGTCTCCCATAGTCCCCCCCAACCACCTCATACTGACCCCCAACCACCCCACATCTCCCCACAAGTGCCCCATAGCGCTGCCCGTGTGCCCCCCAGCACGGCGTACCGTGAGCTGTGGGGTGACCGGCAGGTCCTGTCTGCGCTCTGCTCCATCCTGGGGATCCCGGCATGCCCATGGGGCAGCGTGAGCGCCGCCTTGCGCCCCCTGGGCCTGCGCCCCATAGCGTCCTTTGTCACGTGGCGCCGGGGGGCAGAGCTGGGAGCGGGGGTGAGGGTGGAGCTGGACCAGACGGACTTCGGGTACGGGCTGGGGGAGCTGGAGCAGCTGGTGGGGACCCCAGGGGACGTCCCTGCGGCCAGAGACACCGTGGAGGGGCTGTGCAGGGCACTGGGTGAGCCTGAAGGGGGCGCTGTGGGGCACTTGGGGTCAATATGGGGCAGTTTGGGGGGGGTCGGGGGGGGGTTATGGGTCACTATGGGGCTGTGCAAGGCACTTGGTGAGACTCCAGGGGGCGCTGTGGGGCAGTTATGGGTCACTATGGGGCAGTTTGGGGGGGATATGGGGCAATTATGGGGCATTTGGGGATCTATATGACTCACTGGAGGGGTCGCTATGCAGCAGGTTGTGGTCATTATGGGGCAGTCTGGGGAGGTTATGGGGCACTTGGGGGCCTTTATAGGGCACTTATGGGTCCCTATGGGTCACTTATGGGTCTCTATGAGGCACTTGGGGGTCACTGTGGAGCAGATTGTGGAGGGTTATTGGGCAGCTGTGGGTAACTATGGGGGACATATGGATCACTATGGGGCGGTTTGGGGGGGATATGGGGGTTTATGGGTCACTGTGGGGCTGTGCCAGGTGCTGGGTGAGACTGTAGCGGGTGCTGTGGGGGTTATGGGGCAGTTATGGGTCTCTATGGGGCACTAGGGGAGATCTGTGGGACACTCGGGGGTCACTATGGGGCAGTTTGGGGGATTTTGGAGGGTCCATGGGGCAGTTTGGGAGGCTGGGGGTGGTTTGGGGGCACGTGGGGGTCACGATGGGTCTCTGTGGGGCACTTATGGGCGGCTATGGGGCATTTGTGGGGGTTATGGGGCAGGTTTGGGTCTCTATGGAGCACTTGGGGGTCCCCAACTCTGACCCCCGTGTCCTTCCTTCCCCCCCATGACCCTGTGACCCCAGGGGTGGAGCCCGAGCGCCGCGTCCCCGGCAAACTGAGTGTGTTCCTGTCCCGGCGCCGCCCCCGCTACTTCCGGCTGCTGCGGGGGGCGGGGCGGCTCGAGGGGGTGGGGCCTGAGCTGGTGGGCGGGGCTGCAGAGATCCCGCCCCTCCCTGAGTGAGCCTCACCCACAATAAACCCTTGTTCTGGACAAGATGGCCGCTGTGCTGCGTTTCCACTGTGTTTGCACCCCCAGATGGGTGGGGAAGGTTCTGGGCCAATGAGCTGCGGCCCCATGGGATCCACCCCAATGGCGGCGTGCCCGGATTGGTCCAGACCGCTGAGAGGGGGGCGGGGCCAAAAGGGGTGGGACCTCAATGGGGGGGTGGAGCCCTGGTGGGTGGGAGGGGCTTAAGAGGGCATGTCCTAGAGTGGGTGGGGCCTCAGGGGGTAGGGGACTCGGGGGGAAGGGGCCAAAGGGGGAAGGGGCTGGAACCTCATGGTGGAAGCTCAATTGGGGTGGGTGTGGCCTGGGAGGGTGTGACCGCGGGGGCGTGGCCTGGGAGGGCGTGGCTGTGACCACACCCCTGCCCTGTGGCGACGCACAGAGATGGGCAGGGGGGTGTGCTCTGTGTGTGTGTAACAGCCGGCAGTGTGACAGGGGTGTGTGACACGGGGCCAGCACCGCCCGGCATCCCGCCCCTGTGCCCCAGCATGACCCTCCAGTCCCTCCCAGTCCCCCAAGTACAAACCAGCCCATGCTGGGAATGGCGCATACGCTGCCACCACTGACACCAGCGTGATGGCCCTGCCCCTGCGCAGTGGGAGGGGGGACCCACGTGTCCAGGACCCACAAGTGTGACCCATAACCACCCCTTGTGACCCTGAACTGCGACTCATAGTGACCCATAACTGACACCCCATAGTGACCCATAAGTATCCAGGACCCACGGAGAGACCCAGGCGCCCGGTCTCAGCTTTTGTATGAGCGCCTCCTGGCCATGGGGCTGCCCCACATGGCAGGTGACCTCGCTGACCTCCAGCCCCTCCCACCGCAGCTGCCCCACAGCAGCTGCCACGTGTGGGGCGCGGGGGGAACTGAGGACAACAGAGGCCCCCGCGATTCCCAGTGCCTGTGACACTACCAGTTGATCCTGGGGGAGATGGGGTCACAGATGTGGGCAGGAGCTGTAGGGCTGGGGGGTCTATGGGGCTGGGGGTCTATGGGGCAATTAATTAATTAAATCCCCAAAGTGTCTGAAAAAAGCAATCACACCTCACATTAAATCCCTAAAATTACTAAAAAGAGGGAGCCCCATTCACTTAAAGCCCTCAAAATGGCTAAAGAAAATGGATCAGTCTCATTTTAAACCTTTAAAACATTCAAAAATGGGATCCCCCCTCCCCTCAGCCCCCCAAAATGGCGGGAGGGGGAACTCCCCTCCCCTCCAGCCTCACAAAAGTGATTTTTTTAATACTTTTTTTTCTCATAAATGTCTTTTTTCGAGTTTTGATGTTTGTTTTTTATCTCCTCACGCAGGTCCCTGCCCCCTCGGCTCCACTGCCTGCTGCTCCCTGCCCGTGTCCCACAGGCCAGTCGCTATTTTGTGCTTCTTCTTCGTCCCCCTCCTCACAGCCACCGTTCTGCATCTTCCTCATCTTTATTCTCCCAGCTGCCGCTTTGTGCCTTTCTCTCCCCATCCCTGCTCAGCACGGCTGCTCCAGCTGCCCCTCTGGGTGAGGAAGGGTCCCTGTAAGCCGATCACAAACGTGCACCGCGGGGCTGTGCAAGTCAGGGAAGTCACAGAACAGCTCTGCAGCGTCTCTGTGTGTGTGTGTGTGTGCCTGGGAAGCCTCGCATTGCAAGAGCTGTCGGACTCCAACGCGTGATCTGAGGTGGAGGACGGGCGGGAGACTGGAGCTACAGAAGAGGGAGGAAGGAAAGGACAGACAGACAGAGACAGAAGGGCCTGAGCTCCGCAGCTTGCCTGGCCGTGCAGTGGGCAGAGCTCTGGTGAGTCCTGGCCCCTTGGAGTCATGTCACCCTCTTTGGCGTCCCAGTCCTTTCCTGCTCCCTTCTCCCACTCAGAAGGTGGATTTTCACCTGTTGCCTGAGCCAGATTGCCCCCCAACCTCCTCCCTACAACAAAAGCCTATGAAGAGGAGCACGTGCAGAGGCTCGCCAAGGGTCTTGAGGTCACCCAACGGACCGGTAAGAGACCCCTGAAAAGTGGCGGCGCAGGCACAGACGGGTTCTGGCAAGCAAAGCGAGGACTTTTTGGGCCTGCGCTATTAAACCTGGATTGCACAACACAGGTGGAGATTGGCCTCAATCTGTGGGAGTGAAGGGGGGTGAAGAAGCATAAAAGACAACCCCTGACTGGACACCATGGAGATCTCCCCACTGAAGGATCGTGGACCACAGCAGAGGACCAGCAGGACTCTTCACACAGGACCGGAGACCAGAGGGATGCCTTTGGGACTCGCTCGGTGGTAACCAACCCTCTTTCCCCCCTTTTCTTTTACCTTTCCCTTTTTCCTCCACTTCCACTTTTCCGCGTGCCGCTTTATAGGCAAATTAATAAAGTAATACTGTTTGATTGAATTATAACCCCTTGGCAGTTTGGTTGCCTTAATTTTGCGCCTTGAGATCAAGGTAAACGGACCATCACGAGTCCATCACTGAATGGACCGTGACAGTCCCCCACTCTGTTTTTCTGTCCTGCTCCCTCTGTAGTTTTTCCACTCTGTCACTCTATCCTGCTCCCTGTCATTTTCATTTCTCACTCCATCTCTGGCTTGCAGCCCAAAGCTGTTTTTTGGTCTCCATCTCTTTCCTGCTGCCCAGCCCAGGCTTTTTTACCTCTGTCCTGGTTTTGTTAAAAACAAGACCAGTTCTTTTTTAGGGGTTTTTTCCTTTAGCTAAGTCTTTCTAGGTGGCTGTACTTTTCTGAGTTTTTGCCTGCATATTTTTCCTTGGATGCCATACTCGGTGCTGATAAGAAGACCAACAGAATGCTGAAGAAGCTCGTGTTTAGATTTATTATTGTGGTAGCCAAGAAAGGCTGATAAGTTTTCCCACATTCCTCTGTGAGAGGGGTGTGTTTGAGGAGGGGTGGATGGAACAGGTGACTAGAACTGACCAACCTGAGTATTCCATCCCATAATTGTCATACCCCCTATACAAGAGGGTGATCATGAGGGTCAAGCTCTTTTTGACCATGGCCGGCATCTAGAGAGGACCCTGTCTGTCTGCCTGCGATCTGCAGGCCTCAGGCCCTGCAATCCCTGCATCCAGTTTCCGGTTTGCTGTGAAGTCCCACCCATGAGTTCTGGGGGCCTGACCTGCAGCTGGTGGAGCCTCGCCAGCTCCGCCCACCCAGCTCCGCTGCTGCTGGAGTGACAGCAACTCCACATTGAGCATTCAAGATTGGTTTTGTATATTTTGTATATATTCTCTATTAGTAACATTAGTAAAACCCTTTAAAACCTTGCAACTTGAAGTCTACGTCTCTCTTCCTTCCCTATTATCTTCCTATCATCTTTCCAATCTAAAGGAGAGGGGTGGCGGGAGGTAAGAGGGTAACACGGAGCGTCTACCACGGTTTATTGTTGCCTTGCTTTAAACCCTGACAAGAATGTGTATGAACTGTGGGAGAAAAAACAGTTACGTTACACCTGTGCTTGCATTGCCAGAACTCTGTCGATCATGCTGTATATTTAATCTCCCTGAACTTCCAGGTGCTTCTACCTCTCCTGATTCAATTCCCCATGTCTGAAGTCATCTCTTGAAAAGCCTGTCTGGACATTTGCTCTTTCTATTGCTCTCCAGAGGTTCTTCCTTCCCATACTCTTTGATCCCTCAGAGCCGTCTCACCTCTCACCCTGCTTTGAGCTTCAGGTAGGTAAAGCTGAGTTGTCTTTCAACCGCTGCTCTCATACTCCCTGTAGGCAACTCTACCTCTCCTGATTCAGTTCCCCATGTCTGAGCTCATCAAATCCCTTGGTTTGCTTTCTGAAGCAGAAAGGAGAAGCCATGACCTCCAGGCAATGGGAAGGGGGATCCTGCCCCTCATGCAGGGCTCAGGGCTCTTCCTGGGACCCTGGGATGTGGATGTGCAAGGCCAAGGGAAGGACAACAATGATACAACTTCCAGCTTCCTTGTGGGGCTGCAAGGAGGCAACAAGGCCCTAGTGCCATGAAGACAACATGTCTTCTTATAGGCTCAGTGGCAGAGACAACGGCCACACCAAGGGGACAAAGACCTGGGTTCTCTTGGTTCTCTTGGTTCCTTCCAGCCTTGCCAGCGCCCTTTGCCATCTCTGCCACAGGATGTTCTACACAGTCCTACACCTGCCCGTCTTTCCCTGCAGGCTGTAGACACCCATCTCGCTTCCCCACCCTGCTCTCACCCCACCATTTCTGTTCCATTTACTGATGTGTCTGCACCCTCACTGTCTCTTCTTCGGAACACAAACTATGGGTTGATCCAGACTCCCTTTGGGTGACCTCTTGCACCACAGCCCTGCCCTTCCAGTGACATTTCTTCCTCTTGATACCCTGTCTCCACCTGCCAATCTGTACTTTGTGACATTTTCTTATCTCTCCTGCTTTTTCTGACTACCAAGGAGAGCTCTACCATCTCAGAAACTGCCCTTCAAGCAGGGAACCCAACCTGTTAGGCTTCTTGTGGTGTCTCACCTGACTAGAGAGAAGTAACCTCACCATGATCTCCTAAATCCCATGACTGCCCCTGGTCTTTCAGCTTCTCTGATAGACACGGCCATGTGTCTGCTGCTGTCCCATCATGTACTCAGGTGGAATGGATATGAAAACCCATCTCCAATCCCTATTCCTGGATAGGAGCTGTGGGTACTTTGGCAGAGGTTCTTTCCCAGCCATGTTCCTGCTGCTGGCCTGTCACCTCCAGCGACAGAACTGACCTCTCAGTCCCCTTCACAGCCACATGCTTCTTACTGGATTGTGGGTTACTGAGACCCAACTGATGTCATAACACCACATCCATCCATCACCCTCCTATGACCCAGGTCCTGACCAGAAAAAAACGTGCTTCTCTTATCGAACAGACCCAATCTATTTCCTACTAACAATCTGAGTGGAAAAACACTCTTCCTAAGAACCTTTTATATCTACTGTTTTGCCTCCTTTTTTTGTTTCCTTTCTTCCTCCACCTATTCTGCCTTCAAAAACTTGGAAAACAGAGATTCCTTGAATCACAGAATACTCAGGTTTGAAGAGAGACCTTAATATCGTCACTCTCCTGCATAAGGCAGGGTGATACAGGCGAGAGTGTTCAAGGCATCTGCTCAGCTTTGCATCATCTACAGAAGAGCCCCTTCAGAGGGGCAGAGGCTGTGGGGTGACTGCCCAGAGCACTCTGCAATGGGCACTGGTGTGGGACCAGCCCCAACTGGGCTTTGCTAGGGAGAGGGCGTTGGGACTGGAGAGAAGGCAGGAGAGGTGGGAGAGCCTCAAGGGAGCTGGACTGGGCTGGAAAGTACCTGAGAGAGAAAAACATCGTTGTGTATTTCATGGTGCATGACCATGTAGAGTGAAGACTCACATCAGGGGTTTGTGGTGCAGAGTCAGGGCTTGTGGAAGAGATCAAAGACATGCAGGTGCAGGAGAGAGGAGGCTATGTCCTTGGTATCATGAACAGACCAGCAAGATGGCCCAGGGCCTTTGTCAACCCCCAGCCTCTGTCCATCTCTCATGGGCCATTTCCAGCACTGGCTGTTCAGTCCAGGTTTATGGGTGAGGTTCACTGGGAGGCCATCTCAGTCCTCCTGCTGGGCTCAGGGCCTGTCTCAGGAAATGGCTAGGCCTGCCCAGCCTCTCTGCTGGCCCAGACCCTGATAGACCCTGGAGCAGGGCTGTCTGTGAACCCCACAGGTGACACGGCCTCTCCAGGAGCTTGGAGAGGCTGCCTAACAGGAAGGCCATGGGGTGACAAAGCATCAAGGACCAATGCGGGAATCACATCAGGAGACTCCTCCCCACCCCAAATGCTCTCTGTCCTGTGCTGTGCCTGCACCGTGGTGCTGTGGGACCACATGTGGGGCAGCAGGGCTGGGCTGTCACAGGACAGGGTACAGACAGGGGCAACAAAGCAACTGCCAGGCGTGACAGCAAGGACAGGTACCGACAAGGAGTTTATATGCATCACCTTTGCTGTGCAGGGATGGCTTCAGGAGAGGCAAAGCTTACCTGGAGTTTGTGGCTGCAAGAAAAGTCAAGAGAGAAACCAAGAACTTAAATGGCTGTGTTAGAGACCAAGACTGAACAAGGGAAATGCAGGACTGCTGCTGGGTGGGGAGGGGAATTCAATAACAGGAGAGAGCGATGCTGGTGCTGAGGGTCTCAATGTCTTTTGTGCCTGGATCTTTGCTGAAACACCCTCCTAGGCCTCTGTGCTCAATGAAGGGCTTCAAGGAGGAGAGCACGTCTTGGCTGGAACCTCAGGAAGCCCCAGAAGGTCAAACACCAGTGTCTGCCCCTGCAGGGGACTCACCCTGGCAATGGCACAGACTGGGGCTGCCTGGCTGGGAGCAGCTCTGTGGGAAAGGTCTGGGGGGGCAGGGAGCTGGACAGGAGGCAGCGTGTGCCCTGGTGGAAGGGAGGCCAGGAGCACCCTGGGCTGTGCCACCAGGAGCATGGCCAGGAGATCGAGGGAAGGGATTCTCTGGAATACCCCATCTAGATCTCAGATCCACAGTTCAGGAAAGATACTGACAAGCTGGAGTGGGTTTAGCAAAGGGCCCTCAGGACAGCCAGGGGAAACTACAGGCCAATTAGCCTCACCTTCATCCCTGGAAAGGTGATGGAACAGCTTATTCTGGATGTCACCTCCAAGTGTGTGGAGGAAAAGTAGGTTTTCAGGAGTAGTCAGCATGTGTTCATTAAAGGGAAATAATGTTTGACCCACCTGATAGCCTTCTATGTTGGTACGACTGGCTGGGCAGACGAGGGAAGAGCAGTGGAAGTCGTCTAACTTGACTTCAGCAAGGATTTGACACCCTCTCTCACAACCTCCTCATATCAAGCTCAGGAAGTGCGAGCTGGATGAGTGCACGGTGAGATGGGTCATGAACTGTCTGGATGACAGAGCCCAGAGGGTTGTGATCAACAGTACAGAGTGTGGCTGGAGACCTGTAGTTAGTGGGGTTCCCCAGGGGTCAGTACTGGCTCCAGTCCTGTTCAACCTGTTCATCAGTGGCCTGGATGAAGAGACTGAGTGCACCTTCAGCAAGTTTGCAGATGATACCAAACTGGCTGGAAGGGGTGACACACCAGAAGGTTGTGCTGCCGTTCAGTGAGACCTGGATAGGCTGGAGGACTGGGCAGAGAAGAACCTAATAAAGTTCAACAAGGGCAAGTGTAGGGTCCTGCACCTGGGGAGAAATAACCCCAGGCACCAGTACAGGTAATGACTTGACCTGCTGGAAAGCAGCACTGCAGAGAAGGACCTGGGAGTTCTGGTTGACCATGAGTCACCAATGTGCCCTTGTGGTCAAGAAGGCCAATGGTACCCTGGGGTTCATTAATAAGAGTGTGACCAGCAGGTTGAGGGAGGTTGCCCTCCCCATCTACTGTGCCCTGGTGAGGCCGCGTCTGGAGTACTGTGTTCAGTTCCGGGCTCTGCAGTTTAAAAAGGACAAGGAATTACTGGAGAAAGTCCAGTGTTGGGCTATGAAGATGATGAGGGGCCTAGAGCAACTTTTTTATGAGGAGAGACTGAGAGAGATGGGGCTGTTGAGCTGGAGAAGAGAAGCTGAGAGGGGACCTCATAAATGTTTATAAATGTCTTGAAGGGTGGATGTCAAGAGGATGGGACCAGATTCTTTTCAGTGGTGTCCAACAAGACAATGAAGGGAAACAGGCACAGACTGAAGCACAGGAGGTTCCATCTGAATATGAGGAAAAAGTTTTTGACTTTGAGGGTGCCAGAGCACTGCAAGGGGCTGCCCGGAGAGGTTGTGGAGTCTCTTTCTCTGGAGATATTCAAGACCCACCTGGAAACATTCCTGAGGGATCTGGGGCTGTTTAGCCTGGAGAACAGGAGGTTTCCCCTCAGCCTCTACAACTGCCTGAAAGGAGGTTGTAGCGTGGAGGTTGTTGTCTCTTCTCCCAAGTAGCAAGTGATATGACAAGAGGAAATGACCTCAAGTTGTGTCAGGTGAGGTTTAGATTGGATATTAGGAAAAATTTCTTCCTGAAAAGGATTGTCAGGACTTGGCACAGGCTCCCAAGGGAAGTGGTTGAGTCACCATCCCTGGAGGGGTTGAAAAGACATGTAGATGAGGTTCTTAGGGACACAGTTTAGTGTGGGAACAGTAGGACGTGTGGTTCTGGCTAAAGGGTCTTGGAGGCGTTATACAGAAGTATGTTTTTTACGAGTGTAAGGAGGGATAGCGAGATAGTGAGAATGATATCTTGGGTCAGAAAACTGCCCCCATATGTATTATGTGTGAATGTTGGGCCCAGGTTTGTGAAAGAGTGGGTTGGAATGCCGCCCAAAAGATATGCATGGGAATGTGACTGAAAACAGTCACAACATGAGTGTGGTATGTTTGGAATAACAATTATTGAAAAAACATCCTGTCTAACCTCTTGGTACAGGCCTGTATCTGTAAACCTATAAATTGAGAACTGTTACTAAAAGTCAGCTCAGCCTGGCTCAGCTCAGCTCTGCCTAGCTGTGCTCTCATTGCTAACAATAACTCATTCTCATCACCGCAGTTTAGTGCCAGTGTTAACAGTTGGACTTGATGATCTTGAAGATCTCTTCCAACCAAAATGAGTCTATGATTCTGTCACTCTAAGGCCAACAGCATCCTGGGCTCTATGAGCAGGAGTATAACCAGAGGAAAAGATTATACCCCTTTTCTCAGCATTTCTTACACCATATTCAGAATATTTCCTGGGTTTTGAAACCCCACAATGCCAGAGAGACCTAGAAAAACTGGATCTAATTCAGTGGAGGACTACCAAGGTGTTTAGGGTGATAAACCGTGTACTGTGAGAAGAGGCTTAGAGATCTGGACTTGACCAACTGGTAAAAGAGATCTTTGGAGGGAAAAGGTAGAAGCATAACAGAGTTCCCTGGAAGAATAAGCCAGGTTCATGTCTGTGGTACAAGACACAAGAACAAGAGTCAAGAATGAGAGGCCCTGAGCAGCACTGACTGGCCATGTGTAGGTCTGGGAGAGAGGGTCAGGGGATTTCAGTGAAAAATAAGGGAAAAGCTGATGGGTTTAGTGAATCCTTAAAACCGTATCTGAAAACAACAAGGGAAAACAGTTGATATCTGCAGGTGAAAGAGGATGAGGACGTTTTTCCTAGAAATATAGCAGGAAGGAAGACCCCCTCCTGTTCAAATCAGGCATGATAACAGACATTTCGATCTCGTGTGCATGCCTCAGTCTGGCAGATGGGGAATGCACACTGCTGGAGGTGGCTGTGCTCGGTCATCCACATGAGCTCACTTTGCTGACCAATACCCTTGAATGCAAACTCTCCAATGCTATGGATAGGTAAGAGTGTAGTTTGCCCAAGCAACCCCTGGCTTGATCCCCATCCGTCATGGGTTGTTCTCCTCCAGAGTCCCAAGAGTCCTGCCTCAAAGCCTGGAAGACCTTGCCGGTGGCAACTGAGGCAAAGTTGCCATAGACTATCTCAGATCTATCTACATCTACTCTTACTAAATTAAGCAGTGGCCCCACATCCTCTCTGTTTCTTCTTTAACTGTTCCTGATGTAGCAACAGCTCATCTTGGTTCCCATTGCGTTCCCTTTCCATTTTCAATTGAGTTTTTATGAGGTTCATTGCTGTGCTGGAAAGACACCGTCCCTGAAGACAAAGTGTAGCCAGGCACATTATGAAAACTGTTGTTGTGTTCATTGACTGTATCGTCATGGGTGTGATTAAAGGCCCCAGTGTGATGTGCTTGTTATTCACACAATGCCTGGGACTGTTGCATAGAGGAGGGACAGACCTTGCCTCTCTGACGGTATCTGATGGCTGATGCCTCTGACTGATGGCACCAGCCAACGGCACACAGGCAGTGAATTGCTATCCCTGTGATGACACCTGGGGTGTCTGTCACACACCTGCCCTGAATGGGAATTGCTTTACTCTAAGTCCTCTGCTGCTCCCGCAAGCCCTTGCATCTCCTGTAGCTCTGTGGGCCTTGATTTGAACACTAAATTGAGTAGATACACTGAATTCTGTAAGTTAATGCAGGGCTGAACACGAGACAACTGCCAATATAGCCAGTCATGATCTAGTACAAACTGCAGAAGAGACACACTGAGCTCTCCCTACACACATGACTTGAATTGTTCACATGAACACCTCTATAGGCTGCCCTGAACATGATGAGTAGGAAAAGGTTCAGTTGCCCTTATTTTGGGCATCAGCTGTGGTTTCAGTCAGCCAAAGGAAATTCCCAACATCCTACAAGAGGATGTCCATAGATGTTGCCCTGTCTCTATGAATCACTGCATTTGAGCCTGCAGGTACCTGCACATAATCTTAGACCACTTCTGACATGTCACACATCACCATACATTTGTATCTGAATGCCTGACTATTGGCTTCCAACTTCATTAATTAGCACGGGAGTTTAGAAAAGGAGCTCACATGCAGGTGCCTATTTTGTGAACATCTGAACACCTGATGCAAGAGGAATCCCACCTCCTGTGGAATTTTGGCAGGTATGGGAGGGATCCGAATACTTTTCAAGCCCCAGGGCTACAAACCCAGGACGAGATGCTGCGATTGACTCAGACGAATTCCTTCTCTCAGCAGAGGCAAAGAGATGGCCAAGAAAAAGTGATTCTTGGACCTAACTCATTTCCTGATAGAAGAAGTTCCATTGCTGAAAGTAGGAGTTTCCCAGCCCCTCCCGGCACCACCCCCCCGCCACACCGTGCTGCTGAGGGAAGGAACATCAGTGATAACTTCATCCTGTTTCACAGCAGGTTCCCCTGGAGCCCCAGGGACACCTGGTGGGAGCCCAGAGGGGACAGGGAAAGTGCTGCCTTGGGCTGGTCCCCTGCTGCTGAGCTGGGCTGGGCTCCTGGGGCAGAAGGAGCTCATGGCAAGCGGCAGCGCTGCAGAGAGACAGCTCTGCCCAGGAGCAGCTCCTCTGCAAAGTGCAGCAGGGCTGAGGGCTCTGCCTGCAGCACCGAGGGGAGAGGAGCCAGGCAGAGAGAGGGGAAAGACAACGTGGGGTGGGAGGATGCTGAAAACTCACTGGAAATGAGATCTTCACAGATACTAATTCTGTGGCTGGAGGGCATTTCATCTGCAAATCATGGTAGGATCTCCTAAAGCTGGCACATCGCAGAGCCTACAAGAGATGTAAGTACAACTCTCAGAGATTATCTGATGTAGAGGAGGATGTGCTCCAAAGCAGCCGTTGTCATCTGCACCTTCAGAGCGACAGGGCATGATGGCTGCCTTCTCCTGAGGATAGCTGCAGGGGTGTAAATGTGAATGTGCAGCCTGGGGTACCCAGGGCTGTCCTGCAGGGCAAGGACATTGCGGCCCAGGGCTGTGTGCCAGGGCAGGGACTCTGCCACCTGCCAGGGTCAGCACTCAGCCTGCACAGGGAGATCCTCTTGGTGCTGTGGGGAGAAGCTGTGGGTGAAAGGAATGACCTCCGGCAGGGCAGGATCCTTCTGCTGTATGAGAGGGTGCTGCATAGGTCAGGGTTGCTCACAGCTTGAGATCACCCCAGAGTATTTACAGTAGGAGGTTTCAAAGAAAAATCTATTCAGGGATTACTATGAAGATAAGGAGCTAGTGACTTTGTCGTTTCAGTTTCCTAATCAAGGGGGGTTGGGATCAGGGTCGGGAGAGGCTGGGGGTAAAAGGATAAATAGAAAAGGAGCTCTCAAGTTTTAACAAGTCACTGAGACTCCTGAACTGCAACTCTGAGCGATCAATATGTTTGCCAGAAGCCTCGTAACATCCCTTCAGCCACTCCTCTGCCTGTGGACCGCATCAGCATCACCTTTGCTGGACCCATCCAGCTTAGTCTGACCCGTGTTTTTTTCCAACCTGCAAACAGGTGTGCCCAGGCAGTGCCCTGTAAACAGGCAGGTGTCTGTAGGGCCAGGGTGAGGGCACAGAGGGTGGAATGGGGTCTGTGAGCATTGACATGGAAAAGACATGGGACAGGGAAACATCCCCAAGGAGGAAAGTCTCCAGGCAGCAGGGATGTGATCTGGGAAGGAGAGGAATTAAACCCAGAAATGTTGTGGGAGGGAGAATTCAGAAAACTATGTATGATCCCCTCGAGTCCAGATCCCTCATCTGAGCAGCCCCCTCGCCTGCTCTCCCACCCAGCAAAGTCTGTGGTGCTGGGGATGAGCTGAATCTCCCTGAATGAAATGACATCATTAGGACAGTTGGCTGTCTCCTTGAGGTTTTCTTCCAAGCTGTGAGCTTCCCTCCAGGATGCAAACCCGTCCTACAGCGTCTTTGTGTTATCTGAAAGCTCCACAGAGAAGCGTAGAGATACTATGATGGACAAAATGCTGTTGGGTTTGTGAAATGAGCGATGTGTGTCCTGGGCTAAACATGAGATGCCGAGACCTTAAGGAAAGGGTGAGATATGTCATGGTCTGAGGTGGGTCGCTCTGCTCTCAGCAGTGCCTGGTGGATTTTCAGAGTAACATGGGAGTGTGATCACCCTCCATGTCAGAAAGGTGCAAGCCCAGACCAGCTGGGAGCAAGACAGAGGGACAGAGCAGCTCCCCTCACTCTGCACTGAGCCACAGGCATCCTCTTGCCTCACAGGACTTGCTCTGTTCTCCCTGAGTGCAGCAGAAATGCTGAGGGTTTCTGACACCTAAGAACACTCTCCAGGGTGGAAGGGCAGAAGGAGCCATAAGAATGAAAAACATCTCAAACTGCCTGCTGCCATCTCAGCTCCTTATCACTGAAGTGCAAATTCTGACAGGTCCTTCTGCACCATGAGCAGTTCCATCTAACAAGGTTAAACCCCAGGACTGGCCCCTGCCCCTCGTTCCCATGACCCCCCTGCTTCAGTGAGGCTGTGCGCAGGGCTGTGGCGGTGGTCCAGGGACTCGGGCAGGAACCGCTGGAACAGCAGGACCTGGCCCAACACACGGCTTTGCAAGACGAGAAGAGCAAAGAGGGGTGCCAAGGTGAAGACGACACCGTCCACAGCATCTGGGTCAACCCCTCGGTCCAGGAGTTCCTCCCGGATGCACCTGCAGATCCCCAGGAGGGCTCTGGCTTGC
>VWYH01005185.1:2974-18334 GCA_013399365.1 Pampusana beccarii | reverse complement strand
AATCCTACTAAAATCAGTTGATTTGACTAATTATCAACTGACATGGTCTATTTAGAAGTTGGTTTTGTCACTCCTTTCTGTAGAACACATTTAAATAATGGTTTGAATGTAGGGTGTTTTTTTTTAAAGTAAATACATAAAATTATAAGAGCTTCTGAACCCGTTAGGTTTGTCAACATCATCTGAGGTTGTAGACTGCATGTACAAAAGTACGGGAAGGTGAATTATTAACAGTTGCCAGGGTTCTTACAACACGATAGACCTCAGGTGGAGTAGTTCATAATCTGTTCTGTGACTTCATGTCATTGAGCCTATTCTCAGCCTATCTTTACAACTGAAGTGCCTGTCTGCAGAATGGAGTCTATCAGATGAAGAGACTGTAATCAAATGCTCTAGGTGAGACAGGTGATGAGCTGTATTTCTTCTATCTATACCTAGTTTCTCTTTTATATTTTTTTTTGTCCATCATTACAGTTACTACTGCAGAAATATTTTAACCTCTTCTCCATCCACCCATGATGTCGGGTTATCCGTTGTGTTACTCTAGCAATTCTGTATTTAAAGGTGGCTCTCATTTCAAACCAAAAGCCATTTGAACTTGGAGATTATTTATATGCTGTTAATCAGGAACTNGAGGTGAAAAACCTTCAAGACTTTGCAAGAAAAAGAGTTATTTTTCTCACATGCACTTTTTTTTTCTTGAACAATACGTTATTACTGGATCAGGTGGTAGTAATAAACCTTTCTGCTATGGAGCTGTAATGTAGTGTTTGAAATCTATTCGCATAATGTAAGAGTTGTATAGCTGTAGCTCTTTCTCTTAGCAGTCTTAAGCTAAGAGAACCTGTAAACCGGACACCAAAGCAGATGTGTCAGCTCAACTTTTTGCTAGCCATAACTACATAGACTTTAATTAAGTCCTATAATAGCTCAAGAAATAAGTGTTTATCTTTAAATTTCTGAAACAATCTTTTGCCCCATCTCACATGCTATTTAAAGAATGTCTTGACTGTCAGAGTCATCAGGGTGCTAGCTGGGTGAGATAGGATAATAACTATACTGTCATCCTTATATTTCTCATACCTTGCCTTTCTCAAAAAAAGTTCTGAAGGCATTTATGCTAGTATTGATACCTTTATTGCTAAAGTTAATTCTAAGTCATTGTTTTGTTTATCAAAACCTGAATCAAGATGGAGATTTTGTTAGAGTAGATGTTAATCTTCCCCATTTTAGTAGGAAATGCCCCTACCAGCCCCATTCTGTGTGCTGGGTAAGTAGCACTTCCTGTTGTGCTGCTGGAGACAGAATATTGGACAGGATGGACAATTAGTGCGACCAAGTAGAGCATTTCTTGCATAATTCTCATTGCTCAAAAAATAACTCATCTGGGTGGGCTGTGCAGGTAGAACCTGTGCATGTTTTCTCCTTAAATGCTTTTGGTGTGTTTTTGTTTTTAATAAGGAATTCCTTATAAGTGCAGAACTGCTGTCAAAGCAGTGGATAGTGTTTTATTTTTGTGGCATTTAAGGGCAGGAGGGTAGGGTTCAGTTTTGTTAGGCGGACAAACTTAAGAAGTGTAACACTGAAATTCAGTCTGCCATAAATTTATCAAAGTTAATGTTTTAGATACTTGCCCCTAGGCAGAAGTACACATACTGCCTGCTAGCCAGGAACAACATAAGTAGCAGACTGCTTTAACAAACCGAAAAGTAAAAATTCTTTTTTAATATCAACTGCCTCATTTAATTTTCTGCTTCCTGAGTAAACATCTTGTTTAATACTTTTTCTTTCTTCAGTAGCATCGGTTTGATCCATGGATTACTAACCTGCTGTAAATATTAGAACTAGAGTACCCATTAGAGCCCATGAAGGTGTCTCCAAATAAAAACAGCAAACTGAAATGTCTCCATCTTCTACTGAGGCAACAACAGAAATTCATCAGAAGCAAAATAATATAAATTACACTTTTCTGTGTTCTCAGTCCTCAAACTCGTCTGTGGGAGCTCTTCTCTCTTGTGCCCAAATGGCTGATGTGACACCAGAGTCCTTGTTGGCAAGTGGGACTCTGAATAAAGTAACTTAGCACTGTTATCTTAATGGCAAAAGCATAACTTTGCTGTCCTGCAGGTCCTTGAAGATTCAGCGTAAATTTATCTACTGGTTTGTACTAGGGATTGGTTAGAGGTAATAGTCAGAATTTTCATGAGATAATTCTGTATTAAATCTCAGTCTTCTACAAATTTTTTTTTTTCTTAGTGTCTTTCTTGACTGCCGTCCATAACCTATAGAGATGAAAGTTTTGTAGGCTGAGGCTGAATGTGCCGTTGTAGCTCCCAAGAATTATGTATATTCTAACTAGAAAGCCCATGGTGAAAAATTTTAACTTTTTTATATTAACCTCACCAAGAAAAAGACCTTGTTGACAAAGACTTCTAAGCTTTTGCACTTCCTTAATGCAAACATTCATAAATCTGGAATTGTTCACTCTTATAAACTTGAAAAACTCAACATTTGCATAACTCAAAAGATTGTATTCATCTGTGTGGAAGTTTAGAAATTTTACAAGAAAAACCAGAAAACCAACACCAGCATTTTAAAGAAATGTAGACTTTCCACATTAATACAAGTAATTTTTTCCAAAGGAGGGTTTTATACCATCCTCCAAGGAGTAATTCACACTTACCTGAGCAGAGACATTTGTTTATAAAACAGCTTTTTAAAGCAAATTCAGGGGTGGTAGCCATGAATTATTTTTAGGTGATTCCTTCCCTTTAAAATGGTCTGTTTCAATGGAAAGTTAAGTTACAATTCTATCTTATGACCAGGGGAAATAATAATAATCCACTGTTCGCTTTAAAGCTTGGAATAAGTCATTTTTTTGGTCATCTCTAAAGAGAACCTCCAAAGAGAGGACTTTTGAGTCCATTATAGTTTAGGGAAAAATGACCATGGAGGTATGTTGAATACTCTTTTAAAGTTCACCTGATTATTAAATTTATGTTATTGTTTTAGGCTATTCTGGTATTTCATTTTTGTCGTTTTCCCTGTGTGTTGAATTTGTGCATTAACTTCATGTATTCTCTTCATAGTTCAATATTTACACAATTCAAAATGTCTTTTTTTAAAATTTTTTTTTATACCAAGAAAATATTTCCAAAGTTTAAACCTGTGGTCCTGTTGACAATTTTAGGGAAAAAACAGGGTGAAAGCAGTCTCTGGAGATAATCTGGTTTAACCCTCTGTTCCAAGCAGAGTCGGCTTCAAAGTCAGCAGAGGTTTGTCAGGGCCACGTCTGCTCAAGTTTTGAAGTTCCTGGTGGACAGTGGTTTGGCAGTCGGGTCCCCAGGCAACCCGTGCCCCACTGTTGTCACTGCGGAGAATTTTCTTACATCTGTCCAGTGGAAATTCCTCTTGCGGCAGCTGGTGACCGCTGCACGGTCCGAGTGGGTGTTTGTGCCCCTGCGGGCTGGGCTGGCAGAGCCCTGTGAGATCCCCAGCGCCGCGCCAGCAGAAACGCTCCCTTGGTCTCATCCCTATTTCATGTGCTCAGCTCCTCGCTAACGCAGCGTCCCCGATGTGTCTCTCTAACCCACTTGCTGTACTTTGCCACGAATTTCAAGGTCAAATGGTACTTTAAGGCAGTATGTACGACAAGGTATTTGTCTTAAAACTGCTCGTTTACTTTGGAGTTTAATCTTGGAAGACTCTTAGCTGGGCAAAGGGACTGGTAAAATGCACGTATTGGGAATTAGCGTTAAGATTCTTGTATGCCTGACAATCTTCAATCCTGCCAGGATTGTTAATAAAGGGTTTTGACCCTGTTGGTTGTTCTGGTAATCTGCTGAGAACTGGATGTAGCCTTGAAATTCCCTGGAAAGGCAGCTGCTTTAAGATCAGTAACAGGAAGAGGTTCCTCTGTGTCTAGCTGCTGCACTTTGTAACAAAAATGAGAACACAGTTTGAATCTTCTATCAAGATCTATTCTGGTATCAAACAGTTTGATACAGTAAGTGGGGAAAAGTGCATGTGTTTCTGTCTGTGCAAAGGGAACTCTGATGGGAATTTTTGTGAAGACTTTTGATCTTGTTGCAGCAGGGATTCCTTAAGTGAATGCTTTCACTTTTTTTTTTTTTAATAAATTCAGAATATGTATGTAGTAACAGTTTCTCTTCCTAGCTCCTTGTTTCTGTATTCTTTCCCCAATATATGTATTTTCCAGTTCTGTTTTTTATGAACACTAGGAATTTTCTATTCCAGATTCATTTTTGTCAGAGCCAATGAAATAAATGAAATTGCTTGCATCCAATTTTGTCTTTTCTGTATTTTTCAGAAGCAAAAATATATAAGTAATTCTGTTTTCTTTTGATAGTTATAATACTGATTTTTTTTTTTTCTTTAATTACTAAACCCCAGTGGTGGATATCTTTCTTTCATGATAAATGCATTTATTGCATTTTATTATGTCAATTTAGGATCTGTTTCAGTGGTACAGAAGACCAGAAACTACTCATTAACAGATGATGGATTGGGCATTTCCTGATTTTTGGATTTCTCTTCTGACTCAAATTTTCAGGCTTGAAATCTGTCGATGTCTTCAGTAAATCTAAAACAAAGAGTGTGTGACTTCTGTTTCTGCATAGCTAACTGCTCCTGCTGCAAGAGGTATTTTTTCATATAGGAATGAGGCTTTTTAAGGTCTTCTCAGAAGTTACGAATGGCTTTCTCTCTTCTTCCCTCTTGCCCCCTGCGCCATCTAACTTCCTATGTGATTCAAAAAGGGTGTGTGTTTTGTTTTCAAAAAAGGCAAAATCTGCTGCATGTGCGTGGTGAGATATTTACAAAACATGTTTTCTAATGTTCTCTAGCTTGAGGAAATAGCGTGAAGATGGTTTTAAAGTTGCATTTGGAATTACAGAGGATAAAGTCATGAAGACAACTGAGCTCCTGATATCAAGGTGAAGATAGGTCATCAGGGACCTCAGAAGTAATGAGCTTAATATTTAAATAGACAGTGTATGGGCAAACAGAAAAGAAAGAAGGACAGGTAGAATTGAGACAGATGGGAACGAGACCAAGGGAAGCATATACCTTGAAGCTTACAGAGTTCCTTAATTATAAGTGCTTTTTATATTATTGTATGACTGTAGGTCCTACAGAGTCAGGAAGTGAGGCTGAGAAGCACAAGAGAAGATGGCAATATCATTGCCTGACACTGGTATATTTTTTTGTTAGTAGTTTTATTATCATCTTGTAGAAAAAGTAATGTTAGGCATTAGGCTTGTATTTTAAAGGGCAAATTAGTTTTGTCGACAGTATGTTCTGATCTCTGTTCTAAAGCAGAGCTGTCAGCTTTCTAGCCAAATTTAGGCTCCTCATTTAAGCAAATTATAAACTATACCTTTCTTCCCCTTTATATTCTGAATTGACAAATAAGAAGCAATCTCTTGTCCATTTTTACCCTCCTGAAGACATTTAAGAAAGTATGTGTAATATTTCTTTCCCGTATTGCACTCTGTAATGCGTATCTTCTCCTTTCACAACTAGGCAGCCTGTAGCTCTTCCTCCGAAGCCCATAATGGAAGCACATGAACTGCAATAGATTATGTATAAAGAAGAAGATAATCTGTCATTATCTTGTGATGGCATGTTCTGTTTTGGTGGTGGTTTTCTTTTTTCTACTCCACCCATATTGGGCTGTTTACTTCACCCCCTGCTTCAAACCTTGTCTGTTTAGCTATTTATCCAGCTGAAGGCAAAGGGGATAGAAGCCTTGAATTGCATCACTGTTTTCAAATGCGCTTTTTCTTCTTGTAGCAATTAAACAGGCTTTTCCATTTGGGCTCAGGAAGAGAATCATATGTTCTTTATCCCATAAATGCTTTTGACTCAACTAATTTTACAACAATGGAGAATGAAATTCTTACACAGGGAAAATGGAGCATCTTGCAGTGCATATATCTAGAAANTAATACAAATAGATAAGAATTCAATGTTTTGTCAGAAGAAAATCGATAATATTTTTTTCTCTTCTTTTTTTATCCTTTTAATTCTAGTAAAATATCCATGTATTTATGCTTAACTGCTGGATTGTCATCATTCTGTGATGTATGACCTTTGAAATAGGTAGTACAGTAATCAAATTTTTCGTGTGTATATGAAACCTCTAAGGTTGCTGAGTGGAAGTTTCCCTTTTAGTCTCAAATTATTCTGTGCTAAAATATAATGTTCCATTTCCATTTTATTATTGTAATAGAGACAGAGTTTTGTGTTTAAATGAGTGTTGTTCTACCTTTATATGTCTGACCTATATAACATTATGCCAAAGGAAATGAGAATGTTTGGGCATGTATTTGGAGAAGCCAAGAAATTTTAAATGATGCTGCAAACCACAGGTTGGCCTTCTGGTGTGGCTTTTGGAATGTGGAATGATTCTTGAATTCTTCTTGAGTTTCTATTTATAGTTCAAGTGTTACCTTTGTATGCAGTTTTCCCCAGTGTTTTGCATCATGATGACTGGTATAGGCTCTGACCTTCTCTTGAGTATGCTTTCTTTAACGTAGTTTTGAGTTCATATATATAAAAACCCCCTAATACTATATCCTTTCTGATACTAATGCTTTTTTTTTTGTCTTCGTAGAAAATGTTCCAGAAGAACTACGAGAACCATTTTACACGGACCAGTATGACCAGGAGCACATTAAACCACCTGTTGTTAACTTGCTGCTCTCTGCAGAACTCTACTGTCGTGCTGGGAGTCTTATTCTCAAGAGTGATGCTGCAAAACCACTTCTAGGTCATGATGCTGTTATACAAGCCCTGGCACAAAAAGGCCTTTATGTGACTGACCAAGAAAAGTTGGTGACTGAACGAGATCTTCACAAAAAACCAATTCAGATGGTGAGTGTTTAAAGCTTGTATGTTATGTTTCTTCTGTGTACTCCCATTTACTACATATCTATTTTTTTTAACATGCATCATTATGTTGAAATATTTTTCTCAAGAGGTCAATGTGAGTCATTACTGGGAGGCTTATGATTGGTTTGGGTTGTTTTTTGTATCTCATCATAACTGTCAGTGCAGGTGCATTTCCACTGTACTAATGCTTGAAAACACGTATCATTCTGCTTAGTTCAAGTGTTACATTTTTAAAAAACAGCACTGACAGTATGATCACTTTTATTTCAGTTTTACAGCACTGACTGTCAGTGAATATTTCTGTGTTGGAAAAATGGTTTGAAAATAGGGTGGGTTTTTTTCCCCCCTCCTTATAGAAATATTTGGTTAAAAGGTTTTGATGACATGGGCAATTCAACGTAATGAGATTCAATAGACACTAGTTACATACTAAGTCAAGGTAAAGCACACAACAATGTTGTATTCTTTCGTGGAGACTTTTAATAATATGTCTTTGCTTTACGTAACTGCTAATTAAAACATTAGTTCAACAGATGAATGGTTCTATTACTAAGCTCATAAGTCATAGATTTTCTTCCTTCTTCCATGATAGGAGCTGAGTTTAAGAAAGAAATTATCTGTAAAAAGAATGGCTACATATGGCAAATCCTTTCTCTAGGTTGTTTATAAAATGACAGTATGATAAGATTAAACTATATTTAAAGTATTTAAACTTATTTTCACATTTTGTTGTTTAACGTATGATATATAAATCAAGTAAACAAAGTATGAGACTACAAAGGTTGAGCTGACAATTTCAGTTCTAATTTGGAACTTAAGCTTACTCATTTTAAATCATGAGCAAATTTTATTATGCTATCAGTGGAATTAATGTTCTTACTATACTTGGAGGTATTTATGGCACAATCTGGTCTTTTCAGATTAGAATACATTGGACACAGGGAATAAACTGTCTAATAGAGAAAGGACTTCCTTGAATTTTCTGTCATCCATTAGCTGAATCTATGCTTTGCAGTCTAGCGTTCCCAGTGTATTTTTGTTTGAATCCACCATCTAGAGTTGGCTGACTGCTTTGTTTTAAGTCCTTTGATACTTTTATGGTCAGTGACCTGTACTTGCTGCTAGAATGGAGGTGTGTGAAAATGAACACAGCTGTTTTTATTGTTAGCTCACTGGCAACTTTTGTTTACTAACATTTAAGGAGACTAACGAATATTTGGCAGAATATGACTAGAGACTCCGTCTTGTTTGATCAGTTAGTATCAACTAATAAGTTGCAGAGCCTTCACAGGTGTGACATCAAAGCTACTGACTAGTAATTAATGATTTATTCCCTACAGCGTTGCCAAAAAGTATTAGCCCTCCTAGTTTATACAGATGTTTTTTAGAAGTGGCAGTGAGTGGTCAGTTACTGTGGTATAAAGACTAAATTCTTTGCATCCACTTTGTTTTTATTTTTTTAATTTGAAATTCTTTCTTGCTAATAGAATGCTTAAGATCTGAAGATACAAGTATTTCAACAATAGTAATACAACTAGTCAAGACACTTTTCGTTTATCATTAAGCTGTGATCAGTGAATACAGATAACTTGAAATTTTGCCAGTCTCTCTCTTTTGATTTTGATATCCTTTTTAAAAAGGAGCTCAGCAAAGAACAAGTGGCATTGTAGTAAAAGAAGCTATGGATAGCAAATAAAAGATGTACTGAAGTGATAAATTTGCAGGACGCTTGCAACACTCATGGGTGGTTTAGGAGTAAGCGTTTATAACATTCATAGAAGTCAAAGCATTTAAGAGGTTAAGAAACAAACTTCCTGACTGTTCATATTTTTACAGAACTTAATTCTGTTCTTGTCTCTGAAGGAAGACTTGCATTTTTGAGCCTCTGTTTTTTCCATTTGTTTGTTTTTTTCATTTGATCCCTTTCTAGGGGATCTCTTCTCAGAGTTGTCAGTTGAGAAGATATGTCAGTACTCTCTAGTTTGTTTTGCTCATCTTCAATTCTGTAATTAATGTTGCTTAAAATGCATTTCAATAGCAGTTTCGTATTTCCCCTGTACTTGAGCTTGTGTCCTTCTTTCCTCTGTTAAGTATAGTCCAGCAAGGGGATCTCCAGGCATTGGTGTTGTAACAGTTGACATGCCCAGGTCCCTTGTCCCCACTCCAGGACCAGCACCAGATGAAGGTGCTGCTGCTGGTGGGCTCGTTCACACGTAGCTGGGCTGTGACAGTGAGGGAACACTGGAGCCGAAACACAGCTGGCTTGGGCAGGAGGGCAGCCATGTCTAAAACAATTGCTACCAAACAACTGGCTGTGAAACTGTAGTCTCAATAATAATATTCTGAGCCCAAGACTTCTATTTTGTCATGCCATGCTCATATCCCTCTGCAAGTTCCTCGCAGCAACGCTATATTTTAGTTGGGAACTCTCAACCTTTTTCCTTATTATACAGTTAGCAAAGTTGTCAGAGAATTTCAAATCTGGCTGTTGCCATATTGACAGTCTTGAAATTATCCCTTTGATGTCTTCCAGTACCTTTTCCTAGTGTTCCATATGCCACAATTTCTACTAGTCTTACTTTGTAAGATGTATATCCTGTTTTAGAGCATGGGATGACTTTTTTTCTTTTTCCATTATGTAGAACAGAAAGTTTGCATATGTAATTAACTCATACATTCCTCTGGTAGACCAGGTTGTGTTAAACCTATATTCAATCTAATTTTGAGTAATTTAATAGAAAATAGTATGGTAGTCTTTCTATTGTTAGCTTGTCTTCCGCATAAATGGGGGAAAGATGTTCGTGTTTGTTAGAGGATGTTTTTTGTTGTCTGCTCACATGTACTGTGTTTCTATAGCTGAAAAGGGGTGAGTTATATTATGAAATGAAACTATGGAAAGAGATTTGAGTATGGAATGTTTTCATTTTACTTGTGCTTTATAACACATATAGCTGCAGTCAACAGACTTGGGATTCCCAGTACTGTATGTTTGTAGCAGTGATGGCTGTGGTGATTAATTGTTGGTTTACTTCACATGTGACTACTTTCTAAAGCAGTCATGTCAAATTTTGACCTTCTCTGTTTCTTGGGTATGGCTAAACCTTTTTCTAGGAAGCACCTTATATATATAAGTCTGGGAAATGGATGTGTGTGTTTATGCACTGGGCACAGGATAGATATTGGTTTCCTTGTTAGTCATGACTGACTTGGCTGCATCAGTATCTAATTTAAGAAGCTGCAAATTTTTGTGTTTGTATGTATGTATGTATATATATATATATATGTTTATGTATATATAAAAATCAGTTTCCCTAAGTGGGATGGAATTAAGAAAGAGGCACTTAGGAAAATAACACACATGAACAGGAGAAAGGCTTCTGCTAAAGCCTCCCCTGTGTAGGGATAAGGAGGTCCATATGGAGTCTGGTTTGTTTTAGTCTCTTATGTTTGGTTTGTTCACATGTCTAATATTTTTTTTTCTAGAATAAGTTATTCTGGCTAGGTTATTCAGGCTTGTTCTGATTTAAAAACTTGTAATTGAAACTGTGTGTTCCTGAGAGATTGCGTCTTGTGATAACACTACAGAACTGTTCAGTGGTACCTCAATTTCTGTTCTTTCTGTATTACAAACTATTAAAACTTATTCTATGTTTATTTTTGTTGATTCTTATTATTTGATAGTATCACCCTGATGCTTTTATTTTTGGTAGAGAGCAAAAGAACAAAATGTCATGTTATTACTCTCGAGGTTGAAATTCAGGTGGTCTTGGCTCTGCTGCATTAGACTTTATAAACAGTGCAGAAATAGTCTAGAGCTTGGAACTGAAACAGTGTTGAACTAAGGACCAGGGTATTTTTCTCCTGAAAATTATACTTTTAGTCAGGAGTACAAAAGTAATTACCTGATGCTTAAAGTTTATGAAAGCTAAGTTGCAAAAATATGAGCAAAGCTACTTATTTCAGTTGGCAACTTCAAATCACATTTAAAAAAAGTGTGTTAAGCAGGCACTTCCACATGAAAATCATATGTGAGATTTTGACAGGCTATAGAAATCAGAAATGGGTTAAAATTCAGCATGGTTCTGATAATTAAACAATAATTTTGTTTTAATGCTTCCAGTTACAATATGCATTTATCACATTCAAGTAAAGATTTACTTTTATATTTCCATGTTGATTTCTCTCACTTCCATTTTACATTTATTTCATGTGCTGAACTGACTTAAACCTTCAAATGTCTGGTACACAAGAGGAAGGCAATTTGGATTTTTTTTTCCTCATATACGTATTCGATCTCTTTATATTTAAAAAAAAACATAGATATCTGTTCTTACTGGATGAACCAGAAGAGACTTTTAGACACATTTCTGCATTATGCCAATAATTTTATATCAAATGAATAATGCATTTGACAGGGAAAATCCTTTTATGAGAATTCTGGCCATTTTGTATTCAAATGCTGGTGATCTCTGTCAGTTGGCCTCAAGTGGAGAGAAGAATAAATAGATTCAGTGAGGAATTAAGAAGTGCTTTCCCTCCTCCAAGTCCCTGCAATGTTCTTCTGCCATTTGAGGAAAGGAATAAAGAATCAGCATCTTCTTTCTCTGCTGCCTGATACTCTGCGGGGAAACTGAAGCTGCATAATTACACAAGCTGTGGATTTCCATCCTGCCCGGTCTCTGTCCCCAATGTGGCAGGGCCAAGAACAATTAAATTTCAAGTTTGAAGGTTAATAATGTCAAATCTTAAATACTAGTTTAAAACCAGTGTGTGTTGGGGAATGTAAAGATACAGTAATGTTATAGACGGTTACTGGATTTGTGCCATGTATTGATGTAGCATTTTCATCCAACTTACAAAAAAATTTAGTCTTGCAAGTTCTGGAAAAAAAAAGGCAGCTTTAGATATTTAGTTTTAAAATAAAATTTGGTGACTAGAAAATAGTTATTGAACATTCTGTATATAAATACTACTTCCAGGGAAATATGCCATACTTTCAGATATTTCTTTGTATCATCATCTCAATGTATAAAAATTGTACTAATCATAATGCAATCAAAAAGTGTAACTTGTGTGTAAATTTGAACTCTAATTTGGAAAAATACTGTTATAGAAAAATGTCAGGCAGCTGAGCAGCTACCTTAAACATATACCCACATATATTGGTTTTGATAAGTACTGTCCTTGATCAAGCAACACTTAAATGCTCTATACACTTCCACAGTTGTCATTCAAGATGTGAAGGGAATGAGAGGCTCCAGCAAAACCCCAGCAATAAATCCGTAATAGTTGGTAGGATTAAAAATGGTTATCTCCCCACATGTGATTCATGTGTATGCATTTTTAACATTAAAAGTAGTGTGCTATCATCCAAATTGTTGATCCATTTAGCTGCAAATTACCTTCTTACTTGAAGATGTCTCTTCTGGGGAAGTTTGTCAATAATTCTTTCTGTAGCAGTTCGTGAATCTGGGCTATAACTGAGTTCTAATTAGGTGTGCCTGTATTAGGTTTTTAGTACTGATGTGGAGCCTGCTTTTGAGACAAATCTCCATCTTTCTGCCAGTTATTGCACATCGGGTTTGCATTGTGTAGTCATTTTGGGAGCAGGAACGGTATTTCTTTCAGCAGCTGGACTAGAAGATGGGCTCTAGGATGGCACAAGCTTTAGCCCAGCTGGCAAGGGGTACTCGCTTCACAGGGCTGGGGTACAGCTGGTTGAAGTGAAATCCCTGAGAAGGGGGTCGAGCCAATTCCTGGGGCCTTTGCACCAACTCTGCTTTTCTGCTGTGCAGTGCTAGCTGCTGAGTTAGTCAGATGTACGTGGAAGGAAGGGGAATTTGATAGTTCTGGTTTTGTACCCACAGCCAGAATCCACGTCTCTTTTTGGACAAGATAGCAGACAGTAAGTGGTTAACTCATCCTGCAATCCGGATTTTTGGTCTCTCTGACGGACTGAGTTCACTTGAAATGACAGTCCCTCTCATCACAGGAGTATTTATCCTTGACAAAGAGTCCAGCAGCTCACCCAGTTAGCTTGCAGCTACATGCTGCAGTCTCTGCACTTTCATGCTATAGAATTCCTTTAGCTCTGTAAGGCAACAGAAAGTGTACTAAACACTTCATAGAACAAAGAAATAAGATGTGGCTTCTGCCCTGAAGAGTTTTTTTCTGGTTTTAGGCATGATGTAACAAGTTTCCATTCCTGTGCTGTTGTGAATTACCTCTTAGATGAGGACACATGAAAAGAATTTGCAGTTAATTGACTTTGGCCCAGTAGATACCATAATTTGTTAGTTAAAACACCAGGTTCTGATATTAACTGACGTGATATTGAAGCATCTTGCATAGAAGCATGTTTCACAGAAGATTAAAATAATAAGCAAATATAGTGGTGAAACAGAACCTGAGTTTAGTCTAATAGAGTCACTTGTGCCACATAGAACCAGTTAGGTTTGGGTTTTGGTTAGGATAATGTAGTCTTTAGATGTTCTGTATTTTTTACTTGATTTCTGTTGTAGGCACTGGGTTTTAGACTCATCTCTTCACAAACATTCCTTCTAAGGTTCTCATTTGCTTGCAAAAATACCAGAGCACCGTTCTCTGTATTCTTGTGTCAGATATGCCATGTCACTTTAGTCAGCATTGCACAAACATGTTTGATGTAGTAAAGCTGTGTGGGTACCAAGCTCCCTCAAGCACAAGGTGCCAGTTCACAGTTTGGTCATGGTAACTGCTGTAACTCTTCATAAAGTTTATTCTGCTCTTACTATTTTAACTTTTAACTTAGTATCCTGTTACCTTTTTTTAATGCAGCTAATGTTGACTCATAGCCTGGGGATTTTGTGTGTTGCCTGCTGCCTGTTTTTAATTATGTTTGTCTTTGTTTGTAGAAAATTTTTTTTCTGTGTCATGTAAATGGCAGCAGTGACTCGGGATATGTTCTGTGGTATATTTGTCTAGAATTTAGTAGTGCGCAAAACAAACACCAGGTTATCAGTGTGAATCATACTAGGGTTTGGTTTATTTCTGTAATTTTCTGGGACTGAAGAATGTATTTAATCTAGACCTGTTCCTTTTCTGCAACTGAGCTCTATGACTGATTATTTGCTAGTAATGCCATTCTTTTGCCCTGTAAATGATTAGCTTGGCTTCAGTCAAATTGAATCAGTTCTGTGTTAAAAGATACTTGAGGTGAAATAAAATTACATCATTAGATTGTTCTCTGCTTACTTTTATTTGTGTGTATCATAGCCCTCGAAGAGCTGAAAAGAAAAATTGCAGTACAGGACCATTATTAGGAAGATATCTTGTGGGAGAAAATAGATACGTATTCTTAGAGCATCAGTTTTGAAATTTGTTTAACAAGGACTGGCTGCAACTAAATGTAGGATTTAACACCAAAAGATCAATGTCTGTATAAGAAATTTGTGGAAGACTTAGGTCACCACAGAGTCCTCTGCAACATCCTTTGCGTTTTTATGGAATGCCTGCTCAATTTGTGCACCAAGCGCAGCAACTAATGCAGAAGGCAGCAGAGCCACTGACACAAAGGTTACATCTGTAAAGAATAGAAAGTAGGAATTCTGCTAAAAAACTGATCCAGGTTTGCAATTCTCCCACAAAAGAAAACTGAAAGCCTTCTATATTTCTCTAACTACAATTTTTATTTTTGTGGGATATTTTTGTTTTTATTTGGGTTTTTTTGTTGTTGTTGTTGTGTTTTTGTGTGTGTGCTTGTGGGGGTTTTATTTTTGTTTTGTTGGTTTGGTTTGGTTTTTTTTCTTCCTGCATCCTTAATTTCAGTACAAAAATCTATGTAGGATTTTGGCCTTATTCAGGATTCCAGCAATGTAGCTGGCATCTCAGATTTGTGTCACTAGGAATCCTTGCATGGAAAATAACAAAATCTGATTGTTCTTTTTGACAACTCTTGTAGGATTCAGAGCTATTGAATAGACTGTGCTGCTTGTATCGCATTGGTAGTGTGTTCTCAGAACTGCCATGAAATCCCAGATTTATACAGAACTAGCCCTGTATTTGCCTTTGCCAGGTGAATGTAGTAGGCAATGTTCAGAAATAGCAGCATGCTATGCCACAGTTTTACATTAAAATAAACAGACAATAATTTCATATTTTACTAAAAAGGGGAGAGAATATTGAAGCACATCTTCCAACTGAGATAGGTAATATACTAAATCAACTAAACTGCTGCTGTTGGAATGATGACAGGCGAATCCTTGCATGGTGCACCTCAGGAAAAGTAGTACCTCATGAAGTCAAGTCTCATGCCTTCCATGGGAAAATAAAGCAGTGTATCATTTTTAATGGTTGTTTGCCTTGTGCACTTCCTTGCTAATTAGGAAACACGGGGTGCTGTGAGGGCTGAAAAAAATAGTTGGTATTCTTCTGCCTTGAGCAAAACCAAGTTTTGAACCAAAGAGC
>VWYH01005182.1:0-11791 GCA_013399365.1 Pampusana beccarii | reverse complement strand
AGTCTGGACTACTTTTTTTTTTAACTAAGTAAAAAAACCACAGCTATTTTACAGATGCTAATGAAATAGAGATTCTTTGCATGCCAAGCACGTGCAATAATAAAATTTTGCTCTGTAGCTACAACAGTAATAGCCCAGGGACTATGCTCTAATCTCTAGATACTGCTCTCCCTTATTCATAGGTGAATTGTTTAAATTAATGTACGATAAGCACTTATAAAATTTTAGGATAAAGTACAAAATGGCTGAGACTAATGGTGTTCAGCCAACTAATTGCCTGGATTAAGTTTTTGATTCTTGAATTCAATGACAGATCTGTTGTCACCAAAGATGCAAAAACTTGTCCTTTTCTGCCTGTCTCGGATGTTCGGGTTTTGGTCATGAATATAATGACTAGCAATATCACAATGAGAACAGAATCCAGTGACCTATGTTATTTCATGCTTTCTAGCAGCTCTGTCTCGCTGTGAGTGCTTTGAATTTTTCAGTCAACTTAGCAACATACTCATGGATACACTCTTCATTATTAAGCTAATAGGGAGGTGCATGGAGGACTTCAAAATGGATTCAAGTGTGAAACCAGTAGGTAATATACATAATGAGGCCACTGCTACAGCTGTGCTGCTTGTTAGAATTAAACTACAAAGGAACTTGAAACTGGCTCTGGCTTAAGTTAGACCTGCACCTGCAAATGGCAGAGACATTGGGAACATCAGGCAAACAGCCTGGGATTTCTTAATTAACTAAAGTTGTTGATATATAAGTGATCTTGAAAAGTTTATCTGGGGGAAGGGGAAATACTCCTCTTTTTTTTTTCCTCTTTTTTTTATTTTTTTTTCTTGTGAGGAAAACAAAACTCTCTTGGAATATTTTTTTTTTTCCTCCTCAGAGATTGACTGCTAACAAGATCAGTAGCCTTACCTGTCTGTGGATTTTGGGTTTCCTTTCATATCCAAATTGTATCAAGGCTTCTTAGGGCAATATAATGCTACTGTACAGAACTGTCTAATAATACTAACTAGGTCTCATTTTGCAAATACTTGAGTGTTTTTGGATCTTGCTGTGGTTGTCAAATGCTTGCTGATATAATAAGGCTATTCAAAATTAGTTACTCAACTTCTCCAAGTCTATCTATGTATCTGGAATTGGGAATTCATAAAATGATGCCCAGCCTTATTTTGAAAAGATGAATGTTCTTGTGGCTAAAACTGGTGGGGGGGAGCAGAGGGAAGGAATAAAGACTTGGTTCTTATCTCTGTCAAATATTTTTTGTGCCTTATACCATGTCACTTGGTCTCTGCGAATCTCTGTAGGGATCTTGTAACTACACACACCTGTGGGGATAATGGCCCTTCTTCTCTCCTCTTATCCATCCTATTGTTTTGGTTTGTGAACTCTTACTAGTAAAAGACTGTTTTTTACAGTGTGTGTGTAATGAGATGATGTCTGTGTTGTTTCCTTCAAGCTGTGCCATAAATATTTTTGAGAATCATCTGTCAAAATATCTTTAAAAAAAATCACATTTATATGAAAACAAAGTTCCCATGCATCTAGGTTTTTCTTTTTTTTTTTTTTTTTCCTTGTAGTCCACAAAGACAACACAGCTCCCATTTCCTGAAATAGTCTGTGATTTTCCTCTTCTGCACAAATTGCTGCACTGTATTTTGGAGTTGTGATCTATCATGAAAGTGATATAAACTGGGAACTCACAGGAGCTGATGAATAAAGAGCTCTAACTGTAAGAACAGCAGTTCTGGTGACTGTACCTCAATTGTATTCTGAGTAGGAATTAAATGTTTCTAATCCTGGCCTCTTGAAATGTTTTGATATACTGTGTTTATAATAAATCTACAGGAACTTTATAATATCTGAAACAGGAAAATCCAGTTATTGAATTTATATATGGAATTTAAACAAGTGGTGATAGAGAAAATTCAAGGAGAATTCATTGAGTCATGAGTTTCTTTTTGTTTTAGGAGGATTTTTTGGTAAGTTCTGTTTGTCGTGTTTAACACAGTAACCATGGACAATGTGATGTAAGTACATAGCTATTCCTGTTTATACTTAAAGACTTGCAGAACTAACACACTAATAATAAAGAGAATCTGTGCCTAGGGAAATGCAAGCAATTATGCATTTGTGAAAATGAGAATGTCTGAATTTACCTCTTGTTACTTACAAGCAACCTGGAAGACCCAATAAAATGAAGTATAGTTTGAGAGATCTGGGTAGGACGCTGCTGCCTGAGCTTATGCCAAACATTTTTTGTGATTGTGTTTTGTGTATTATATCTCTCAGGGAAATGAAAGTAGTGTGGTCTTTAAAGGAAGGAAGGAAGGCATTCTTAAGCAATACAAGATTGAAAATGTAGAGAGAATGGAAGAGGGAGACTCAAAATTCTTAAAATAGCTGTTTTGGGTCCTCACAGTGAAATATAAAGTGAAGCCGTAACACTTTGCTGACTTTAATCGGGTTTTTCTTGAAGCAGTGAGCTTTTTGGCTTTTATTTGTTACTCAGGAAAAAAAAAGTACAAGCCTTGTTTCTGATGGAACTAGATTAGTTTGAGAAATTCTAATTCTGGAGGGAAAATAGCTGTTCAAAAATACAGGAAAAAATATATACTTGAAACTCTGATAACTAAAAGTGATTGAAGAAACTTGAAACTAGGGCTGTCCTTTAGCACAAATTTTGACAACACAGATTTTTTTAAATATATATTTTTTTACATGCCCTGAAATGTTCAATTTATTTTTTTTCAATTTTAAGGTTAGAAGCATATCNATTAGTTTGAGAAATTCTAATTCTGGAGGGAAAATAGCTGTTCAAAAATACAGGAAAAAATATATACTTGAAACTCTGATAACTAAAAGTGATTGAAGAAACTTGAAACTAGGGCTGCCCCTTACATAGCACAAATTTTGACAACATAGACTTTAAAAAAAAAAATATGTATATATATATTTACATGCCCTGAAATGGTCAATTTTTAAAATTTTTTTTCAGTTTTAAGGTTAGTAGCATATGTAACACTCCAAACCAGAAGAGAAAGTTGCAATACCAAAAAATCTCCTAAGGAAGTCTGTCCTTGCCATGGGATGCTGGCCATGCCGATTTGAATAACATCATGAATGCTTCAGGGCTCGTCCAAAATGAGCAACTTCTGAACCTTTAAAGATTCTCATATCAGTGCTTTCTTTGGTACGAAATAGTTCCTAAGGCAAATCCAGGAAAAATTATTGTCTATTGGAGCCTTTTGCTACCATCCAGCAGTGGTGCAGCAGTGGAGCAAGACTCGGGGTAGGTGCCTTCTTCTCTGCTTTGGGGTGGCAATGTGCCCCAGCAGCATGGGGATGGGGCTCGAGCTTCCGTGGGTGGGACGTGGTGTGGCCATGTAGCTTCTCACCTTGCCCTGGTGTTTTTCTCAACCCTTCACGTGAATATAAGAAAGAGTAGAGTTTCAAGGCCCTGTTCATGCCTGTATACATTGATGCAACTGATACAAAGTCAGAGTTGGAACTGTTTAAAAGCATGCAAAAAATTGTCAGCCAGATGAGCAAAAAAGAATGAGATTGGACCAGAAGCCACAAGAGTTAGAAGTATTACAGGGTTTGAGCTAATTGTAATTCTTTTTGTCTTTTCTACTGTTGGAGAGAGGGAGCCAGGGCAGGCAGGTGATTTCTTTTGGTTGCTGCTGCTGTACCACCACAGTTAGAAAAACAAATTTGGGTGATCGTTTGATTTGCCTTTACTCTTACAAGACCATCTTTGACTCAGGTTAATCAGTGTCGTGTTTCCTGACCCTCACAGCTGCCCCAGGCACGTTGTCTGCCCTGCAGGGAGGCAGCAAGTCCTGCCTTGGGGATTGCCCCCACTTGCTGCAGACCTTCTTGTTGCCCAGGACCTCCAAAAGAGCAGTTCCATGTAGTTTTAATCCATTCTTTTTCCCCTAGTTTTACATTGTTAAACATTTGATATAGAGGAAGGATGAGATGGAAAAAATATTCTATTCTCATCAAAAGATTGAATTAAAAAGCAAGCAGTTGAGCTGATGTGCAGGTGTTGGCTTAACAGGACAGTTATTCCTGGGTACCCACGTACCCAGAGCTAGGCTGATGAACTTAAATCTTTGTTCAAGTAAAATAGAAACATGTAACTCCAAATACACTAGAAAGTCAAAACTGTTTTTTCACATTTCACTCGCTTTTTTCTTTTTTTCAGTTCAGCTTCAGATTCTCTGCCATGTGAGTCATATGTAATGCTTTCTTTTCTGATGATCAGGCACCAGATAGTCACTCCTGAGATAGTAAAGTATCTTTTAATAGGAAAACTGAGGAAATAGCCTCTAATGATTCTTTGCTAGATGTTATTTCTGCCTCTGCAATGGCTGATTTAAGTCGCGGCGGTGGCCAGCAACCAGGAAAAGAGCAAGACAGGGCTTTCTAATAGAAAATGTGGATCTTCCTTACAATGTTAAAATAAGGAGTATTGGATAATTCTCTTTGGAGGCAGATAAGACTAAGTTCTGCCTGAGTGCTGCTTTCTCTGTGATCCCTCACCCAGGATTATGGTGAGTTGATATTCTGTTTAGTTTATGTAGGCAAATCCACATATTCAAGTCTTTTTTGTTTTAACTCTTACATGACTGTTCTGCTGTGTCAGCTGTGGGGCGAGAGCTGCACTGGTACCTGATATGAGGCACACAGGCTGCTCTCTTCTCTTCGTGGGGAAGGACTTGTAGGTGAACTCTAAGCATGGTCCCTAATCCCAGCAGAAACAAATCCTAACTGCTTCTGGGGTAAAGGTATTATAGTATTTGATCCTGCTGAAAGCATCATCTTGATTGTGGACCACATAGCTGATGTTTCACTTCCCTCCCACTCCGTTAAAATTCAATTGAGGAAAAAAAAAAGTCCCTCGAAGCTTTTAAAGTTAAAGTTTTACTTCATTTTGGCTACTTTTCTGCTTTGTTTTTTTCTACTTTACATCTTATCCTGCTTTTAATGTATGAGTCTCTGTGTTCGTTTATAAGGCAAAGCTGAAACAGAAATCCTTGCATTTGCTTTTCATTTTGGACTGTTTTTAAGACTTAAAATTCATAGTAGTCTGTCTTCTCAATGCAATAATTTTGAAATAAATAAATTGATAGGGATCAAGTTGTAATAAAAAGTTCTTCCTTTGTGTTTTGATTGAAACCACTGAATGGAAGCTACTGACTTATTCAGTGGGTAGACTGAAAGCCTTATACTCAGGAGATTGTAGCTGATACTGCAGTAACTTAAAACTAAATTAACATACTAGGCAATAAAACCTTCTATATGTGATTATTCTATAAAATATTTGGTTTTGTGAAGAGTTATAAGGGCGTAATATAAATAGTGGAAGTGATGGGAAATTTTCAAACTTTCAGTTTCCTAAAATTAAAACAACTTAAGAATACCATACAGTAAGAAGTAGTATCATAATACTAATGACTACTACTATACATAAGGGCTATTAAGTTTTGAGTACTGATTTGACTGTAAGGGTAGTGGGAGTGTATAAGTGTCATTACATTTGATAGTCTGACTTGGTTCATTGTAGAAGTTACAACATAAATGAATTAAGTCACGACTGAATATTAAACTGGGGAAATTCCATCAGTTCTAACGTTCCTGCTTCAAGCATTATACCAGCAGCGGTTCTAAGCTTTGTAATAGGTGTTGAGATATTAAGCAGGGACACCTTAGTGACATGCTTAGGAATGCAGGGCTGGTAGCTACATGTGTGACTCCTTTATCCACTTGTTACTGGGAAGTCGAGGGTTTTTTGGCCTTCCTTAGACCATGCACATTCCTGGCTAAGGAGTTTGTACTAGCAGCAGATGGACTCTACGGAAGTCTAAATACATCTTTCCCTGAACTGTAGTTGATACAAATCACATTGTTTTCTTTTTATATAATATCCAGGTAATTTATAAATGCAAATCTGAAATCTGCATTCTTGTCAATGGAATTCCCTAGGCCTGTTATTGTATATTCTGGATTTTTGAGTTCATAGTGAGGAGGAACTGGATTTTTCCAGGCTTTGACTTGAGAGCTTATTGCACATTGCTGCCTCTGAGGCAGGCCAGGTGCTAATGTACTGAATTAGACCTCGTATCTGCTGCTGTGTACTGGTTTGGGGAAGAAAACCTCTTTCCCTGTGCTAGCAGTCCCATGCTTTGGATTGTTCTGACTACCATGCTTTATACTATTTCTTTCTACCTGAGCCTCATAACTGTTTTTAAACTCAGGAGCTGGGCGTCTAACAAAACACACAATTTTCCTGAAGAATTGCCTATAATGCAAATGCACAGTATAAATATTTTGTCACCTTTCCTATTTCATATCTCTATATACGTGTGTTTGGAGGTAGAGAGAGATATCACCACAGTTTAACTGAAGAACATGTGCTTCACGTGTTGATTGTAGCTTAAGTACAAGAAGGAGCTCACAGTGCTCTTCACTTGGTCTTTCATAAGCATTCTGGAAAGGCTGACTTTTTTAGTAATGAAGCTTGCCATATTAATTACAGCATATTTGAAGGTTTTATGTTTTATTTTATCCATAGGCATGTGAAAGTTGGTTTCCCAAGTGTTTTTACACATGGGTTTATGAGGACAGTTTGTCCAAATCCAACAGAGGTTACAGTTTTAACATGGCATGAATTCAGTGTGACGTTTTTGCCCTAGGCAAAATAACAAATTTCGAGCAAATTTGTCCCAGTGAGAATTTAATACTATTTTCACTGTGAATCATACTTGGTTTATTATCTTGTGAAATAGCAGTTCTCAGTCATTGCAAATATTTTACTTTTGTAACCAAACTAGTGAAAATACAGCATAAAAAGTTTTGGTTTTCTGTGAATGTTTATTATTGTTTCTAAGTAGGGTAATTTCTCTCTTCCTCATCTGCCCTCTTCTCCCTGCCCCCACTTGGCTTTTCCTGACTGTTAGATCTGGTTTACTGATGATGTTTCCCCCTTGTGCCTTTTTTTTTTTTTTTTTTTTTTCAAAAATTTAATTTTAAGAGATGACACAAGAATTTTTGATAGGGAGTTCGTACTATCGATTTTTTATAGGGCTTGCTGTGAGTTCAAGTCCTTGATCAGGTCATAATCTAAGATCTGAACTGCAAACAGTGTAGGCTGGAGTAAACAGACTTGAGTAACTTATACCTGCCAGAGATTTGACCCAATTATTTTGCCTATGAGGAAAAAGCCTAATGTTTGTTCTACATTAGCCAAATGTGAAATATTTAGCATTTATCTTGGTGATAATTCACAGTTCATTGTATTTCATAGTATCAAGCTTAAATGGAATAAAAGTTTTTTTTTAATCCTGTTATCCTACACAAATATAATGGGATGTCTACTAGTTGCTCTGAAGTGTCATATTTAAAGATAAATAACCTTTGTACTGGAAACAAAATTAAAAATCATGTAATAGTATGCTGACGTGTTAAAAGCAGTACTGTATATAAATGGTTTTATCATCAGTTTTATTAGGAGGCATGCAACCAACATTATTAGCAGGAACTTTGATTTGAAAGTTAAGGTCCCTATGAATAATGTGAAGTAGCAAAATAAGATGGTGCATCCTAAGAAAACAAACACATGTTTTAATTTTGAATTTCTCTTGAGTGGTGTGTCATTTCCATCCACGGAATAAAAATTCTCAAAGGCTGTCATCTGCCACATTTTTTTTTCCTGGCTCTTGTTCATGATTCCCAGTATTTCTAGCTCCTTTTGCAATCTTCTTGAAAGTCTTCTCATCTCTTATAATGCATTTGCCTCCCACTTCTTCCCTGCAAGGTGTTAATCTTTCCCTGTGCTTCTATTTCACATAAGACATTTACATGCTAATTTTCACTTTCCTTGGTTTCTTAAAATGCTTTTTAAAAAATCCATATCTTTATGTAGCAATGGTATTCTGAAATTGTTAATACATTTGTTGTCAAAATGCCTTGTAGGAAGCAAAAAGGCAGTAAAACTTTAAGGGGCTGCGGTTATGGAAATAATATGGACCACTCTTCTACACTGTGTCTGAAGGTATAAGCAACTGCTGCAGACTTCTGGGTACCATGGCCAAAACCTCACCCTCCACAAACAATATATTAAGTCTTGTAAGAAATGTTCAAGATAATTTAAGGAATACCAAAAAAAAGACGACTTCTTGTGAGGGGCTTGCTTTCTACCAGATTGATTCTGACTGCATTGTGAATAATGTCTTTCAAAGGAATACCTGTAATCTGGATTTTTTTTCTCTGGTGTACCTCATCCAATCCAAAACAATAGTTAGCAATAGTTCCAGGATAAGGAATCCAATTCCTACAACTCTTGAATGCAGCTGGACTTGCATTAGGTTTCCATCCAATGCAGTTACAGTTCTCATGATGAATTCTGGAGTAGAGGGAGGTGTTGATTCACTGTGGACCAGTGGCTCAATGTGAAGGCTTGAGAGTCTGAGCACAGCTCTGAGCAGCTGGAACAGCTGGAGATCAGGTGGGTGCACAGAGGCAGGGAGGGAAAAAAGAAGGTTGGAGAAATGGGGATGAGGAACTGAACCTGTTATTCCAAATCTTCAAAGCATCTGCTCCCAAAATTTTCTGCCATGGAGCACTGTTGGTCTTGCATATTGTTATGGTTGCCTACCAAAATAAGGTGGTTTAACTTTGAATTTTGGCTAAGAAAGCATTATCTGACAACATGTACTTTGCTTGTTGTATTGTGCTTATAAAAAACTAATGCTGCACTGTGGTGTGAGTTGGTGTTGTACCAGAGGAAACATTCTTTTACAAAGTTTGCATTTGCCTTTCAAGCTGAGGGAGGGAGATCTAGCAGAGTGTTGACACTGCTGGTAGGGACCAGGCCTGCTGGACTCTCTTCTGAACCATTAGCTGTGGTGTGGTGCTTTTCTCTTTTTAAGGACAACATTTATATGAGGTCAGAATGCAACAGATTTGTTACCACTTCCAGTTGTGCTTAGCGTGTAAGCGGTGGTGGTTAGGGGCGTTGTGGCTGGCGGTTCTGGCCCGCTGGCACTGCGCCTGTTTGGGCACCATGAGAGAGGCCTGCAAAAGCAACAGAATTTTTTTATTCATGCCTCGCCCCTAGCCCATTTAACTCTCAAAGCAGCCTTGTGAGGCTAATGAATTATGTCTTACTGCTTGATTTCTATCGCACGTTTATCTGCATTAGCCAAGGTGGTTTTACAGGATCTGGGCCAGCCAGATTGGGGTGCAGACTGTGGCCCAGGATCAATGGCTCCCAAACCCCCAGTACTCCTGACAGATGGGACTGTTGTGCTGACCAAAAGGTGGTCAGCCTTCCTCACAGGTGTGTTTAGCATCCAGTTATACATCATCTGTCTGTATGTGGCTGTGTTTCTGCTTGTGTTTCGTTGCAGCCAGTTGCCTGCTTAGAAAATGTAAATATTTTAGATACAAGGTTTTAGAATGTTTATGTTCTTGCTAACCAAAAGGTATGCGCTGTATTTTTCCAGCACTTTTGCTAAATGCATATATATCTTTTTTTTTGTTTTTCTATAAAGTAGAATATTTTCCCTCAGGAGTTAACTAATATCTCTGAAGCATTCTGAGGTTAAGATTTGAGAAGTCTTCAATATATATCCCTGATTTTCTGACTCTGTTGCTTATTTGTTTAGTCTGATGGGAATAGGCTTTGTCTACTGCGCTTGAAGAAGAAAAGAAGATTTTTGTGCTCCCAAGAGGCGAAGGCAGTTTTCATTGGCATTTTAGTGAAATATTAAAGGCAAAGCAGATTTGGAGGGACACACTGCAAAGGCTGTCACAGTGATCAGAGAAGCACTGGAGTGAGGAAAGGGACAGCTAAATGTGTAGGTGGAGAGTTGGTCCATTTGTGCAAAGGTATGAGTAACCAAGGTTATGAATTGGTTGCAGATGGGAGCTGGCAAGCAAGAAAAGTGGAACAAAATTATATTGACATCCCTGTGTTGTGTAAAGACCACTACAAGACCATTAGTATTGCTGTGTAGCCAGCAGGGAGGCCCTGTCAGGCTGAGATTTTACTTAGGCAACTGGTATTGATTTTTGGTCTGCCACCAGGATGTAAGAAGGAGAAGATTTTTTTTTTAATTTGTTCGTTCTTTTTTTTTTTATTATTTTTTTATTTTTTTTATTTTCTGTGTCCATATTCATGGCTGCAAAGCAGTGTGCATCTGCAGCTCAGTGTAGGGTAGAGGGTGGCTGTGTGCTGTCATGACTCTAACTTCCTAACTTCACTGGGGGAACAAAATAATTTCTTTGAATTGCTCTTCAGACTTCTTGCCTTGCCTTTGCTCATCTCCCCTCTCATGTCTCCTAAAAGGCAAAATGGATGATTGAACACACATGGTGATGGCTGGAATCATCACGTATAGGAAGCCTTTTTTTAAGTGTCTCTGAAGTAATTTTGAGTGACTTATCAGTGCCTCTGGTTGCTCAAACTGACAGGCCCCTGCTTGCCCCCGAGCACCAGCAGTTGCCAAAGCTGCGAGAGCTACAAATCTCCCTGGGTCGCTCTGGGTACTGTGGGGTTCCTGGCAGGAGCCAGGAACAATCCTCATGGCAGTGCAGGTTTGAGCCTCCTTCAATTTCTGGCCAAACTGTGATCCAGAAGCTGCCAGGTAAAGCTCTTAGTAGTGTTTCTGTGCATCCTGTTCTAGGGAAAACTGATTAGGGGCTAAGAATGGGCCATGAAGCAGCTATTGGGCCTGGTAGTAGCTCAAGTTCTTGGGTCTCACTAGAAGTGGCAACCTAGAAGGGGAGTAGCTTAGTATAATACTTAGCGACTGTTTCTTCTCTTCCTCCTCCTGCAATGGAGGTGTGCCAGTACTAGTTTCACTTATGTATTTATATCTGCTCAATTTAACATGTTTGCAGTGGGTTTATTTCCCTCCTTCCTCAGAGGATGCTTGGCAAAAAGGAATTCCTGGCAAGAGAAAAACTTGTGTGAAAAATAGTGATCTACCTTCTGCTTGTAATATTTGTACAGAGACTGATCTGGTCTTAAATCATGTAAGATCCTTCTTCTGGACTTAAGCTAGCTCTAGGTATACTGTTATTAGTATACTCCTTTCAGAGAGAAAAGAAATCTGATAGAAATATGTTTTTCTTCATTCTATTGCATGTATAATAAACACTTAACGAAGGGTGCCTTTTCTTTAAAATTTAAATACCCACGCATAGAAAACTGAGCCTGCTGAATTCTTAGAGAAGCAAGTGCTAAAATAAAACAGTGCTGTTTAACTGTAATAGATTAGTTAAGTATCCCATGCTATTTCATTCCAGTTAGTCTATGTCCTAACCTTTTTTTTTTTTTCATGTTCTGAAGCCTACTTAAATGTTATTCTGCTATTTGTTTGACAGGAGATTATTACTGTGGAGGGCAGATCTGAACACTGCTTGTTTCCAAGGGGATAAAAAGAAAACATTCTTTGGGGAATTTGGCCCTTTAATGATGGGTAATTTTAAAACAAATTAGTTTTGATCATTGAAACACCAGATTAAATCTCAGCATTGATTGCAATGAGTTCTATTAACACTCCAAATTTTGCATTGTTTTGTGGTACAGGCAGCTGTTTGCATCTTGAAAGTTTATTTGCTGCTGCTTTATTTATACTGTCTCCTACTTTGGTTTTGGCCACATATCTGATTGGGAAAGCAATTATATTTCAAGAAAACAAAAACCCTAATCCAGAATAATATGACTTCTTAAATTATAAATGTTTTTATTTTTGCTGTATTAGTAGTG
>VWYH01005180.1:379625-418842 GCA_013399365.1 Pampusana beccarii | reverse complement strand
TGGGGAGATGGACATAGGTCTGGGTACCACTGTGGGGACATGGGGACATGGAACTGGGGAGATGGGCACCGCGAGGATGGAGTCCCACCACAGGAGATGGGGTCACCATGGGGCTGGAGGTTTGGGTCCCACGCCAGGGAGATGGTCCCCATGGGGACGGAGGACGAGTTCCCACCTTGGAGAGATGGACACTATGGGGATGGAGAACCAGGCCCCACCACAGAGAGATGGGGATGGGGCTGGGGACCACCTGTGGGGCTGGGGGGTCAGGGGCCACCCTGGGGAGACGGTCCCCACGGGGCGCTGACGGGACTGCGGCAGGCGAGGCGGTGAGCGTGCCGTCCTTCGGCGAGGCCGGGGCCTTCGTGTCCTACCCGCCTCTGACCAACGTGCACCACGAGCTGCGCGTGGACGCCGAGTTCCTGCCGCTGGCGCCCGACGGGCTCCTGCTCTTCAGCGCCGGCAAAGCCGCCCCCGTCGAGGACTTTGTGGCCTTGGCCATGGCCGGCGGCCACCTCGAGTTCCGCTACGAGCTGGGCTCAGGTGGGTGGCACCGGGACCCTGGTGTTGGGGGTGAGCTGGCGTTACTGGGGTCCCCCGATATCATAGGGGTTCCTGAGCTGTGGTGGGGTCCCCTGGCACCAGTGGGGTCCCCAAGTGTCACTAGGGTCCTTCGGCATCATTGGGGTCCCCAGGCATCCCTGGGGTCCTTTGACACAAGTGGGGTCCCCAAGCATCACCAAGGTCCCTTGGCGTCATTGGAGTCTCCAAGTGTCACCGGGGTCCCTTGGCACCACTGGGGCCCCCAGGAACTGCCAGGATCCCTGGGCATCAGTGAAGTCCCCAAGTGTCACCGGGGTCCCTTGGCACCACTGGGGCCCCCAGGAACTGCCAGGATCCCTGGGCATCAGTGAAGTCCCCAAGTGTCACTGGGGTCCTTTGGCACCACTAGGGACCCCAAGCCTTAGTGGGGTCCCTTGGTGTCATTGGAATCTCCAAGTGTCGCCAGGGTCTCTTGACATCGTTGGGGTCCCCAGGTGTCACCACTGGGGTGTCACTAGGGTCCCTNCCAAGTGTCACCGGGGTCCCTTGGCACCACTGGGGCCCCCAGGAACTGCCAGGATCCCTGGGCATCAGTGAAGTCCCCAAGTGTCACTGGGGTCCTTTGGCACCACTAGGGACCCCAAGCCTTAGTGGGGTCCCTTGGTGTCATTGGAATCTCCAAGTGTCGCCAGGGTCTCTTGACATCGTTGGGGTCCCCAGGTGTCACCACTGGGGTGTCACTAGGGTCCCTTGGTGTCATTGGGGTCCCTAAGCATCACTGGTGTCCTGTGCTGTCATTGGAGTCCCCAAGTGTCCCCAGGGTCCTTTGGCCTCATTTAGGTCCCCAGGCATCACCAGGGTCCTCTGGCACCACGGGGGTCCCCAAATGTCACTGGGGTCCCTTAGCGTCATTGGGGTCCCCAAGCATCACCAGGGTCCCCTGGCAACACTGGAGTCCCCAAGTGTCGTGAGGGTCCCTTGGCCTCATTGAAGTCCCCAGGCATCACCGGGGTCCTCTGGCACCACCGGGGTCCCCAAATGTCACTAAGGCCCCTTAGCATCATTGGGACCCCCAAGCATCACCAGAGTTCCCTGGCACCCCTGGAGTCCCCAAGTGTCACCAGGATCCCTCTGTCCCAGTGAGGTCTCCAGGCCCTGCCAGGGTCCCTGTGCATCAGGGGGTCTCCTGGTGTCACCGGGGTCCCCCAGTTCCACCCAGGGCACCTCTCAGCTGCCCCTGCATCCCCAGTGTCCCCCGCGATGCCACCGTCCCGTCCCCACAGGCACAGCGGTTCTCCGCAGCGCCGAGCCGGTGGCACTGGGCCGGTGGCACCGGGTGACAGCCGAGCGGGTGCACAAGGACGGCACGCTGGCGGTGGATGACGCCGCCCCGGTGAAACGCTCCTCGCCCGGCAAGAGCCAGGGGCTCAACCTCCGCTCCCCCCTGTACCTGGGGGGCACCGAACCCCCCCTGCGCCCCCCAACCAACATCTCCTTCCACGGCTGCATCGGAGAGGTGAGATCCCCCATTCCCCCCACCCGGACGCCTGGGTCCCCTCCTTGACCCCCACATTTGGTGTGTGTCCCCCCCAGGTGTCCATCAACGGGAAGAAGGTGGATTTGGGGTACAGCTTCCTGCGCAGCCGCGGCGTGGGGCAGTGCGGGCAGCAGTCGCCCTGCCTGCGCGCTGCCTGCCTGCACGGGGGCCGCTGCCTGCCCCTGCCCGACGGCGCTGCCCACCGCTGCCTGTGCCCCCCCGGCTTCGGCGGTGAGTGCGCCGTGGGCACGTTGGCGCGTGTGCACCGTGTGCACCGTGTGCACCGTGTGCGTGAGCTGTGCACGTGTGTGGGTGTGCGTCGTGCACCTGTGCGCACTGTGGGTGCTGCGTGTGCGCTGTGCAAGCGCGTGTGCTGTGCGTGCACGTTGGCGTGTGTGCGCCGTGTGCGTGAGCTGGGCGTGCGTGCGCACTCCGCGTGCATACGTGCTGTGCATGCGTGTGGATGAGCTTTCGAGGTCCCTTCCGATCCCTGCAATTCTGTGATTCTGTGAAGCCTGTGTGGTGTGCGTGCATGTGTGCTGTGCATGCGCATGTGAGCACTGTGCACAGACGTGCTGTGCATGCGTGTGGATGAGCTTTCGAGGTCCCTGCCGATCCCTGACATTCTGTGATTCTGTGAAGCCTGTGTGGTGTGCGTGCATGTGTGCTGTGCGTGCGCATATGAGCACTGTGCACAGGCGTGCTGTGCGTGGTGCATTTGCACGATGCATGTGTGCTGTGCACCGTGTGTGCATGCGTATGCAGATTGCACGTGTGCACTGCATGTGTTTGCAGTGCACGTGTGCTGTGTGTGCAAGCATGTGTGCTGTGCACACGTGCTGTGTGTGTATGTATGAGCATTGTGCGTCCATGTGCTGTGTGTGCATGTGCACTGTGCATGATGTGTTTGCATGATACATGCTTGTGTGCTGTGCATGCTGCATGTGCACGTGGGCTATGTGCTGTGCATGCATGCGTGGGCAGTTTGCATGTGTGCACTGTGTGTGTTTGCTGTGCATGCACGTGCACTGTGCCTGCATGTGGGCACATACACTGTCCGTGCGTGTGCATGCACATGTGCGTGAGTTGTGCACCTGTTGTGCATGCTTGCGCACTGTGCATGCGAGCGTGTGCACTCTGCATGCACGTGTGCTGTTCATGTGTGTGTGCGGTGCATGCGAGCGCGTGCCCTGTGCACCCATGTGCTGTGCGTTCACATACAATCGCTGCGTGTACGCATGCTGTGTGTGCACTGTGCATGGTGGATTTGCAGGATGCGTGCGTGTGCTGTGCGTGCGTGTGCTGTGCATGCGTGTGCTGTGCATGCACTGCATGTGCGCGTGTACTGCACGTGCACTGTGGCTGCATGCGTGGGCATTTTGCCAGCGGGTGCCTCTGCCGTGCATGCACACGTGTGCGCTGTGTGCGTTTGCCACGCGTCTGCAGTGTTTGCGGGTGTGCGTCGTGTGCGAGTGCACTCGGTGCACGTGCAAGGCTGCTGTGCACACCCGTGTGCACCGTGGGTACCGTTTGCACGTGGATGCACCTGCTGCACGTGTGGATGCACCTGCTGCGCACACGTGTGGTGCGTGCAATTGGTGTGCAAGCATGTGTGCTGTGCGCAGGGTGCAGTTGCACGTGTGTGCATCTGCTGTGCACACGTTACACACACGTGTGTGTCGTTTGCACACGCGCAGGCGTGCACTGTGGGCGCTGTGCGTGCGCGTGCTGTGTGCACACGCGTTCCTCGTGTGTGTGCTACACGTGCGTGTGCACGCAAAAGCAAGCCCCAGGGAGGGCAGCAGCCAGCCGAGGGTGACCGCCCAGCCATGTGTCACCCAGTGTCACCCATTGTCACCCTCCGTGTCCCCAGGGCCGCACTGTGAGCAGGAGGAGGACCGCTGCCTGCACCACAACCCCTGCCTGCACGGCGGCACCTGCAAGGACAACACCTGCCTGTGCCCGCCGGGCTACAGCGGCCCCCTCTGCCAGCACAGTGAGTGGGGGACGCCTGGGGACACTTGGGGACATGGGGGGGACACGGGCCACCCCGTCCCCAACCGCTCTCTCCCGCAGATTTGGCACTGGCGGAGCTGGAGCAGGACTGGCAGGAGGGCAGCGGGGGTGGCGGTAGGTGCCTGCACCCATTTTCCCTCTTTTTGCACCCAAAAGGGATGCTGCGGGCGTGGCAGGTGGGGGTGGCCCCCCCCTTATTCCCCCTTCTCCCCGCAGACGCCCCCGGGCAGTTCAGCGCCGCCTTCCAGGACGGGTCGTACCTGGCCCTGCCCGGTCACCTCTTCCCCCGCGGGTGAGTGACACTGGGGACCGGTGTGGGTGCTGCACCCCGTCCCACAGCACCCATTGCAGCGTTGCACCCGTCGCAGCGCTCACATCCTTCCCGGGGTGCTGCACCCTCCCTGCTGAGTTGCACCCTTCCTCCCCGCAGCATCGCACCCTCACCGGGTGCTGCACCCCTACCGGGTGCTGCACCCCTTCCTGCAGCGTCGCACCCATTGCCACTTTGCACCCTTCCCTGGGTGCTGCACCCAGGATGGCGTTGAACCTTCTCGGGGTGCTGTACCCTTCTTGGGGTGCTGCAGCCTTCCCAGGGTGCTGCACCCATCATGGCTTTGCAACTTGCCAGGGTGCTGCACCCAGTGCACCCTCTTGGGGTGCCGCACCTTTCATGGCACTGCACCCATCCCAGGGTGCTGCACCCATTGCATCCATCCCAGGGTGCTGTACCCTTCTCGGGGTGCTGCACCCATCATGGTCTTGCATCTTTTCTGGGGCGCTGCACCCATTGAACCACTGCACCCATCCCAGGGTGCTGCACCCATCATGCCGTTGCACCCATCCCAAGGTGCTGCTCCCCTCCTGGGGTGCTGCACCCATCATGGCATTGCAGCTTCCCAGGGTGCTGCATCCACTGCACCCATCCCAGGGTGCTGCACCCTTCTTGTGGTGCTGCGTCCATCACGGCCTTGCCCCCTTTGTGGGTGCTGCACCCACCTCAGGGTGCTGCACCCACCGCACCGTCCCCCTCTCCCTGCAGCCCCCCCGAGGCGCCGGACACCATCGAGCTGGAGCTGCGGACAGACAGCGCCGAGGGGCTGCTGCTGTGGCACGGGGCGGTGAGCGGGGGGACAGCGGCGGGGAGGGGACCTCGGGGTGGGGGTCAGGGTGCTGCTCACCCCCCGCTGTGCCCACAGGAGCCCGGCGAGGGCGGCAAAGCCAAAGATTTCATCGGCCTCGGCTTGAAGGACGGACACCTGGTGTTCAGGTGAGCGGGGGCACCCAGCGCCACCCCGGGGTGTCCCGTGTCACCCAAGGGTGCTCCCCACACTGAGCACCCCCCACCCCTGCAGCTACCAGCTGGGCAGTGGCGAGGCCACCATTGTCTCCGAAGACCCCATCAATGACGGCGAGTGGCACCGGGTGACGGTGACGAGGTGGGTGGGGTCGGGGCAGGGCCGGGGGGTCGGGGTGCGGGTGGGTGCGGATGGGTGCTGATGGGTGCTGTGCAGGGAGGGCCGGCGCGGGCGGCTGCAGGTGGATGGGGAGGAGCCGGTGAGCGGAGAGTCCCCAGGAACCAACGTCATGGCCAACACCCAAGGCAGCGTCTACGTGGGTACGGTGACACCTGGGGACACAGCGGGGACATGGGATGGACATGGGATGGGACACATGGTGGGACAGGGAGTGAGACGTAAGATGGGACACGGGGTGGGACACATCATGGGATATGGGGTGAGCATGGGATGGGACACATGGTGGGACAGGGAGTGGGACGTAAGATGGGACACGGGGTGGGACATGGAATGGACACAGGGTGGGACATGGGCTGGGACACATCATGGAGCATGGGATGGGACACATGGTGGGACAGGGAGTGGGACGTAAGATGGGACACGGGGTGGGACATGGAATGGACACAGGGTGGGACATGGGCTGGGACACATCATGGGACATGGGATGGGACACATGGTAGGACACGAGATAGGACATGGAATGGAAACGGGGTGGGACACAGGGACATAGGACAGACCAGGGAATGGGACATGGGCTGGGACACATGGTGGGACAGGGCACAGGACACAGGCTGGCTCATGGGAGGGGTGACATGATGGGATTTGGGAGGGGACCGAGGACAGGACATGGGATGGGACGTGGTAAGGGGTGGCACATGGGAGGGGACACGGGTTGGATGTGGGAAAAGGACACCTGATGGGCTGCAGGACAGGGCACAGGGCGGCCATGGGATGGGACACAGCGGGGGACATGGGAAGGGGACACCTGATGGGACATGGGACAGGGCATGTGGTGGAAATAGGATTGGACATGGGAGGGACAGGGGGTGGGGACACCTGATAGCACATGGGACGGAACCTGGATGGGACACATGGTGGGACAGGGGACAGGCACGGGGTGGGACACAGCATGGACATGGGGTGGGGACATGATGCAACATGACATGGGACAGACATGGGCAGGGGACACAGGGCAGACGTGGGTGGGGACACCCGATGGGACGTGGCACGTGTGATGGACATGGAATGTCACACGAGATGGACAGGGGGTGGGGACACCTGAGGGCATGTGGGACAGAACCTGGATGGGACACAAGGGGGGACACATGGTGGGATGGGCAGGGGATGGACACGGGGTGGGTTCACCTGATGGGACATGGGATGGACATGGGGTGGGGACATGATGGGACATGACATGGGACATGGGATGGANTGGCACGTGGGGGGGGGACAGGATGGGAGAGGGCATGGGACATGGGATGGACACGGGGTGGGGACACCTGGTGGGACATGACATGGGACATGGGGTGGGGACATGATGCAATGGGACATGGGACAGACATGTGCAGGAATGCACAATGCTCCCACACCCCATGTCCCCCGTGTCCCCATGTCCCCAGGCGGTGCCCCGGACCCCCGCGCTCTGACCGCCGGCAAGTTCAGCTCGGGTGTCACCGGGTGCCTGCGGGGGCTGGTGCTGGCGCCCGCCGGGGCCTCCCCGCACCCCGTCGACCTGCGGCATGGCGCGGTGGGGGGGTCCCCCGCCCCCCCCTGCCCCTCCTAACCCTCCCCAAAGTATATTTTGAGGGGAATTTGGCCAATGTTATTATTTTCCAAAAAAACCCCAAAAGCCAGGATGAAACGGTGCTTCGCTGCCCCGGGGTGACACCGGGGGGGGGCCGGGACCCCCAAAAATGTTTACACCCCCCCCACCCCCACCGCAACCCTCCCCCCCCCCAAAACTGTGCAGGGGCGGCCGTGCCGCCCGGTGCCCCCCANATGGGGGGTATGGTATAGGTATGGGGTGTTGGGGGGTATATTATAGGGGGGGGTGCAGGGGGGATTATGGTATGGGGGGTATGGGATGGAGGGATTATGGTATGGGGGTGCAAGGAGGGGCTGTAGTATGAGGGGTGTATGGTATGGGGGTGTGGGGGGGATACTATGGGGGGGTATGGGTCCCTGGAGGGGGCGTTAAGGGTGGTGTGATATAGGGAGGGGGTGGTATAGGGGTTGCTGGGTGGTATGGAGGTGCAGGGGGGTATGGCATGGGGGGTGTGGTATGGCAGGTGTGAGGGTCTCGGGGTGGGGTGGTATGGGGATGCAGAGATGGTATGGAGGGGCTATGGTAAGTGGCTCGGGGGGTATGGTATGGGGGGGTATGGGGTTTCAGAGGTGTATGCTACGGGGGGTTATGGCGGGGGCTATAGGATGGGGTAGATACAGTATGCAGAGTACAGTATGGTATGGGGGGCTATGGGGAGGGTATGGGGCGGGGGTTCGGTATGGGGGCTACGGTGTGGGGTCCGGTATGGACGGTACGGAGGGGCGGGGGCCGTATGGGGCCCCGGGGACACACGGACACGCATACGGACACGCACACGGACACGCACACAGACACACGGACACGCATACGGACACGCACACGGACACGCACACGGACACACACACGGACACGCACACAGACACGCACACAGACACACGGACACGCATACGGACACGCGCATGGACACACACAAGGACACGCACACGGACACACACACGGACACGCACACGGACACGCACACGGACGCGCACACGGACACACCGACGCACGTTCCCGCGCTTCGCTCGCGCTGCCGGGGTGGGCGGAGCCACCTCCCNGGACCGGACCGGACCGGACGGGCCAGGCCGGGCCCGGGCCGGAGCGGGGGGCGGTGGCCATGGCGCCGCGGCTGCAGCTGGAGAAGGCGGCGTGGCGCTGGACGGAGACGGTGCCGCCCGAGGCGGTGGCGCAGGAGCACATCGAAGCGGCCTACCGCGTCCGGCTGGAGCCCTGCCAGCGCGGCGCCTGCCGGTAACCCCGGGACCCCCGGGCCTCCGCCGCCCCCCGCCCGGCCCCTCCGAACTCGCCACCGCCCCGTGCCCGCTCCCCCAGGAGACCCCAAGCTCCCCCCGCCCCGTGTCTGGGCTCCCCCGTTCCCTCCTCTGGGCCCGCACCCCCCGGGCTGGGGGTCCCCACGTCCCTCCCGTGGGGCTGGGGAAGCACCGCGCCCTTTCGGGACCCTCAGGCACTATGGGGTCCCCCCGATATCCCCTTCTTTGGGACCCCACACACCCCTTTCTTTGGGACGCCCATTCCCCAGGGTTGTGGGGGACCCTCTCCCTGCTTGGATCCCCAGATATAGGGGACTCCCCCGCCGTTATGGGGGACCCCTCTTTGTATCTGGTTTTCCAGGTATTGGGGATTCCCCCCCAGGGTTGTGGGTGATTTCTCTCTCTGCCTGGCACCCCAGATTTAGGGGACACCCCCCTGGGGTTGTATTGGGTCCCTCTTTGTACCTGGCTGCCCAAGTACAGGGACCCCTTGGGGTTGTGGGTGACCCTTCTCTCTGCTTGGCTTCCCAGGTATTGGGGAACCCCCCAAGCACTGTGGGTGACCTGGCTTCCCAAATGTAGGGGATCCCCCCAGAGTTGTGCTAGGTCCCTTTTCTTACCTGGTTTCTCAAATATAGACCCCCATTGGGGTTGTGGGGGACCCTTCTCTCTGCTTGGCTTCCCAGGTATTGGGGGACACCCCCAGGATTGTGGGTGGTCTTCCTCTCTGTGCCTGGCACCCCAGATTTTGGGAGACCCCCGCTGCCCAGGGTTGTGTTGGGTCCCACTTCTTATCTGGCTCCTCAAGTATAGGGCCCCCCCCAGGGCTGTGGGGGCCAGTGTCCCTGCCTGGCTCCCCAGATATCAGGGACGACCTTGGGTCCTGTACTTTACCCTGGGGTCCCCATTTCTTATCCCCCTTTACTTCTCCATCTCCTTATTTGTCCATAACTACCGTTTTTGGGAGGTGTGAGACACCCATATCCCACCCCATTCCCTCTGTTTAGCATTATGGGGTCCCTTTTGTCCTCATCCTCCATGGTCACCCCCCCCCAAAAGGGACAAGAAGGTCCCTCGGGTGAGGGTGACAGTTGCGGCGCTGCTGGTTCTGCAGGAGGAACTGCCGGGGAAACCCCAACTGCCTGGTGGGCATCGGGGAGCACGTCTGGCTGGGTGAGATCGACGAGAACAGCTTCCACAACATCGACGACCCCAACTGCGAGCGCCGCAAGAAGGTAGGAACCCCCCAAAAAAACATCCTCTGCCCTTCCCGGTCCCGGGGGGATAACGAGGACAAGGGGAGGTGACACCTCGTGTCCCCCTGTAGCCGCAGAGTTTGGGACGCGGCTGTTTGCACGAGCGGCGTTTCCCCATCTGCTGGATTTCTCTTTGCTCCTTGGCAGCGGCGAGTGATGACTGTTGTTTTCTCTCTTACGCCAGAACGCGTTCGTGGGCTTAACGAACCTCGGCGCCACGTGCTACGTCAACACTTTCTTGCAGATGTGGTTTCTTAATTTGGAGCTCCGGCAAGCCCTCTACTTGTGTCCCAGCACCTGCAGCAAGCTGGTGTCCGGAGAGGGCATCCCGAGCGACAAAGGTGGGTGGAAGGCAGTCTGCTGCCAACGGGAGCCGTTTTGATCGTTTTCTCCTACAATTTTATGCGCTTTATGGCACCGTTTATTGGGAGAATCGACGGGCGAAGCTACGGCCGCCCCTCCGCTCTCCACGGCGTTGATTTTGAGTCCATCGCCCGCCTTTTGGGAACAAACCATCCGAGTTATTTCTTAAATCAGAGCGATCTAATCCGGTTGAAAAATCCCGTTTGGGTTTGTTTCTTGCTGGGCTGCTTCCCAGACTGGTTCCCAGTGTAATGATGGTGCTGTGGGTGGAAGCACATGGGCTGGGGCTGATCTGTGCTTCTGCGAAGCCAAACTCTTCACATCAGAGGGCAAAAATTTAGGTTTCTGGTACAAATGAGGCTCCCAGTGCCCTCAGAGTGGACACACTGGGCTCGGTGATGTACCTTTGTGAATGGTATAGCGCTATAGGTGCCCTCTGCATCAGGGCAGCTGTCTGATTTATTCTGTTTTTACAGTATTTTTAAATGACATCCCGCCGTTTAGGGTAAATAAGAAGCTGTTGCTACAGGATAATCATCGTCTGCTGCTGAAACCATTCACTCACACCTCGTGCTCAGCACTGCAGGATATTTATGGCTGGACTCGATGACCTTAAAGGTTTTTTCCAACCTAAATGATTCTGTGCTATTTGACTTTGTTGTCATCGCTGACGTGAACCACTTCAGTTTCCGCGATACTTTAAAACAGCTTTTAAAAAGCGTATTTCTGATCGTTAAACTTACCCTTGCGGAGCAAGAACGAGCGATTACTTGGAAGGGTTCTCTCTTGCCTTGAATAATTTGCTGTAACTCGCTCCACTGGTTGTTTTCGCAGACTACGAGCCCCAGACGATCTGCGAGCACCTGCAGTACTTGTTCGCTTTGCTGCAGAACAGCAAGCGCCGCTACATCGACCCCTCCGGCTTCGTCAAGGCGCTGGGCCTGGACACGGGGCAGCAGCAGGTGGGCGAGAGGCGCGTCCTGCCCGGAATTATGTTCTTGAAAGCGGCCTGAAACTGCCCTTTTTGGGTTATTTTAGCATCTCCTGAGCTGGGTTCTGCTCGGTGCAGACACAAAGTTGTGCTCAGGGACTTCCCGTTGGTGCCAGAGGTCAGGGGGAGTCTGGGGGGGTCAGGGAGAGCTTAGGGAGGTCAGGGGGAGCCCAGGGGGGTCAGGAGGAGCTGAAGGAAGTTGTGGGGAGCCCATGGGGGTCAGGGGGAGCCTGGTGAGGTCAGGGGGAGCCAAGGGGTGTTGAGGGAGGTCAGGGTGAGCCCAGGGGTGTCGGGGGTGCCCATGGGGAGCTGAGGGAGGTCGGGGAGAGTCTGGGGGTGTCAGGGGAGTCTGGAGGGGTCAGGGGGAGCCCAGATGTGTCAGGAGGGGCTGAGGGAGGTCAGGGGGTCTGGATGGGCTGAGGGAGGTCAGGAGGAGTTCAAGAGGAGCCAGTGGGGGTCAGGGGGGAGCTGTGGGAAGATCGGGGGCACCCAGGGGGGTGAAGGGGAGACTGATGAGGTCAAAAGGAGCCAAGGGGTGTCAGGCAGAGCCCAGGGAGGCCAGGAGGGGTCGGGGGTCTCAGAGCGGGGCCCGGAGAGGTTGGGGGAGTCTGGGGGAGGTTGTGGGGAGCTGAGAGAGGTCAGGAAGAGTCTGAGGGTTTTAAGAGGAGCCCATGGGGGTCAGGGGGAGTCTGGTGGGGTCCAGAGGGGCCCAGAGAGGTTGGGGGAGCCAAGGGGGGTCAGGGGGAGCCCAGCAGTGTCAGGAGGGGCCGAGGGAGGTCAGATGGAGCCAGGGGAGGCCAGGAGGAGCCTCAGAGTGATGGGATGGAGACGGGAACTGTTGTTAGCGGCTGATGGACCCCGGCACTGTGCAGGGTGGGAGCTGAATCTGCCCTGAGGGCCCTTTGGCAGGTGTTTTATGGGCTGCTCCTCCCTGGTGAGTGGTTCAGGGGCTGAAGGACCCTGGTGGGGCCAGAAGACATTTGTTCAGGGCACCGGGAGCCAGCCGAGGTCCAACAGGAGCGTGTGGGGCAGGGAAAGGGTGGTCAGAGAGGGACGAGCGCTGCAGCCAGGTCTAAAGGACAACTGGGAGAGGCCAAAACCCGTTTGTTTCCAGAAGCGAAGAGCGAAGGAGCGCCAGGGTGGGAGAGAAAAGCTCTGAGATGAGCTTGGTGAAGCTCCCGAGCCATACAAGACAAGGGGGGAAAATCCGCTTCTCATTTTTAGGCTGTTTTTATTCTTCGTCTCACCCATAACGCAAGCAGGGACAACTATTGCGCGCTGAGCTTTGCAAAACCGGCGTTAACGGGACAGAAAGCTCTGCAGGAGGGGTTTTTTTCTCCTTCCAGCGCCCTGCAAGGAGCGAGGCAGGAGTCAAACCACCCAGCGCAGTTGGCTGGGAGCCACCTGAACTCACACCAGGGGCCTCACACTCATTTTAGCCAAATTCTTCTTTTCCTTTAGTTCTCCCGACTGGTCTTTTTTCTATTCAGAGCACGGCGCGGCCCGTGTGTGGGGCTGCGGGTAATTTGCAGTAAATTAGCGACAAGGTTGTGATTGGGCTTTGTGCGGATTGTTAACGGGACTCGACTTTCTCTTCTAGGACGCCCAGGAGTTTTCCAAGCTGTTCATGTCGCTGCTGGAAGATACTTTATCGAAACAAAAAAACCCAGACGTTCGCAACATAGTGCAAAAGCAGTTTTGCGGAGAGTATGCCTACGTCACGGTGTAAGTGTTTGGTCTTTGGGAAGAACCTTTCTGTAAATATTTAAACATTTTAGAACAATTTGAGGGGGGGGAAGAGCCCTCCTAAAAGCTTGAGCAGGAGGGTAAGCTTTGCTGAAACTTAAAGTTTTTAGGTTTGCAGCTTTTAGGTGTTGCAGTTTTAGTCATTTGCTAAAAATGTACCAATTAAACCTGCAAGTGAGTTAATGGAGCGTAAAGTCCGGATAAATAGAGTGCTCAGATGTCGCGTTTCCATTCCTGCGTTCTCCGAGCTGTCGATGTCGTCTCAAAAATCACATAAAATGGTGTACGTGAGTTGTAAGCAGGCGCTTCTGTGTTTCCTGGTAGATGCTGCTATTCCATTTACACCTTGTGGAGTTGTCGTGGCGTGGAGACGTGAACCACGTTAATTCCAACTTAACTTTTTCTCCTGGTTTTATAGCTCAAAGAGTAGTTTCCTAATGGCTGGGGAATTCAGACACGTGAACCTCACGTGGTTTTGTCTTTTTTTCTTTATTTTTCATCCTAGCTGCAACCAGTGTGGCAGGGAGTCCAAACTCATGTCTAAATTTTATGAGCTGGAGTTAAACATCCAAGGGCACAAGCAGCTGACAGACTGTATCACGGAATTTCTGAAGGTATGAGCTCGACGGGTTTCGAGTCCTGCTGTTCTTAGCAAGGTGTTTTAATTCTCTTCTTCAATTAACAGCCTCTGGGGTTGATAGCAGAGCAAAAAGACTGAGTCGTCTCAGATGCACGCAAAAGGAAATGTGGGGTTTTTTTCAGAAGCTGAGGATTGAGTCATGGAGCGAGGAGCAGCTCCAGGCCACCGGAGGGTGTTACGGCTTTAAAAAGCACTTGTTTAGTTAAAATACTTTCCCAGCAAAGATGGGAAAACGTCTGATAAAAATTCCTTGCGTCCGATAAAAACTCCTTGCGTGCTTTGTCATGGGTAACACCAGCAGAGCGGCCGCTTTTTGTGTTTTCTCTATCTGTCCTCATCTGCATAGCAACAGGAGACATTCCCCGCTCTGAAATGTGCTCTCAAAAACACTCGGGAGGGCCGGAATAGCTGCGGGAACAGCTGCAAGTGCTCCTAATTCCACTTGGAAAATTTGCCTAGATCTCCAGTTAAGATGCAGAGCCTTAAAGGTTCGAGGCGCGGATTCAACTGCAAACATTTAGGGCAGAACTGACCCCAAAAGTGACTCTGCAGCCGAGCTGTTGGGCAGCGGCTTCGCAGACGCGCTCAGCAAACCGGTCGCTCCGCTTGCCGCGGGTCTGCTATGGAAAAAGGTTTGCGGTAAAATCCTGAAACTTCAGGTTTGGCTGCTCCTCCTTGGAGTGAAACACCCGGTGACCTTGTTTGGGGCACCTGGAATTCTCCTCTGGCCTAATCCTGCCCTTAGATCTACTTGGGCGTAGACAACGACTCTTCCAAGGTGACGATTGTTTGGCTGAGCACAGAGGATTGTAATTTCCAAGGCTTAAAATGTGGCTTTACATTAACTTGGGCCATGTGAGCTCGTAAAAGGGCCGTTTAATTATTTTCTTTTTCCACTGGTGTAGGCTCAATCAAGTGGAGAGCAAACCTGAGAGTCGTGTAAGCCCAAGATTCGGTCTAAAATTTTCCTTAAAGCGCGAGGAGCCGCGCTGTAAAGCGCATTTATTATCGCACGTTTTTAGCCAAGAAATTATTTTGGAAAGCAGCTGGGTAGAGATTTAAGCAGTTAACATAACTTCCATGCTTTTGAGTCTCCAGCTGTCGAGTAGCTTGGGATGGTCTCAGAGAGAACCTCTTCTCAAGACCTTTCCTTTTTGCTCTCGCTCCCTCCCCAGGAAGAAAAATTAGAAGGGGACAATCGTTATTTTTGCGAAACGTGTCAGAGTAAGCAGAATGCCACGAGGAAGATCAGGCTGCTGAGCCTTCCCTGCACCCTCAACCTGCAGCTCATGCGTTTCGTGTTTGACAGGTGAGACTTGGGGAGGTCTTCTGCTCCGGTTTTTCTGCCTCGGGTTTGGGAGACTGAAGCTCGAGTGCATGTGTGAGCTGCTCTGGGGACACCGGGTGGGATGGAGGGGGGTTATTTTGAGACGGGAACACTTCTTATTGTCCCCTGAATTGAAGCTTTGCATCCGTACAGACAAACCGGCCATAAGAAAAAACTCAACACCTACATCGGCTTCTCCGAGCTGCTCGACATGGAGCCTTTTATGGAACAAAAAAGTGAGTTTTGTGCGTTGTGTTTCCTTTTTTTTGTTTTTGGAACAGGCTGCCCAGGGCAGTGGTGGAGTCGCCATCCTTGGAGGGGTTTAAAAGGCGTTTAGACGAGGTTCTTATGGACATGATTTAGTGCTAAATTATGGTTGGGCTTGATGATCGTGAGGGTCTCTTCCAACCAAAATGATTCTACGATTCTAACTTTTCTCACCGCCCCTCAGCCGATGAGAGGACACCTCCTCTCAATCCTCTTTTTGACAAAAAATTACATCGAGAGTTGTTCGAAGCCTCGTTAAGCGCGTCGCGGACGCCACGACCTGCTTAGCGAGGTCTTGGAGAGACGCGAGTTGGCGTTTAAGCTTTACCCGCCGCTTTGTGAAAAAACCGAGCGCTAGGAAAGACAAAGACGTCTGTGCCGTTTGGTGCCGAGCGTCGCGTAACCGTTGCTTTCCTCCCAGACGGCGTCTACGTGTACGAACTCAGCGCCGTCCTCATCCACCGCGGCGTGAGCGCCTACTCGGGGCACTACATCGCCCACGTGAAGGACCCGCAGACGGGCGAGTGGTACAAGTTCAACGACGAGGACATCGAGAAGATGGAGGGGAAGAAACTGCAGCTGGGGATTGAGGAAGATCTAGGTAAAACCTTTAAGTTGTGAGTGCCCTTTTAAAATCAACTCTTTTCTTTTCTTTTCCCCCCCCCTCAAAAACCACGGCGGTTGAGCACGTGGAGGCACTGGCGCTCTGAAAACCGCTCCTGCGCGTGTTGTCGCGTTTCGGTCACGTGTGAAACGGCGGTTCTGCTAATTGCAGGCAGATTTTTGGCGTTTCGGCCCCGTGTGTGCGCGCCAGCCCCATGAGCGGTTCCTGGGCTCGCTCCTATTTCTCTCGCCTGCCGCGTGACAGATAAAACGCTGATAAGGCGGGCAGCGGTCGCCTATCGGGACGGACCAGGCGAGTCGCATCTTCCTCGGCCCACGTGCCAAAGGAGGGTCAGGAACAGATAACGAGACGACTTTCAGCTTCCGTAACGTGTTTCGGTGTTGTTTTCACTCTGGGGTTTTACATGGAGGTCGTAAAGAGTCTCTGTAAAAAAACCTCTTGATCCAAATAACAGCTTGGAAGCCAAAATTGCCTTTTTACTTGGCTCTTGTTACTTTTCCTTCGCTCTCTTCTGTTCTGCCGCTGTCACTTTGTCTTGTGCCCATGTCCTGGCGCTGCCCAGGGAATCAAGACCCTGTCCCGGAACGTTATTTAAAGCGGTTCAGCTTTAAATGGGCGTTTTGAGCGCTCGGATTTGCAGTCGCTCAGTGTTTCTTAGCGTGGGACACTTTGCAGGATTGGGAAATAAAGAAATTAATGCCAGAAATTCCCCTTACGGTGCAAACAATCCAGAAACACCAGCACACCAGGGCACTCGCGCTTTGCCGCAGTCGGACTTTCCGAAATGTCGCTTTTCTCTAAAGCACCTTTCAGTAGCAGCTTCATGAAAATACACCCTCTGATTATATTTGCTCCGTTGTAAAGCCACATGAACAGGCGTGGGGCGTTTCCCTCCCTCTCCTGTTTCTTTCCCTGCACGACGCCGCTTGATTTTCAGTTTTTTCGCTAGTAAACACCCCGTGTTTCATCACGACGTCCATCAACGCCGGCTGCCGCCGGAGCAGCTTTATCATCCTGTTAATGTTTGACTCCCACTTGCTTGCAACCAGATCGTGAAGCTGGCTTGACATCTAGCGGTGTAAGACAGAAAAATAAGCCCAAAAAGGAAATAAAGGCTCAGAAGCTTTGCTTTTTAACCTCCCGAGTTGCCCAGCGTCGCAAAATAAGACGCAAATAAACCGCTGCGGCCTCAATCTTGTGAGGGTTTGTGCTTAACCACGAGTAAGTATTTTTGCTGAAATACGAGGCTGCACGAAAAATAGGAGTAAAGCGCCTTTAGAAGCCTCTGTAAGCTGGGAGTCTTAATATTTTTATCAAGTCTGAGCGAAACCGAGGCGCTTTTTTTGTTAGAAAATGCAGGGAGCAGCGGGAGGAGGTCGGTAATGTGAAGCAGAGGTCTGCTGCGGGGAAAGTCCTGTGGCCTGGCCGCGCAGATGGGAACGATTTAGAAAATATTTGGAGAAAATACAAATAAAGAGCGTTTAGGAAGTCCCCTGGATGGTGCCGTGGGAGAGGCACATGACTTTTTCCAGAATTTGGGAAAGGCACGCGTTTTTTCTTCATATTTCCATGTTCCGTTTGGAGTTTGACCTACACGGGGTTGTTTTTTAAAAAAACATACGTAAATACTGGTTGTTTTGAAAAAAAAATATGTAAACACTGGTTGATTTTTGAAGCTGCGGATGTAAATACGTTTTTTACTTGTCTGGCAGTTTGTTTAGAAACATGGACTCTTGCAACACGAGTTTACATCGCACCACCAGCTGCTCCGAAATAACCATTTCCGCGGCTTTTTGCTCCCTAAAATCTTAGTTGCCCAGCAGAAAGGCATGTGTTTTTTCAGATATTTAGTCACCTGTAAATAACGTTTTCTTCTGTGAGGATTTGACTCTGTTCTTTGCTCTCGAGACACCAGAACAAGAGGCAGTTTGGAGAAAAGATGTTTTTCCAAGAGCCGCTTTTGGCTCGGTGAGGTTTAACTGGGGAGAGAAGAAAGGCTTTTGCAGAAGGGTGGTTCAGAACAAGCTCCTAATTTTAGTCCCTTTGAATTATTCTGCCTCCAGAAACGCTGGAGGGATTTGGGTCTTTCTTTGGGATCCAACTTCGGCTCATGCCAAGCCCTGCGCTTGGCAAAAAGAGGGCGCAGGAGTGAGAGGGAAGCCGGCTAGAGGGCAAACTCGTCCCGTTGATGGAGAACCGGTGAGCGAGCTCGTGTGTTTATCGTGTTTTTACTTTCTGTACTGCAGCTGAACCCTCGAAATCCCAGGCGCGCAAACCCAAGTGCGGGAAGGGGACGCACTGCTCGCGCAACGCGTACATGCTGGTGTACAGGCTGCAGAGCCGAGAGAAATCCCTGACCGTCGAGGTGCCAGGTGAGTTTGGGCCCGCTCGGCTTCTCCGTCTCGTTTTCAGGTGGGACAGGAGTCGGGGTTTTGCTCAAAACCCCTTTTGTGGCCGCTGCCTGGGAGCTCTGGGGGTTCCGTATGGGGACTTGGTGTTGCAACCAGTGAAACCCTTGGGATTCGCAGCTGGGATCCTGCAGCTGAATGTGTGCCCGGGTGGCCAAAAGGCCACCAGCATCCTGGCCGGTAGCAGCGCTGGTGTGGCCAGCAGGGTTGGCACAGTGACCGTCCCTGTGCTGGGCACTGTGAGGCCAAACCTCGAATCCTGGGGGCAGTTCTGGGCCCTTCAGCTCAGGGCTCAAAATGGCGGCACTGAGATCACCTCACAACACAAAATGGCGGCTGCAGGGGCACCAAAATCACCTCAAAACACAAAATGGCGGCCCCAGGGACACCAGAATTGCCTCAGGGCTCAGAGTGATGGGCAGAGGGGGGGTGGGATCACCTCAGACCAGGAAAGGCCTTGAGGTGCTGGAGCGAGTTGAGAGAAGGGAACGGAGCTGGGGAAGGGGCTGGAGCACAAGTGTGATGGGAGCGGCTGAGGGAGCTGGGGGTTCAGCTGGAGAACAGGAGCTGAGGGGAGACCTTCTGATCTCTGAACTGCCTGAAAGGAGCTTGGAGCCAGGGGGGTCGGGCTCTGCTCCCCAGGAACAAGCGCCAGGAGCAGAGGAAACGGCCTCAAGTTGCACCAGGGGAGGTTGAGGTTGGATCTGGGAACAATTTCTTCCCCAAAGGGCTGTGGGGCATTGGAACAGGCTGCCCAGGGCAGTGCTGGAGTCACCATCCCTGGAGGGGTTGGACAGACGGAGATGAGGTTCTCAGGACATGGGGCAGTGCCAGGGGTGGGTTATGGTTGGCCTCCATCTTGAGGGTCTTTTCCAACCAAAATGGTTCTGTGATTCTGTTCTATGAGCCACTTGGGTTCCTGAAGGAGAACAACGTGGTTAAATGTCATCGGCGGTGCGCACGCTGTGCCGGAGGCGAATGATCCTGACAGATGTCAGGTTTCTTCTGCGAGCGCTTAATCTTTGCTGTATTGAGAATAAACGGCGTGAAAACAAGAGGATGCAAGCCCTGAACAAGAGTTTTGTACAAGCGTGTTCGTGTCTCGCTTTAGAATTACCGGGGGTGGCAGAAATCCCTGTGGGTTTGGCCTGGGGATTTAACGATGCTCTGCGTTTGCGTGCTGCTCGATTAGAAATATTAATTAGGCCCCTGGTGCTGGTGGGGATGGAGCCGTGTTCCACCTTCTTCCCTCAGAGGTGGCTCCGCTGGTTGTTCAGGTTATCTGCACACCGAGGGGGTAAATCCCGCAGTTTTTCCCCCACCAAACCTTTTCCAGCCCCACCACCATTAAAACCCACCCTCGGAGCTGCACGGCTTGGGGAATTAGCACTAATTCCTGCCCCAGAGCTGCGTTTTCAGGCTATTTCCTGAGCTTTTTTTGCGTCCCCTTTCCTCCTACCCCTCTGCTTCCAAACAATAACTCGGCAAAAGCCTCTCCACCCAGCTCCGAATTCCTGCGCGGCCCCGCGGTTGCCTTTGTTTCCCGTGGCCGTTCGCCAGGGAACAGGGAGCGAAGGGCAGCAGTCGAGCCCTGCGGTTGCGGGGAGGTTTCATGCAACTGTAAATTTGAGGCATTTTGCTTTGATGTTGTTAAAAAGCGACTTTTCCGGGACGCTGGCGAGACGTAACTTGGCTCTGACCTCAAGGAGGGTCAAGCTGGTTGGTTTTTAATACTGTGTATTCTCCCAAGGTGGGTACTGTGCTCTCTGGCCACCCAAGCATTAACCTCTGTGGAAATATTTTAGCTCTTCAGAATACATCTAAATAGGAAAAAAACTTGAAATTAGCAGCGCTTTCCTTCTCCATTACCCCAGCCCCGCAAGGGACGTGTTTTATCATCTTCTTCCCCCTGCTGAGGTTTGGTTTGGTTGGTTTTTTTCCATCAGCAACAGCAAAAATTCCCATTTTCCTCACCTTGCCTGGCTTATCTCCCATCCCCTGAGTGCTTTCGCCCTTGGCTTTGCCACCTGCTCGACCCGTCTCGCCGGGATCGCACGTCGGGACAAGGCTTCAGGTGTAACCGCGGGGTGACAGGCTCTTGCTTCTCGCTCAGGAACAGCGAATTCTTGGCAGCACGGAGCAGCCGTTCGCGGTGAGAGGCAGAGAAATGGCCGGAGCGCCGGGGACCGAAGCTCCGCCGCCTCTCGCCAAACCCGGCTGCACTTCACGCGCCTGCCAGCGCTCGGCGTCGCTCGTCAGCGAAGCACAGGGTTTCTCTTAATGCAGCAAGCGAACCCCCAGTAAATCGTTTTCTCATCGCCGTGTCGCGCGGAATAGTTGCGTTTAATCATCTACAACCGTAAACATTGGCGAGAGCAGCATCCGCGCGTTTGGCTTTCGGAAAGACCTCGTGTGTCGGTAGCTGCGTGGGGGGGAATTTTTAGGCTTGCTTGTTATCCCCACATAACCGATAGCGGGGATGATTAACATAATTGGCGTTTTTCCTCTAAATGACTGCTTTGTTTTTTTTTCTTTTTGCTTCTTTCCCGACAGCTTTTCTGCAGGAGCTGGTAGAGCGCGATAACTGCAAGTTCGAGGAGTGGTGCAACGAAATGGCCGAGATGCGCAAGCAGAGCGTGGCCAGGGGCAAAATCAAGCACGAGGAGGTGAAGGAGCTCTACAAAAGGTTACCCGCCGAAGCTGGTCTGTAAGATATTGTGGTAGTGTTTTGTCGTAGACCCTTGTTAAGATTAATTATGTTGTCGTAACTAACCCACAACTCGCTTCTGCGGCCTGAATGCATCGCCAGGAGGCATTCACTGTCATCTCCGAGCAGAGAGCGATGGCTGGCTGTTGTTCTGTGCATGCTTAGGAATTGCTTTCCCTCTCTTGTTTTTCTGCCTTAACCTATTTTTCTCCTTTTCTTGCTCATTCTCATGGCCTCTGGCATCGCCAGTTCCCTCTTGCTCCTTCCCCACCAGCCTCCCGTGCGCTTCCACGCGTTGTGACTCTTTTCTTCTGCCCGTTGAGCGGTTCCTCTCGTTAGCAGTTGGCAGCGGAATAGCGGCCCCGTCTCAAATTGCCAACTTAGGGCAAATTCGGGAGCTGTTGATCCGAATTAATCGGCAGGTGACGGGTACGCGAATGCCTGACCTCCAGCAGAAAACGATTTGATTCATCACTGCCCGTGCTCCGTAGCCCCTGGCTGAGGTTCATAGTCCCTCCGATGAGCAGCTGGGGTTAATCATAGAACCATAGAATCGTTTCAGTTGGAAAAGACCTTCAGGACCATCGAGTCAAATCCTTTCCTGCTACTCCTTGTGTCTTGTCCCCTTAGCACGAGGATTTTTATTCCCTCCCTTTTCTTTTTCCTCTCCCATCTCCCTCAAAGTGTAGGAGCGCTTGCTCTGACCATCCAGCGCAAGGAGTTTTTCTCCTCTCCTGAAACCTTCAGGAAGTTTGTAATTAAAAAGACTTGAAAAAGTGTTTAGTGATGTAGCCTCTTAAACAATTTGACTTTTAGCTTTTAATATTCGCTGCTCAGAACCAGCAGCATCTCAGCTCCCGTAAACCTCTGCTGCTGCCCTTTACAAACGTGGCTTTGCAGACAACGGGCTCTTAATTCGCGACCGGGAGAGCGTCGCCGCTCATCTTGAGTCCCCGTTGGGCGTGAAAACGTCACCGTTAAATCCAAGTTGCGGTGGAGGGCTGGATCTGCCGTGATTCACCGTGAAAAAGGAGCAGCGAGCGCAACTCCAGCGCGTTTTTTCTCCTTAGCAAAACCAGGATGATTTGCTTCTGGCATTTCTAACGGATAAATCTCAAAAATACGGGGTTTACGAGTGCGGGTGAAGCTCCTCTGCCCCAGTTTGAAGGCAGCAGGACCTGAAGTGCTGCCCTGAGGGCACACGGTGCCTGTGTTATCCCAAAACTGTATCCCGAAACTGCTCGGGGTCCCATCCCACGGGATCCGGGGCTCTGCAGCTGTACAGACGTGTTTTGCGCCAGCTTGCTGGAGCCTGCCCCAGAAAAAAATAACGTACTTTCCGGGGGAGGCGCTTTTATCCCAAACTAGCAAACCGTTTCTGACAGCGTTGCGATTCTCTGGAGGTCATGGCTGCGTCTCTCTGGTGTTGCGTAAGATGAAAATACTGATTTCTGCTGCGGAGGAGCGAGGGTTTGAAGCTGGGCTTCGCAAAGTGCAAGCTGGAAGACGCATTTTTCGGTGGCTTCTCTTGGTTCTTTGTGTGAAACATGATTTGTGTTCGTTTGATAAACGTAACTAATGGTTATGTTTCCCAGAGCTGCCCTCGCATCAGCAGAATGGGTTTAATTTCCTCTTAATTTCTCAGGGTTTCCACGTCAATACTGGGGCTGGGTATTGAGATACGGGGGTTTCACCCCAAACTATTTCGCTGCTCACGCCACCACTGACCCATTCCTGAACCTCCGCTCTGTGCGAGGTGTTTCTCCTTCACCAAACACGGGCGAGCCCGCTGTTCCGTTTCAAAAAAAACCCATCCTGGCGCTAAAAAATCAGAGCAAGTTTCCGTTTTCCCTGTAAATCTTAAAACACGCGAGCGTTTCTCGCCCAGATTCGTAAGCGCAGCCCAGAATAACACTGAAATTTTGGGTGCTGAAGGGATGGGGTGAACACTGACCTCGTCTCTTACGGTTGCTTTTTACTTTTCAATTTACCCCGATGAGCTTGCTCTGCTGTGAAAAGAGCCTTTGATATATGATCATAATTTAAATATTATATTTGTTGCTCAATGGACGATAGGAAACCCTCAACCGCTCGCCGATAAATCCCTAAAGGTTTGGCCGTCTCCAAACGCTCCCGCTTGGAGCGGCCGCCGTTTCGCATGGAATTTTTGGATTCAAAATACCCGCGTTTTAATTTCACGTAGCACCGCGACACGGCGATGAGAGCTGGGCGAGAGAAGCCGCGTCGGATGTTTGAAAACTTAATCGCCAGCCTGTTAATTTTTGCAAGTGCCGCTGGATATCGCGGTAATTGTAACGCACCCTCTGCGTTGCGCGGTGGCTGACACGCAGGGGCTTGTTTCTTTTTGTGCTTTTTTCCTTTCTCCCCTTCCCAGGTTCCCCGTACGATTTCATCTCCCTGGAGTGGCTGCAGAAGTGGCTGGATGAGTCGACTCCCCCCAAACCCATCGACAACTCGGCCTGCCTGTGCTCCCACGGCAAGCTGCACCCCGATAAAATCTCCATCATGAAGAGGATATCGGAATACGTGGCCGATTTCTTCTACAGGAGATACGGCGGAGGGCCCCGGCTCAACGGTGAGGAGGCGGGCTGGAAAACGCCGTCCCCAAGTCACGTTTTAATGCGCCAAACGTGTTTTCGAGCCTTATGGTGGTCCCAGCCCCGTTTTGAGCCATCCTTTAGCAGCAAAACTTGATTTTTGCGCAGAGCTGCTGTGCTGCGCTATTTCCGGGTGGTTGGTTTTTTAATGTCGCTTAATTGCGTTAGCGTTCAAACGCGGTTGTCCCCATCGCAGGGGCTGTTTCGGCCCTGGGTTCTGCTCTGTCTGGGAAGGGCCGCGTGGGGAGGAATTTCTGAGAAAGCAACAGTGCGCTTAGGTTAGAAAATATAATACTTGGAAGGCTTTATGAAGAAAATAACAAAATTTCGGGTCGAATCTGGGGAATTTCGGGTCGAATCTGGGAAACTTAAAGTCAAATCTGGAGGATTAAATTATTATTCTAGAACATCAAAAGGTTGATCTAGAAAACCAAAGGGTTATTCCAGAAAATCACCTGATTATTCTAGAAAATCTAGAAGGTTTGTTCTAGGAAATAACAGAACTTGCACGTGCAACACCCCAGAAAGTGGGATCTGGAGCATTGAGGGGTTATTCTAGAAAATTAAAGGGTTACTGTAGAAAATTAAAGGGTTATTCTAGAGAACCTAGTGGGTTGGTTCTAGGAAATAACGAAACTTGCACATGCAAAATCCCAGAAAGTGGAATCTGGGGCATTAAAGGGTTGTTGTAGAAAGTTAAAGGGTTCTTGTAGAAAATTAAAGGGTTATTCTAGATAATCTAGAAGGTTTGTTCTAGAAAATAGCACAACTTGCACGCGCAACACCCCGGGAGGTGGAATCTGGAGCTTTAAATGGTTATTCTAGAAAATAAAAGGGTTATTCTAGATAATCTAGAAGGTTTGTTCTAGAAAATAACACAACTTGCACGTGTCCCGAGCCGCCTCGGTGGAGGGAAGCGCATACCTGCCGCCTTATACACTTGTTTTGCAGGCCTCTCTTGTGTGGTTTGATTTTTGGGGTCAGCCCAGCCCCTCCGCTCTTTAATCGAGCCCCCAGGCTTAAGTTTCTTTTCCTAAAGGAGCTCAGGAACTCCCACCGAGACCGAATTAGCTCAGCTCCCGCTAGGAGCTCGCGGGGAAGAAACGCAAGCGGCAGAAACGGCCGTGACGCAGGCGGCTTTTGTCTAAAAAGAAAGAGAAGAGCGGGGCGACGTTTCGTAGTCAACTGGAAGGTCGCCCGTGGGTTTTTTACATTGAGTGGGGCTGGGAGGGATGGGCGGATGCGCCACGTTCTCCATCTCTTGCTCCCAGATTAAAATACCTGCCCAGCCATATGATTTCTACTCCTCATCCGGTGAAGCTTTGCAGGAGGGGGTGTTTTCTGGGTTTAGCTCGTAAAGTGCCATTATAAAGGTGTTTTTTTATCTTGCATATGCTTAAACCGCCCTGCCTTTTGTGCGTTGGCATGACCTGACTCGCAGCTGTAATTGCAAACTGTTGATAAAGCTGCAGGTTGCGCCTCAGCCGAAGCTTTTTAACGCTGATTTAAGCTTTTAACATGGCCCGATATGGGGGTAACCCCAGGGATCTCCTCGTTTACGTGTGAAATCTCCGGTTGTGAGGCGGGACGGTGGGTACGTGCGTTCGAAACACCAAGAAGCTCAGCCACCCATGCGATAAATGCTGCAATAAATTGTAATAAATTGCTCTTTTTCTCCCTCCACCCCAGTCAAAGCACTTTGCAAGGACTGCGTGGTCGAAAGGTGTCGAATCCTGCGGCTGAAAAATCAGTTAAACGAAGATTACAAAACCGTCACGAACCTGCTCAAGATAACAGTCAAGGGGTACGTGAGGCCTGGCGCTGTCAGAGATTTTTATTTTTAGAGGTGGTTAAAGAGCTTTTTTTCCTAAAGATTTTAGCTGTAAGGCCTGGGGCTGCCGTTCGGGGTCCCAACGCTGTTCTGTCCCCGCAGGACCGATGGGTTTTGGGTGGGGAAGGCGTCCCTGCGGAGCTGGCGGCAGTTGGCTCTGGAGCAATTGAACGAGCCGGACGAAGACGCGGAGCACAGTAACGGCAAAATGAACGGGAACGCGCAAAATAAAGGTAATTCTGCTGCTGTAGAGACCCACCCGCTCCGGCTTGTACCTCCTAACAAAAGACATGTCGGGTGTTTTGCTTCCCTTGTATGAGTAGGGAGGAAAGGATCATCAATTGGATAAAAAGCTCCTTCGTTTGAGGAGCTTTTTGTTTTTTTAAGCTTCAAAACTGCTGGGTGATCTTCGTACCCGGAGACGAAGATGAAGGAATAAGTGGTTTTACAAAGCTGTGTAAAATTACCACCCCAGACACATGATCTTTTCATGCGCTTTTATCTGAATGAGAGAGCGCAGGGGAGGAAGAAACACGAAAATTACCTTGGGGAAGGGATGGAGATGTTTATTGCGAAGGTTTGTGGGTGAAACAGCGAAGCTGGGAAAGCGACGCAGCCTAGAAAAAAAACAGAGAATTGAACCGTTCTATGCCCATATTTGTTATGTTTTTTTTATGTGGCTTCTGCTTTTTAAACCTTTAGGAACTGGATGTTTATTTGGAACTGAGGGCAAGAAGCTTGTTTGAGTGCAAGCGGAGATGATGAGTTAATGACCTTGATCTTGGAGGCTTCTGATAATATCTGTAAACTGGTGCTGCCGGTGGAGAAAAGGGCTGCGTTTCCCCTTCCTTCCTTGCTTTCACAACAGGTTGCAACTCCCAGAATTGCTCGCGAGCCTCCTTGCTCGTTAAGCAGCTCGTTAGAGGCTCTCGCTAACCCGTTATTGCGTTTGCGATGCTGCAGTTCGGCGGCCGGCGCTCCCGTCTGTGCAGCTCCCGTTCTCAACGGTGATTTATCCCTTAACGTGGGGTTTGTCGACCCCTGGCCCGCTCCCCTTGGTTTGTCCGGCAGCATCTGGTTCCGATCAGCGGCCTCACAACGACTGATGTTTGGCCAGGAAGGTTTCTGCTCCTTGCTGTGTGTTTAGGTTAAAATCCGAGCTCTTTGGGAGCGCTGGACCCCTGGGGTGTTTGAGCCGTAACAAACACGTCCCTTGTCATCTCACAAAGGACCGGCTTGTGCTCCCTGCACTTCAGAGCCCTCCTACGTGGCCCGTGGGCTGGAATCCCGCCTGCCCGGAGGCCAAGGCGTCGGAGAATGATCCATTTGCATCTAAAGTCTCTCCTTGGGTTAAGGGTTTTGTCACAATTTGAAAAGCAACCCTGCTCCTTTCTCCCGAAGGTTTTTCCTTTCCTTGGGAGAGGAACTCTGTGCAATCATCTGGTTTTATTTTTTTTTTAATTAGATGAATCAAACGAAGAGAAGAGAGAGGAGGAAGAGGAGTTAAATTTTAATGAAGACATCGTTTGCCCACATGGTGAGTCTCCGTGGGGGCTGGAGCTGAATGTATCTGTTGTTGCCCACTGTTCAGGCATTAACCCCGTAGCCTTTGCTCTAAGGCCAGCGCGAGTAGTTGGTGAGGAAACACGCTTAATTCTCATTTTCCTAGAACTTTGAGCTTTTATTTGCGAGCGCTGTCGCGTCGCGGTGCGAACACAGAGACACGCGGGTGCTGCGAGCCCCGCTCCCTCTCGCTAACGAAGCTCCTCTTCCTCCCGCTAACGAAGGAGGGAGGGCAGCACCGAGGATCCGCAGCCACGTGGGAGCTCTGAAAGCACCGGGAGAAAAAGAAATGGTGTAAATAATCGAGGTGCGAGCCGAGAATATCCGTTTGTTCCCTCGGTTTACATGAAAACAGGAGCACTTAACAACTGTAGAAACACAGGCTTATCTTCGAGACCGCCGAGGAGATCGATTTGCCAACCTGCTGCGCTTTGGTGTCCGTTTACACAAGGTTTTGACCTGGTCGTAGCTGTTTTGCGACGTGACGCTTCGTTAACTCCATCCTTGGCTACGCTGTTGTTTAAATCTCATTTTTTTTTTAGCTTATATTTCACTCCCAGACACAAGTCTGTTCCAGCACCTCCTGTTTGGAGTTAGCGATTCCCCTGCTAGGGATGCTCGATCTTGTTCGTAGTAAGAAGAAAACAAGCCGTAAATTAGCAACACACCTCCTGTCATCAAGGCTAATCAAGGATGTTGAGTGATGGCTTGATAAAGCCTCATTTGAGAGCAGAGTGGTTAAGCACTTTGTCACAGCGTTCGTTGGTTTGCAGAGCCTTTAATGCCGTGTTTCCCGTTGCCGCGAGGCTGCTGCTGTTAAATAAAAGCATGCAGCGTGGTGATGGAACATTTAATGTAGCCAGACACGCTAAAAAGAGGCCTATAGGCCTTTGAAAAAATATTATGCTGCTGAATTGCTGCTTGATCTGTGACTTTGGGTCATATCAGAATAAATAATATTAAATATAGGGGCTGCAGGCAGGTCAGATTTCATCGTTTGGAGCTAATCTCCCGATTACTTATGGAAAATAACTTTTCCACCTTTAAAATTTCCCTCTGGAGCGTATCAGCAAATCTATCGTCTCCGTCGTAGCGCTTTATTTTTGCCGTGGAGGAGGTTCCCACCGTCGGGAGGCTCTGGAAAAGCCGCCGCTGTGGCCGTGTGCCCTCCAGAAATGCCATCCAGCCCTTCCCTTCGCCTCTTCGCTGCCTTTTCTTGCTCTCCAGTCGCTGCCCAACCCCAGTGAATCATTTTTCCCAGCTACCACCTTCAGATTTCTTTGGTGTCCGTGCCCAAAACGTGTCCATGGACGGTGGAAACCGGGTCGGAATCACCTTCCAGATGGCAAAACGCATCTTCCCCGCGCGCCCAGATCCGAGTTTTCCGCCCTTTTGCGCCAAACAACATCTTAATCTCTTCTCATTAATTGTGCGGTGTCAAGGCGCTTATTTCTACAAGCTCATTTTCTTTTCCCCATCCTTTTTGGCCCGGTCCTGCCTCCTCGGATGGCGAAGCTCACGTGTGATGGAGAAGAAGCGGCCGTGTGGCAGCAGCCCGACCCGACCCTTGTTTACCAGAGGAAAAGCAGGAGGGGAGCGCTGCTATTTTTCCCCCTTCGGGGCTTGGCAGAAATCCATGCTCGGCCGGAACGGGGAAACCTGACGGGTCCACAGGGCTGAGGAACCACTTGGAACATCCAAGAGCTACCGGCGGCTGGAGGGGGAAGGAGCTTTTTCTCCCCATCGTCTTTCCGTAGCTCGTATAGAACTATAGATAACAAACTATTGTGCCTTGGGGATGCCGCTCAGCACCGCGACTTCGCAGTTGGTGGTTTATTTCCCTCTCGCTGGCCAAATCCGAATCTGGTTCGCATCTCGGTGTCGCAACGACTTTTCTACCGTCCCGGGGGGACGCGCGGTTGCGTTTTCCCCTCACCGATCGCCAACCCCTCCTCGCATCCCCCGGCTCTCGCCTTCTCCGCTCTTCCCAAGCCTCGTTTTCCCTCCGCATGACGACACGCGATGTCCGAATGCGCAAACGTGACCTTTCTGCTACGCCTGTCGCTAAAATGACGAACGCCTCACGCTAAACCATTCTTGGGGGTTTTCTTCTTGGAGGATCTGGATAAATAATCCGGCAGGCAAGTCTGGGGGAGAGCTGGTAAATCTTGAGTCGGATCTTTGCACCCCTCGTATTCCCTAGAGCGGATTCAGGGTGCAAAATCTGGCCGGTCTCAATTTGGAGGTGTTTGGGTAGGGCATGCGAAGCCATCGGAGGTTATACAACAGGCATTTGTTATACAGTGGGAATTTTGTTTATTCAAGGTGGGGAAAGCACCTGGCTCCTGTTCCATGGGGCACAGGGTTAGTCTGCAGCTCGATAGATGGATTCGCCATAAAACTGTCACTAGCCAAGATCAGAAAACAGTAGCCCCGTGCCCTCTTTGCCTTGTTCTTGCTTTTCCGAGCTTCTTTTCACCACCGCTTGTATTTGATCAGCTGCGTGGGTCCGTGAGCTCTGAAGGACGTTTCTATGAATTAAAGTCACATTCTAGTTTTTTTTCCTGTTTAAACAAGGAAACGATAAAGAAGTTGAAGGTGACTTTGTGTATTAGTTATGGGGTTTTTTTTGCTGACGCGGTGCTGGCCGCTAAGTGCATGAATATTTTCCCCTACGTTTATACCCTGTAATCTCTTCAATCTAGTTCGGGCTGCGAAATGGCGCTGAGCGCATCACGAGCAAAGCCCTTGTCTCTGCAGGTGACCTGTGCATATCCGAAAACGAGCGGCGGGTGGTTTCCAAGGAAGCCTGGGCGAAACTCAAGCAATATTTTCCAAAGGCCCCTGAATTCCCAAACAACAAAGAGTGCTGTTCGCAGTGCAAGGTATTTGAATGGCAAATAACGTTACCCCTTTGTAAATACGCCGGCGTGTTTCTGGGTTTCTTTTTACCACCACCCAGCGCGGCGGATATTGTCACCTTTTAATAGGAGGTGAAGCTGTGGTGTAATTAACTGTTCCGTGCAGATTTTGGAGCGCGAAGGGGAGGAGAACGAAGCTCTGCATAAGATGATGGCCAGCGAGCAGAAGACTTCTCTGCAGAATCTGTTTCATGACAAATGCAGACCCTGCTTGGGCAGCTGGCCACAGGTACGGGAAGGAGGGTGATAAGGGGAACAGAACAGCTTGGGAGACATTTTTATCACATTTATCCCTCTCCTAAGATACTTTATTTCGCCCACAAGAGACAGGCTTGCCTGATAACCGTTCGCTGGGTTCGAGCGAGCCCGGGGAGGCCTATACCAGCGTGCGTACCCGCGTGTTGAGTCAGGGTGTGATTTCCCCCGATTAGCAGTGCTGGCGCCAGGCCCTGCTCGAGACACGAGCGCGGCTCCTGTGCCAGCAGAGCTGTCGCTGGCCCGCGGTCAGCGAGATGAGCGGTGGCAATGTTGCTGCTGCGGCTGCGGCCGCCCCTGGAAGGACCGAAATGCTGCGGCTGCGATGGTGGAGGCGACTTTCCACCCGCCTCCGTCTGCCCTGCCATGCAGGCCGGGCTGCTGCTGGGACAAAAAATCATGTGCTCTGGCATCGTGCTACATCCCCAGAGCTCAGGGAGCTCCCTGAAATGCTGAGCCCTGCAAATAGGAGTGATGGATGCGCAAGATGAGGGGAAACGGCCTCAAGTTGCACCAGGGGAGGTTGAGGGTGGATTTAGGAACAATTTCTTCCCCAAAGGGCTGTGGGGCATTGGAACAGGCTGCCCAGGGCAGTGCTGGAGTCACCATCCCTGGAGGGGTTGGACAGACGGAGATGAGGTTCTCAGGACATGGGGCAGTGCCAGGGGTGGGGGAATAGTTGGACTGGATGATGTTGAGGGGCTTTTCCAACCAAAACGATTCTGTGATTCGAAGACCTCTCGTACCAGCTTCTCCCCAGTACAAGCCTCCAGTTCTCCAGGACTTTCCTGGGGCTTTGAGGCAGCTCCAAAGAAATGGCACAAGCAGTTGGCTCCGTGCCTCGGCTCCCGGGCGTCTCGCAGCGCTGATTAACCATCGAGTCCTAGATCCCGCCAAGCTGCCCTGGCAGGTGTCGGCCTCGGTGGCTGCAGCCATGGAGAAATCCTCAGGTCTGCACGGATCCGCGCCTCGGAACCAAGGAGACCCAAAAGGGTTGAAAAGGAAAACTGTGCCAAGCTGGAGAGCTGGCAGGCCCTGCTGGGGGTGTTTAAGGGGAGTATCTGGTATTCAGGGGAATATCTGGTTGAATTTGCTTCTGGAGGTGGTGGAAAGCTGGAGCCCATCACCGTGGGTCAGCTTGAAATATGAAGGTGTCTCCGGGCAGCGAGGCTGCGTAGGATCACAGAACCGTTCTGGTTGGAAAAGACCTTTAAAATCATCCTCCCCTCTCTTTGAATTTCCAAAAGGAGCGTGATAAACAAGAGCTGAGGGTCTTTTTGAGTTTTCCTCATCCAAACCAGTTGAGGTTCAGGGAAGAAAATAAGCAGGGCGGTTTAATCCAGGGGAGATGAAGGGAGATTTAAAAAAATACATATACATATATTCCTTTGCCTGCAGAAAGATGGTGTGAGCCCTTAAATCTGCATTAGGGAAGGTGGTGAGGGTAGGTGAGCACTGAAATTATTAATATTTTGTCACCCAGCTCTCAGGATCTCAGTTGTTTCTTGTTCAGGAGCAAACTATTTAATGGCAAATACAACGGCTTATCCTAAAGCTGGTGCCTCGTGGGAGTGCACAGCTGTGGTTTTGAATCCGTTTTGCTGCCAAAAGGGGAAACTTGGTGATTTTTGAAGCAAATGAAGCAGGTTGGGGGTCTCACCCCACACCGTGGGGGTGCAGAAACCCCGAGTCCCCGGTGAGGGAAAACCCCACGCTGGGGAGCCTCAGCTGCTCCAGGGAAAACGACCATTTCCTGCAGTGAATTAAAGGTAATTGGATCTAAAACTAAATTAACTTTGTAATAAACATGAGATTAGTAATATGAGTGCTTAGTACTTGATCCCAAATTCTTTGGCTTTCCCAGCGCGCTTGGATGGAGTCGTCACGGCAAAAACACTGAGGTCTGGAAGAGAACGAGCGCGGCAGAAAAAGCTCAACAGTCATCGCTTCTCTATTGTCGGATTCATTAAAAAAGCTCCTTCTGTTTTTTCTTTTTCTCTTCTCACCTCCAGGAGACGGATGAGCTGTACATCGTTTCGCAGTTCTTCGTAGAAGAATGGAGGAAATTTGTCAGGTAACTTGACTTGAGGGTTTTTCAGTGCGTTTTATTCCTTTCGGGGGGGCTGCAGACGACGGGTTTGAATGCCGGTGCCGTGTGTCGGTGGTGAAAACGGGGATGCCGATTTCTGCAGGGCTCGGAGCGGTTGTAATACATCGTAAGAAACCGAATTTCCTTGTTTACTGTGGCTTAACCAGATGGTCGGATTAGATAGTAACCGGATTAGTTTTTTCATCTGTCTGGAGCTGTATCCCAGGCAAAGGTCACCGCTCAATCCTGTTTCCATGGGCTGCTGGGGGCAGGAGACGGAAATCTCTGCTAGATAGCAGAGTCATTTCACAACGCCCAGGAACGCAGATCTGATTTCCTCGTCCGTAGCAGTTTAATATGCCCCCGTTGGAACGCTTTCTGTAAACACCCACCTGCGATTTCTCCTTGGCCGCCTGCAGAGTTGTGGTTTTGGTGAAACAACCTGATGGAGCTTTGCAAACCGCTTTCCTTTGCCCGTGCAGGAGGCCGACGCGATGCAGCCCCGTCTCCTCGGTGGGAAACAGCGCTCTGCTCTGCCCCCACGGAGGCCTCATGTTCACCTTCGCTTCCATGACGCAGGAAGATTCCAAACTGTGAGTTTCTTCTCTTGCCGGGCGGCTCCGTCTCTCACGAGCCTTGGGGAACGTCCCCGAGGCTGCAGCAACACGAGGCGCAAATCCTCGAACAAAAGCAACGCAGACGCTTTCTCAATCCCGCCTTGGCAAGTTCTAAATTGTCAAAGGGAAAAAAAGAGAGAGCTTACTTCAGCTCGGCTGCTTCCTAACAATGAACTATCCTAAATTTAACCAGAAACATCCGCCTTCCTTAGGCTGGGCCGGAGCTCGTGCTCCGTAGCGTCGCTTCTGCGATGATGATGCTACTAAAAGTAGCAAATCTTCCGCTCCCTCCTCCGTCCTCCCTCCGGCGTGACTGGAGCAGAACAGCGTCACTAATAACGCGCTGCTGTTATCTTGGGTGTACAGGCTCTCCCGCCCGCCTGGAGTTATAGGGGTGATTTTTGCAGCTTTTCTTTCATTACCAGACTGAAAAAAACAAAAAAAAAGAAAAGGGGGAGGCTGTTGAGGAGCTCGAGGCTCAGCTTTGCCATGTCATAAAGCACGTTCTTGTTCCTTTGCACAGTATAGCTCTAATATGGCCCAGCGAGTGGGAGAGGATTCAAAAACTCTTCGTCGTGGATCACGTCATCAAAATCACCCGAACGCAGGCGGCCGGGGGGGACCCCGAGGGCGCACGTTACGTCTCTGAGCCCCGTGAGTGAATCTTTTGCTGCTCTCTGGCCTTTATTCTTTAGCGAATTGATGCCAACTCCTTGGGAAATTATCCTTTTTTTTGGATAAAGGGTCAGATTTCAGGGCATCCCGAGCTCGGTGGGTGCCCCTGGTTGCGTGAGACGCTGCGGGTGAATGGGGAGAGACGTTGGGCGGGTGTCTCCGAGGAACTGAAGCAATTAAATGTATTTTTTTTCCTTTCCGCCTCCCCAGAGCTCTGTCCAGAGTGCAGAGAAGGGCTGTTATGCCAACAGCAGCGCGATTTGCGTGAGTACACCCAGGCAACCATCTACATCCATAAAGTGGTGGATAATAAAAAGGTACGGCTCTCGCCCACGGTCCTCGCTCTCCCCGGCTCCCTTTCGTTTAACAGAAACTGCACCGAGCACCCAAATAACGATCCGAACGCGGCGGCAAGGCGGCTGTCACATCCTGTCACGTCCTGTCACATCCCCACAGGGCTGGGGGGTCACTGGGGGTCTGTGGTGGTGGGGCAGAGCTGCTCTCTGCTGTTGCTTCGGCAAAAATAGCAAATTTAGGAAAACTCCGGCTGTAGCCACTGTGAAAATTTGGTTTCCTCGAGGCTTCTTTTTGCCAAACCGAACCCTTTGCAGATTCTTCATGGATCTTCCCAGCTTTGGTTATTTTCGGCGATGTTGTAACGGTTTTCCTCTTCCTAATCGTGTTATCAGGCTCTACCTGTTCTCCTCCCCCTCCAATATTTGTCATTTCCTTCTTGGCTGCTCGAGTGACATTTATTCCTCGATAGAAATAAGCTCTTAACCTCCGCGCCGATGAAATCGCAGTGAACTTTCGAGGTGGTTTTCAATATCCCCTTCAAAACTCTGAATCCTGCCTCTGGTGTCTCAAGGGATCAGTGTCAGGTCTAGAACTGGCTTTACAGGTACCCAAAAGCCTCTTAGAGCGAATCTTCCTCCTTAGGCCTGGGTTTTATGCTTTAACAGGGAAACCAGGCCTCATGGGCAAGCTCAGATGAGGGTGTTCCCTGCACTCCTGTGGCGCGACGAGGTGTTTTTTTTGTGCCTCTCCTCGATTTCCACCTCGCTGGCCGGGTTCCTGCAGCGCTGCGAGACGTGGAGCACGCAGGACCGTCCCAGCCTCAATCCCCGGGCTGTTTTCTTGGCTTTGGCGCAGAGGAGCCTCGGTTTTGTTTCTTTTTTGTCATCGTTGTTGGTTTTTTTTCTTTCCCTTTTGCTGGACGCGGCCGCGCTCAAACACGTGGGGCTGGCACAAAAAACAAGCGGCGATTCTTCGCCGAGCAGCTGGAGTCGGAGCGAGGGGGCGAGCGCTCGCCCGCGCGGTCCCTCATTAACGGGGCGGCGAGGATTTCAGGCAGCGGTGCTCAAAAACCGCTGCGTCTTTCCCCGCCGCCTTTTATTTGTAAATTTGGGGAGCGTTTCCCACCCCTCACCCTTGTTCTTTCCCCCCGTTCCAGTAGCTCCTTTGGCTGTTGCCGCGGCCGGATGAAATCGGCGTCGAGCGGCGACTGCTGGAATCCGGAGGGCTCTGGGGAGGCTGCGGTTGGCGCTGGATGTTTGGGGGCTTTATAATTGCATCGTTAATTGGAAATACCTTGATGGAGAAGCGAGCTCGCAGGCAGCCGGGGTGGAGAACGCGCCGGTCTCCTGGGCTCCTGCAAACCCCAGCCCAAGCTTAGATGTGAATTCACTCCTCCTGCAGTGACTTACGCAGACCTGAACATCCTTTTTTATTTATAAGCCGGTGTAAATTATTTAGATTTCATTTACTTACAACCTCCAGCCCCATAAATAACGGTGCCGAGTGCCTCTGTCGCTCCGCCGCGGGGATGGATAAGTGTCTTCATTTACAGATAATATTCTTTTCTCCGCGTTAGGGCTTTCGTAACGCACTTAGATGAACCGGAGAAGCGGCTAATGGGAAAGAAATCAGTCCAGGCCCCAGGAGACTTTCCCTTTGCCAGGAGAGAGGGGCAGGTCCTGTGCCTCAGGAAGCACCTGCGGTTCGATCCCGACGTCCGATTCCCCCGAGGCGAATCCCCCGGCGTTTGGATGCAGCTGGGGAGGGTGGAGGTTTATGCAGAGCACGAGGAGCCCATCCCGGGGTTATCCCCTCGGTTCCTCGGCTCGGGGCGACGTCCCGCGCGAACCGTTTGCCGCGGCGTGAAGGGCGCGGGTTAGTTACGGTGAATGGTTTTTATGACTTCAGGTAATGAAGGACGCTGCTCCGGAGCTGAACGTGAGCAGCTCAGAAGCTGAAGAGGAAAGGGAGGAAAACAAACCAGAGGGAGAGCAAGACCCAGATTTTAACCAGGTAGAGATCAAAACCGCAACCAGGCGCCTCGGTTTTTTGCGTCATCCCCTCGAGTCAGCGTGACGCGCCAGCCCTCCTCCTCCGTTGGCCGCCAACAAGCGTCTTAAATTGTCATTTTAACGCTCGGGCCGCGCCAGCGCTTTGTTTTTTCGGAGAGATCAAATATTGACGGGACTCATCCGCTTGGCTGGCGACCGCCCGGCGCTTTCGAGGCGAATCCTTCGTTCCTCGCGACGCTTCGCTTTCCAAGGGCCTTTTCGACACTTCGCGCCGTCCCTCGCGTCACCGACTCACCCGAAACACCGCCCGGGCCACTGGGAATTTGTATTTTCCCCCGATCCCAAACTTGGGCTCTTGATTTTTTTAATTTTTGCCTTTATTTCTAGGCCAACGGTGGCGCCAAGCGCCAGAAGGTCTCGCACCAGAGCTACGTCACGTACCAAAAACAAGGCATCAGGCGGAGCACCCGACACCGCAAGGTCCGAGGGGAGAAAGCGCTGCTGGTTTCTGCTAATCAGACGCTGAAAGAGCTGAAAATCCAGGTAAGGTGGTTTTTTCCTCCAATAAATGAGTCGTTTTGAGTAAGAAAACACAAAATTAAGAGCACGGGGCTGGGAGGGGATGGAAGGCATGAGGATAAAACCCCACGCGGCGTCGAAAGGCGCGTGGCGCTCGGGTCGAACTGTGGGGGGGGGTTTTGTGTAGCTCAGCGCTTTCTTTTGCCCTCCGCCCAAAATCAGCGTGTCTCATTGTGTCGGCACAGATCATGCATGCATTTTCAGTTGCTCCCTTCGACCAGAACTTGTCGATCGACGGGAAGGTCCTGAGCGACGACACGGCCACGCTGGGCAGCCTGGGGGTGATCCCCGAGTCCGTCATCCTGCTAAAGGTAACGGCAGAGCGCGGCCGCCGAAATAAAGTCGGTTAAAGCAGAGAATCCGGCCCATTTTTGCGTCGCCGGAGGGAAAAACGCGGCGCGGCGCGGCTGAAAACGGCCGTGCCCGTCCTTAGGTAGCTTAATTTAATGAGTTGCTCCTCTTAGAGGAGGAAAATCCTTTTTAAAATAAAGAATATTATTTGTTAGCGGCTTTGCTGCTGAGCTGGTGTGTACCCACCCAAAATACGGCTAAATTTGGGAGCTAAATTCATTCCCGGCTGGTTTTGGGGTGAGAAACCCGTTCCCCGCTCCCCTCCGAACTGTGAACAGCCTAACGGGGTTCCCCGCTCGTTAATCCTCCGCTTGGTTTTCCAGGCTGATGAACCGATCGCGGATTACGCAGCGATGGACGACGTGATGCAAGGTGAGGGGAACCCGGGGTTGGGGTTTGGGGAGAGTTTTGGGCCAGTTGCGTTTGGATTTGGGTTGTAAAAGTAGAAAAAGGAGACAAAAAAGGGACAAAATAGAGACAAACTAAAGATATCGAAGGTTTCCTGTCGCTGTCAACGGGAGATTCAGTATCTCAGGTGAAAAACCCTTTTAGAAACGACTTTTAGAGCCTCCTAACGTTGCGTCTTTTCCTTTCCCTCCCCAGTTTGTATGCCTGAAGAAGGATTTAAAGGTGCGTTTTGTCTTCTGTTTTCTCTCCCCGCTTTATTTAAGCCCAGCCTAACTCCATCTCCACCCCGTAACCATCATCATCATCATCTTATTTCGTGCTTGTCTTTTCTCAGGGACTGGTTTACTGGGACACTGATGGTTTTCTAAACAGAGGAGCGACCAGAAGGGGAAGAGGATTTTGACATGGTAGGGCATTAAAAGAGCAAAAAATAAATGGATACAGGACTGAACTCTTTGACTCTTCCAGAAGGCAGAAAAAAAAACCCCATTTCTGAAATGACTGCCCCCCCAAAAAGAAACACAGAAAAAATGCCTTATGTCAAAGCAGATTGCACTGAAGGACATCCTGCCTCGGAGAGAACGTTCCTGGTTTTATATTTAATAAAGCGAGGGGAAGGTTGGGAAGTTTGGGAGCGGGAGGAGCGTTGTTGTGTTTACAGGCGAGGGGGACGGAGGCGTTTTTGGGGTGTTTTCCCGTCTCCGCTCCCAAAAAATACATAAAGGGTCGGAATCCGGTAGGTCCAGCCCACCTCCGTCTTCTCCCGTCACTCTTTAGGCGTCAATCCTGTCTTTGATCCGCTCGTACTCCTTCAGTACCGCATGGAAGTAAAGAAATTGTTACTTGTGAGGAATGTCTAGCTCGTTTGGATTAAAAACTTCATTTATTTAACCCAAAAAGGCAGCTGGGGGCTGACCCATGGTGGCAGGGCCGGGGGGCCGTTCGCCTTCGCTTCCAACCCTTGGGTGATTTTTCAATAACCACCTGGTTCTTATTTTTTTTTTCCTCTGTCAACTGTGGTTTTTAGAAATTTTGGGGTATTTGGGGTATTTTAACAACTTTTGAGAACATCTTGGCCTCCGGGACAGCGTTTGCGCCCCTGGTTGGGGACGAAACCACGGGCGGGTGGGACGTTTCCCATAGGAAGAGGTTGGGGTTGTTTTTTTCCCCCCTTTATTCTCATTTTTCAGGAATGCACTCATTATTATCATTTTATTTCTCACATCTGGAGCACCCCCCCGAAGGGATCGCAGGTATCCGTATCCTAAAGCCGGACATTCCCTCCTCTTTTTCCCAACCTTTTAACCCATTTCTGTGGCAAATCACCACGCGGACGGATTGATCGCTGCCGCATTCGCTTGATTATTTTTAAAGGATTTGCAGGAGTTTGGGGCTGCAAGAAGATTTGGGGGTTTGTATCCCATCCCGGCACCCTCGCGTTCATTTGATATTTGAAGAATTCCAGCCGCCCTTTGCCGAGCGCAGGGCCCCGTGTCCCCCACGGCTTTTGGGGCGAAGCAACCGGCGTTTTTGGGGCTGTGAAGCTCTTAAAAGGTGATTTTTTTGGGACAATTTGGCCCCGTGTATTCTTTCCCAAGGTGAAGATTCATCGGGAATTCATCGCGCCGCAGCCCCTTCCATCTTTTTGGAACAGCAGGAGCTTTTCTTCTTCCCAGACTGAAGCACTCGCTCGTGTACATATTTCCTGGAAATTCCAGTTTTATTTTCAATTTGCTGTTAATTTTTCTTTATGTTAAAAAAAAGAAATTAATCTCTTCCTTGAGCTTATGTTGCAAAATTTTAAGTGTCTGAGCTCAGCGGGAAGGCCGGGCCGGGGGGAGACGAGCGGGGGCCGCAGGTACAAGGGGTCAGCGAAGGCCCAGCGACCGTTTTGTCTGTTCTTTGCGAATTATTATCGAATTAAAATCGTCATTTGAGCAGCGGCCGCCTCATTAAAGCAAATCCGCGTGGGCCGGGGGGGGGTTTCACACCTCGCGTAAGGATGGGGTTTGTTAGGGGGTAAATCCCACTCTGGGATTTGCAAAAATCTTGGGAAGTGTCCCCAAAAGAAAAGAGGGGTGGGGGGTGATGGGCCAGGGCAGCTGTGGGGACATCTCGGTGTCCCCATCCCCGGGTTGTCCCCAAATGTCCCCAGGGAGGGGGGCACTGGTGTCCTGGGTGCTGGTGGGTCCTGGGGATGTGGGG
>VWYH01005180.1:338064-366585 GCA_013399365.1 Pampusana beccarii | reverse complement strand
AAATAAAAAAAAAGAAAAAAAAGAAAAAAATTTTAAAAAAAAAAAAAAAAGAAGAGATTTTTAAAAGAAAAAAAGGAAGAATTTTTAAAAGAAGGAAAAAAGAAATTTTTAAAAGAAGAAAAAAAGGAGGAATTTTTTAAAAAAGAATAAAAAGGAGGAATATTTAAAGGAAAAAAAGGAGAATTTTTTTAAGGAAAAAAAGGAATTTTTAAAAGAAAAAAAGAAATTTTTAAAGGAAGAAAGAAACATTTTAAAAGGAAGAAAGGAGATTTTTTTGGAAAAGGATGAATTTTTAAAAGGGGAAAAAAGGAGAAATTTTTAAAATAAAAAAGGAGAAATTTTTAACAGAAAAAAGAAAAAAAAAGAAAGGGAGAAATTTTTAAAAAGCAAAAGGGAGAAATTTTTTAAAAGCAAAAGAAAAGGGAGAAATTTTAAAAGAAAAAAGAGAAAGGGATGAAATTTCTAGAAAGGAAAAAAATGATAAATTTTTAAAAAGCAAAAGAAAACAGTAGGTTTTAAAAAGGAGAAAAAGGATAAATTTTTCAAAGAAAAAAGTGAAAGGGATAAATTTTTAAAAAGCAAAAAAAAGGGATAAGTTTTAAAAAGAAAAAAAAAAGATAAACTTTAAAAGCTGGAAGAAAGGGATAAATTTTTAAAAGGCAAAAAATAAAAAGGGTAAATTTTAAAAGCGGAAGAAAAGAGGACGAATTTTAAAAAGCCAGAAAAAAAGAGGATAAAATTTGAAAAGGCAAATCTTTCAGCCGTGCTAAATTTAAATTTAAATTTGGGGTTTTTGCCCCAAAACTCCACTCACCGAAATCCACGGCGGAGACGTTTTCGCGTTCGCCCGCCACGATTTTGTAGCCGGGGCCGTTGCCGTAGAGGATGGAGGTGAAGGGCTTGCGGTCCACGTCGCTCTGCATGGGGGCCAGACCTGCGGGCGGGGGCACCTCAGGATGGGGACCTCACAGGGGTGGCCCTGAGGTGTCCCCAGGGTGTCCCCGAAGTGTCTCAGGGTGTCCTGAGGTGTGCCCAGGTGTCCAGGGGTGTCCCCAAGGTGTCCCTGGATGTCCCCAGGGTGTCCCGGACTGTTCCCGAGTGTCCCCAGGGTGTTCCGAGGTGTCCCCAGGGTGTTCCGAGGTGTCCCCAGGTGTCACTGAAGTGTTCCAGGGGTGTCCCCGAGATGTCCCAGAGGTGTCCCTGGGGTGTTCCCAGGTATCTCAGGATGTCCCTGAGGTGTCCCCAGGGGTGTCCCTGAGGTGCCCTGGGGTGTCCCTGAGGTGTCCCCAGGTATCCCAGGTGTCCCCAGGGTGTCCCCAAGGTGTCCCCAAGTATCCTGAGGTGTCCCAGGGGTGTCCTCGAGGTGTCCCCAGGGTGTTCCGAGGTGTCCCCAGGTGTCACTGAAGTGTTCCAGGGGTGTCCGCGAGGGGTCCCCTAGGTGTCTCTGGATGTCCCCGAGCTGACCCCCAGGGGTCCCTCAGGTGTCCCAGGGTGTCCCTCAGGTGTCCCTGAGTGTCCCAGGGGTGTCCCCAAGGTGTCCCAGGGTGTCCCTGAGTGTCCCAGGGGTGTCCCCAGGGTGTCCCCAGGGTGTCCCCCGGGCAGGACTGACCGAAGATGGGGTTCCCGCGGGGGGTGTAGCCGCCGAAGGTGAAGACGTGCGAGTGGTCGGCGGTGACGACGCTGAGCGTGTCCTGCGGGGAGGTGACGCGGGTGGCCAGCCCGATGGCCCGGTCCAGCTCCACCGCCTCGTGCAGCGCCTGCTTCGCCTTCCCCTCGTGGTGCCCGTGGTCGATGCGGCCCCCTGGGCACCGGCACCGCTCGGCATCGCCCCCCGGCACCCCCCTGGTGTCCCCGGCACCCCCCTGGTGTCCCCACCACCCCCTGGGTGTCCCCAGCTTTGCATCCCCACATGCACCCCCATCGCTCCCTTTTATCCCCCCTTTTTTCCACCCTTCATCACTCCCTTTATCCCTTTTTTGCCCTCCTCCATCAGCCCCTTCCATCCCCCTTTCTGTATGCCCACCAACCCCTTTTCTTGTACCCCCATCACATCCTTCATTCTCCCCCTTCAGCACCCACATCACCCCCTTTATCCCCTTTCTTGTACCCCCCTCACCCCCATTACCTTTCTTTTGCATCCCACATCACCTCTTTGTCCCTTTTTTGCATCCCACATCACTCCCTTTAACCCTCTCTTTTTTTGTACCCCGCACAGCCCCCTTTACCATCCTTTTGCATCCCCATCATCCCCTTTATCTTCTTTTACACCTCCCCATCACCTCCTTTATCCCCCCCATTTGCACCCCCATCACCTCCTTTATCTCCTTTTTGCATCACCTCCTTTATCTCCTTTTTTTGTACCTCCCATTGCCTCCCCATCCCCTCTTTTATCCCCTCTTTACACCCTTATCACCCTCTTTAGTCCCCTTCTTGCATCCCCCACTCTTTCCCCTTTTATCCACCCCCTTTTTGCATTCCCCTCCTCTTTCCCACTTTGCAGTCACTCCTTATCCCCCCATCAGCCTCTTTATCCCCGCTTTGCATGCCCCACCAGCCCCTTTACACCTTCCATAACCCTCCCTACTCTCACTTTGCATCCCCCTACCCCTCCCTTCCCCTCCTGTTCCCCCCCCCACCTTCAACCAGGAGGAAAAACCCCCGGGGATTTTTCTGGAGCATCCTGATGGCCACAGCCACCATCTCGGTGAGGGACGGGTCCGTCTCGTTATTCCTGTCCAGCTCGTACACCATGTCACCCGGCTCAAAGAGACCTGGGGACAGTGACACTGATGGGGACAGCCTTTCCCCCCCCCAAAAAAAAAAAAAAAAGGAAAAAGAAGCGGGGGGGGTGTGTGCAAATCCAACATCTTCTCTTGCTTCTTGTGCTGGCTCAAGGGTTTGAACCTCCACTGGATCTGGGGTGATTAGGCAGGACTTGGGGGGTGCTGCAAGCCCCTCATCCCTGGGGGGTACCAGCATCCCTTGGAGGTACCAGCATCCCGGGGCGGGGGGACTAGCAGCATCCTTGGGGGTGTAACAGCACCTCTTTGGGGTATCAGCATCCCCATGGGAGAACCGGGATCCCCTGGTGGGGGGGTACCAGCATCCTTTTGGGGTACCAGCATTCCTTGGCAGGGTGCAGCAGCATCCTTTGGTGAGCACCAGCAATGGGGTGGGGTACCAACATCCTTGGGATGGGGCGGGGGGGATGTAACAGCATCTCTTGGAGGTACCAGCATCCCCAGGGTGGGTACCAGTAAATTTGGGGGGGTACCAGTCAATTTGTGGGGGTACCAGTATCCTCAGGGTAGGGTACCAGTATATTTTGGGGGGTACCAGTACCTTGGCAGGGGGGGTACCAGTATCCCTTTGGGGTACCAACATCCTTGGCGGGGGGGCAGCAACAGCATCTCTTGGAGGTACCAGCATCCCCAGGGTTGGTACCAGCAAATTTGTGGGGGTACCAGTATGCCCAGGGTAGGATACCAGTATATTTTGAGGGGTGCCAGTACCCCCAGGGATGCTACCAGTACCTTGGCAGGGGGGTACCAGTATCCCCAGGGTGGGTACCAGTATCTTTGAGGTACCAGCATCCCCAGCATGGATACCAGTACAATGTGGGGGGTACCAGTATCTCTTTGGGGTACCAGGCCCCTCCAGCTGCCCCAGCACCCCAGGCCAGCCCAGGAGCACCCCACAGCACCCATTTGAAGCCAGGGGCACCCTTGGGTGCCGGGACTCACCCAGGAGGAAGTCGACACGGCTGAGGTTGAGCGCCAGCAGGTCCCGCCGGTGCCACACGTACTTGGCCACCTGGGGACAGGCGGGTTGTCACCTCCCCATCACCTTTACCCCCCTTCCCAAAATATCTCCCCACCTCAGAAATGGCTTCTCAAGGTTACAGTGGGGTGACACGCATGTACCCCCCCCCAAAAACAATGTCCCTGTCACCTTGCCGGGGGGTTTGGCATCATGCCACGCCTGGACCAGGTCCCTGCGGTCCAGGCGGGTGCCGCGGTGCTTGTCCTCGTGGGGATATTCCACATCGCTGGCGTTTTTGGGGAACATGTATTTCCGCCCACCGCCCAAGATCACCTGAAAAAGTGGGGGGAAAAATACGCATTTTTACAATTATTTAAAATTATTTCTTTTTTTTTTTTTTTTTTCCCCAACGATTCAGATTAACAGAGGAAAAAACGGAGCGGGATGTCCAGGAAAACCCCGGCGTCGCGCACAACCCAGGCGCAAACACCCGAGGAATTTCACCTCGCTCGAAATAACCCCGAATCTCTTCCTATTAATTAAAACCCAAGGCAAAAAATAACCATTTCCAGCAGCGAATTTGGCTCTTTTAAAGATTTTTTTTCATATGTTTTTTTTCTGACATCCCTGTGGGAGGGATGCTCCACATCGGGGTCCCCGCGTGAACCCGTCGGGATGGAGCCCCATCCCGCAGCTCTCGCTGTTTGCTTTGGAGCCCGGTTTATTTGGCCTCTGTTATTTATAACCAAGCAGAGATTTTTTTTTTTACGCAGGAGATGAATTATAAAGCAGCGAAACACCGCCGCCAAAATTATTAAGCAGGAAAAAGAAAAAAAAAGGGAAAAAAATTGTCTTTTCCCCACTATATAATTATTTCCAGCCTGGGACAGAGTTAAAATTATATTAAAGAGAAAAAAAAACCCAGCAGAAGAGGCTATTGAAGAGCTAAATAACAGGCTGAGATGTTTTGCTTTGGGGCTATTTTGAAGGACAGAAGAGGATTTATTTACAGGGCTGAATTTCTGCGTAAATCCGCAGCGAGGGGCAGAATTTGGGGGGAAAATGGAGGGTTTTGGCTATGGGAAATATGAGGAAGGCGGGAGCTGCTGTGGAGGGGGGTGGAGTGAGATTTGGGGATCTGGTTCTGTATGTGATTATGGTCCCAGCCATGCAGCTGATGGGTCTTGGTGGTGGGTCCATGGGTGCTTCTGGTCCCATATCTACCCAACAGAACCCATGGGTGCTTCTGGTCCATATCTGCTGGGGGTTCTGGCTCTGCACCCATGGGTGATCCTGGTCTTGTATCTGCTGGAGGTTCTGGCTCTGCACCCATGGGTGCTCCCAGTCCCATATCCTGGCTCTGCACCCATGGGTGGTCTCAGCCCCACACCTCCTGGGTGGTCCCAGCCTTGTCCCTACTCACCGTCCTGGCCCTGCACCCATGGGTGGTCCCAGCCCAACATCTCCTGGGGTTCCAGCTTTTCACTTGTTGGTGGTCCCAGCCCAACATCTCCTGGCGTTCTGGCTCTTCACCCATTGATGGTCCCAGCCCTTCACCCATGGGTGCTCTTAGTCCCACGTATCAACCCACGGCCCTGTCCTCATCCCTGGTGGCCCCGTCCCCCTCCTACCTCGATGTCGGGGATGTTCTCCACCAGCTGCCGGGCGATGTCCTTGCACCCGCCCTCCAGCGCATCCGGGGGCATCTCTCCATCCGAGTACCAGTCGCGGTTGGCCGAGTGGGCGTAGGCGGCGCTGGGCGTCGCGTGGGTCACCCGCGTGGTGGTGACGATGCCCACCGCCTTGCCTGCGCCACGAATTCAAGTGACGGTGATGGGAACCCCAACAAAACCCACCACGTTACCCCCTACCAGCACCCCCTCACCTCCGTCCTTGGCCCAGCGCAGGATGGACGTCACCTCCTGGCCCTTGGTGGTGTTGCAGCGGTCGCGGGTGACGCCGGCGCTGACGCCCACGGTCCCCTCGTTGGCTTTGACGCCGCAGAGGTAGGCGGTGGCCGTGCCCGCGCTGTCCGGGACCTGCGCGTTGGTGTTGTAGGTCTTGGGGGGAGATAAACAAGTCACCATCGTCATCACCAACCATCATCATCATCATCATCACCAGCCACCATCACCATCATCACCAACCATCATCATCATCACCATCACCAGCCACCATCATCGTCATCATCACCAACCATCATCATCATCACCAACCATCATCATCATCATCACCATCACCAGCCACCATCATTGTCATCACCAACCATCATCATCATCACCATCACCGACCATCACCATCGTCATCGTCATCACCATCATATCCATCACCACCATATCCATCACCACTATCCCCACGCCACAGATCCCCTCCTCACACTCTTTGGCCGCATCCCACTAGTGCCCCCCCCTTTTTTGCCCCTCGTCCCCCCCCATTTTGCCCTATTCCCCCGCAATGTGGTTGCGTGTCATCCCCTCGCTGCATTTTGACGCTTTTAGCCTTTTTTCAGCCCGTTTCTCAGCACGGAGCGAGCGAAGCCGCCACCACCAGCATCCCCCGCGGGGCACCGGGAGCCGGCGGGAAGCAGCCAGAACTTCCAATTTCATAACAACAACAAAAAAAAAAGCCTTTTGTTCAGAAAAACGAGCCCAGGAGAAGCGGGGGAGTCCTGCGGCTTCCCACGGCCCCCCCGCCCCCTCCCCGTTCCCACGGGCCGGGCCCTGGCACGGCCAACGGCGCCCGCGCCAGCTCCTTCGCCCGCCCATGACCCAATTTCAGCTCCCGCTCGATGCCGCCCGGCCCTGACCTTGCGGTGGGTGTCGGGGGGTGTCCCCGGGGGGGGTCCTCACCTTGGCCAAGGCGACGTAGGGGAACTTGTCCATCTCCAGGAGACTCTCCTCGCCCTTGCGGTTCTGCAGCTGCCCTTTGAGGATGCGGGCGGCCGTGACGGTGGAGACGCCCATCCCTGCGGGGATCCGTCACCACCCGCTGGGAACCGGGCGGCTCGGCACACGGGGCCCCGAAACGCCCAGCACCCCATTCATTGCAAACCGAATTTATCCAGCGCCCAACTTACTGCAAATTCTGTTAATCGCAGCACCCAGTTTATTGCAACCCCAATATTCCCCAGCACCCAGTTTACTGCAACCCCAATATTCCTCAGTACCCAGTTTATTGCAACCCCAGTATACCCTAGCACCCAGTTTATTGCAACCCCAATATTCCCCAGCACCCCGTTTATTGCAATCCCAATATACCCTAGCACCCAGTTTATTGCAATCCAAATATTCCCCAGCATCCAGTTTATTGCAACCCCAATATTCCCCAGCACCCAGTTTATTGCAAACCAAATTGATCACAGCACCCACTTTATCCCAGCACCAAACTTGTTGCAAACTCGATTTATTGTAGCACCCAATTTATTGCAAAGCAAATTGATCCCAGCACCCAATTTAGAGCAAGCCCGATTTCTTGCAGCATCCCTCTTATTGCAAACCCAATTTATCCCAGCACCCAGTACATTGCAAACCCAATTTATTGCAAACTGAGTTTGCTACAGCAGTCAATTTATTGCAGCACCCAATTTTTTGCAAGCCCAGTTATCACAGCACCCAGTTTATTGCGCACCCAACTTATTGCAGCACCCACTTTAGCGCAGCACACCATTCATTGCAAACCCAGTTTATGATGGCACCCAATTTATTGCAGCACCCACCTTGCTGCAAACCCAATATATTGCAGCACCCCCCTTATTGCAAGCCCAGTTTACTGCAGCACCCAGTTTACTGCAAATGCATTTTATCGCAGCACCCACTTCCCCGCAGCCCCCACCCAGGGTGGGTGCCCCTCTCACCGTCGCCCAGGAACAGGATGAGGTTCTTGGCCACGTTCTGGTTGAGGCGCTGGAGCCGCAGGGCCTCCCGCAGCGTCTGCTGCGCCTGCCCCCGCCAGAACTCGGGGTCCTTCTCCCTCTCTGCGGGTTGGGGAGAAAAAACGGGGCTCCATAGCACCCAACAGCACCCACATTTGGGGTGCAGCCCCCCTCCCCAAACCTCACGTACCGGGGATCAGGGATGGCGCGCAGAGCGGGGCGAGGAGGAGGAGGAGGAGGAGAGCCTTCATCCCGGTGCTGCGCGGGCGCTGGATGGGAGAGAGCTGCGGGGGGGCACCCGCCCCGTGCCTCAGTTTCCCCACTGAGACCTTCGCCCCCGGGCTCGGCCAAGCGAGGACGGGAGGGAAATGTCCCCTCTGTCCCCTCCCTGCGCAGTCACCAGTGTGACCCCTGGGGATGTGCCAGCTCCCTCTCACCGGTGCCACGAGGCGGCACCTCGCTGGCATCGACGCAGGGCTGGGGACGGTGGCACGTCCCCCAGGGGGGTCTCTGTCACATGGCTGGGTCCCCATCGTGTGTCCCTGTCCCCATTGCATGGCCACGTCCCCGTCACAGCTGGGTCCCTGTTGCACGTCGGGGTCCCTGCCACATGGCTGTGTCCCCACCGCATGGCCCTGTCCCCATCGCTTGGCCATGTCCCCATCACGTGCCTCTGTCCCCCTTTGCACACCCGTGTCCCATCCCGTGTGTCCCCCCCTCCCATACCCATGTCCCCACTGCACGCCTGTGTCCCCATCACATGTGCCCCCATCTCATGCCCATGTCCCTGTCACAGTCTGTGTCCCATCACACACCCATGTTCCCGCCGTATGTCCATGTCCCCACTGCACCTCCATGTCCCCGTTGGACATGTCCCCGCTGCACACCCCTGTCCCCATCGTGTGTCCACATCCCCATCGCGCTCCCATGTCCCTGGTGCACGTCTGTCCCCATCGCATGCCCACCACATGCCCACCTCCCCATCACAACTCCATGTCCTTGCTGTGTGTCCCCATCGCACATCTGTGTCCCCACCACAAGCCTGTGTCCCCACTGCACACCCATGTCCCTGTTGCACATCCATGTCCCCATTGCACCATGTCCCCATTGCACCCCCATGTCCCCATTGCATCCCCTTGTCCTCACTGCACCCCCTTGTCCCCATCACACATTTATGTCCCTGTTGCACACTTGTGTCCCCATCACACCCCCGTGTCCCTGTTGCACACCCATGTCCCCACCACATGTCCATGTCCCCATCACGCCCCCATGTCCCCATCGCACCCCCATGTCTCTGTTGCACACTCATGTCCCCACCACATGCCCATGTCCCTATCACCCCCCCATGTCCCCATCAACACCCCCATGTCCCTGTTGCACGTCCATGTCCCCATCGCACCCCTGTGGCCCCATCACAACCCCGTGTTCCCGTCGCACCCCCGTGTCCCTGCTGCACACCCATGTCCCCATCACAGCCCCGTGTCCCCATCACACCCCATGTCCCCATCACACCCCTCGCTCCCCCCGTCTCTCCCCAGGGTCCCCCCGCTCCCCGGCGGTGGCAGCGGTGGCCCCGGGGGGTCCCTACCGGCGGGGGGGGACACACGTACCGGCACAAACTTGGGTCCCGACACCCACGTCCCTGCTGGGCGGCGGGAGGAGGCCGGGCCGGGGGGCAGCGAGCCCTTAAATCCCCCCGCACCGGCCTTCGCCTCCTCCTCCTCCTCCCCTTCCTCCACCCTCCCCCCGCGAACAGCGCGGGGCGGGGGGGGGCGAGGGGGAGCAAAGGCACCAAACTGGGCTTACTGGTGCCCTCTGCCGGGTCTTACTGGGAGGACTGGGAGGACTGGGGTGCGATGGAGTCTGGCTGTGGGTGCCGAGCATCTCCCGCCCTTCGCACGGGGGTGCACCCCCGCTGTGTTTGTGGGGTGTTTTACCGGGTTTTGCATTATTTTCACCCAAAACGTGCCAGCGATTCGGGAGTGTGTTTGGGGTGGGGGTGATGGAGAAGGGGGGGGGGGTCCCTGCCTCAGTTTCCCCACGCAGGCTCTTGCTGCAGCCCACGAGCGTGCCCGGCCCGAACGGGCTTTACTGTAGGTCCTACGGTAAACAAAGCTTCGTCGGAAGGGCAGGAGGGCCCTGCCCTGCCTCAGTTTCCCCATCGCGGGGGACCGTGGAGCCGTGGGTGGTTTCCCAGAAGGTGGCGGTGGAAGCCCAAAAATCCACTCCCTGAAAGTTTGGGGGTGCCACCAAGGGTTTCCTGACACCACGGGCACGGGCACGGCTCCTGCACCCCAAACCCCTCCGACCCCTTTTCACCCACCCCCTTTGCATCCCCCCCAGGGCTTTCCCAGCCGAGCCGCTTGCAGCCCCACGCATGACACGAGTGTGTCGGTGCTCAGCCCGCCAGTGGCACAGGGGACCGGGGGGGGTGCCACCGTGTCCCTCTCCATCCCCCTCACCCCACAGTAGCTGGGGGTGGCTCATTAAAGCTCGTTAAAAAGCTCATTAGCCCGGCCAAGGAACGCTGTCATCTGGGGAACTCCTCGCTGCAAGGCACAGCGTGCACAGGCTGGACCCCAAAACCTCGCGAGGGGCTGGTAACACCCGGGGGGGGGGGCGAGGGTGCAGAGGAGCGCGTTTGCACACTTACAAGCGTGCACAATTGCACGCTTGCACGCTCACAAGTATGCACAATTGCACGCTCGCACACTTAAAAGCATGCACAATTACACGCTTGCGTGCTCATAAGCAAGCACAACTGCATGCTTGCATGCTTGCAAAATTGCAGGCTTGCGCGGTTGGGTGCCTGCACACTTGCACAATCGTGTGCTTGTACGCTTGCACGCTTGCAGCCTTGCGCACGATGGTGCGTTTGCACGCTTGCACAGTCGCCCGTGTACGTGCGTGTAAAACCACACGCGTGCCCCCTTGCACGACTGCGCGCTTGGCTGCCGGCAAACCCGCTCTGCCCGCACAAGCGCGGGCTTGCACAACTGCCCGCTTGCACGTTTGCACGACCGCCTGCCCGCAGAATCGGGCGCTCGCAGCGCCCTGTGCCTGCACGCTCGAACCGCCTGCACGCTCCCAGCGGAAACGCCGCGTCCTTCGGAGCGAGTGAGCCGCGCTGATTTACCCGGGAATTCCTCCGAGGAGGTGGGGGGGGAACGCACTGTGGCCCCCCAGCCCGGCTCTGGTCCCCATCCCGAAAGAGTTAAAGGAGGCGGGCGAGCAAGCCCGTCCCCCCGCGGCCCCATTGGTCTCCCGGCCCCGGCCCAGCCCCGCTCGGCTCCCTCCGCAGGCCGCGGCGGGACCGGACGGGACGGGCCGGGGCTCGGCGGGCGCTGCCCCGGCGGGGCCGCGGGGGCGGCCATGGTGAGTGGGGACCCCCGGCACCCCAAAGCTGGGGGTGGTCGGGGATGGGGCATTTGGCTGGACCGGGGCGCGGGGAGACGCGGCTCCCGGGGGACCCCCCGTTGCCCCCCTGTGGGACCGCCGTGCACCCCAAGGGAACCCCCATTTTACTCCCTCGTAGGACCTCCCTGCACCCCTAAAGGAGCCCCCTTGTACCCCCGTGGGATCCCCCATTGCACCCCCAAAGGATCCCCCTGCAGCCCCCAAGGGAACGCCCGTTCCCCTCCCATAGCACCTCAAGGATCCCCCATTTCCCCTCCATGGGACCCCCCCGCATCCCCAAGGAACCCCTCATAGCAGCCCAATGCGCCCCCGAAGGACCCCTCTGTACCCCCAAGGAAACCCCCATGCACCCCAAGGGCACCCCCATTTCCCCTCCAAGGAACCCCCCATAGAACCCCAATGCACCCCCAAGGGACTCCCATCGCACCCTTGGGTGCCCCCCCTGCCCCATCGACTCCCCCAGCCGGGTTTGCTTTGTGACCAGAGGGTTCCCCAGCATGTGGGGGGACCCCAAAGTGGGTGCCTCCCCAGCACCCAGCCCTTGACCCGAACCTACACCAGCTTTCCCTCTGCAAATAGAGGGGTACAGGGTGCCCCCCCAGCACCCACTTTGGGCGGTTTTTTGTAAACTGGGCTCCTCCCCCCCCCTTTTTTTTTTTTTTTTACAAATTTTAACCCCTTTTTGCTCCTTTTTAAGCTTTTTTTCCCTTCACTTTTTTTTAATTCATCTCCAGCCGGGGCTCCCTGCAAAACTGGGTGCCCACCCTCCCCCCCCCCAGCACCCCTAATTAACACCAGGGGCCCCTAATTAACACCGGGCGTTGCTAATCACACCCTGGGCATCATTAAAATCCTGAGCCTCGGTGGGTGCTGCCTCCAGCCTGGGGAGGTGCAGGGGGGCACCCAGGGGTGCTGGGGGGGTGCAGCCGGGCCTGGAGGAGGCTCAGGGGCGCTGGGGGGATGGAGGGGGGGGGCCGGATGAAATTGGGGGGGCGGATGGGTTGGGGGGAAGCGAGCAAAACGGCATCGCCTGCGAAAGCGGCCGCGCTGGCTCCGAAATGGCGCCCGAGCGGGAATTGAAAGCGGCCGGTGGGGGGTTTGGGGTGCCCCAAAACCGGGGCGAGGGGCTCCCCAAGAGGGTGGGGGGGCAGCAGGGTTTGGGGTTCCCCCCCCCTTAGGATCTTCCGTGGGGCGCGCGGGCTCCGAACACGTGGGGTTTATTGTTTATAAGGCCAAGAGTTGATTTGGGAGAAAAACAGGCGATTTAAGGCCGTGCGAAGAGTTGTGTGAGTTCTAAAGAGGGTGAAAAGGCTTTGGGTGGAGGGGGTTAAAATGTGGGTGCCCCCCTTGCACCCTTGGGTGTCCCACACCCCGTTGGAGGGGGGGAAGTGCACTTTTTGGGTGGTTTAAGCAAACAACACGCGGGGAGGAGGAACCAAAACCACCCGGTTTGGACCCAAAAGTGAAACGGTCCCGCTTGGTGAGCTGGGGAGCAGCGAGAGGTGGGAGCACCCATGGGGAAAGGGGGGGCTAAAAATGTTTTCCGGACCAAATTTCCCCCAAATTAAGGGTCGGGGGGGTTGATCCTGATGCCCCCAGGGCTGGTTTAAGCTCAACTTGGGTTCTCTGGTGTCTAAACCAGGATTAAACCAGCGCATCCCTAGCGCAAGAAGAAAAAGTAGGTTATAAATTTATTTGTTTTCCCTTTTTCCTACTGATTTAAGGCTGGGGGGGGGGGGGATTGCTGGCAAAAAAAAGAAAGGTGAATTTCCTCGGGAAATGGAGTGAAAGTCTTGGCCGAAAGCTGGGACTCCAGGAATTTGATGTTTTGGAGTTGGGGGATTTGTGTCCGGAGCTGCAAATTTCAGCCATGTGCAAAGTGCAAAAAAATAGGGGGGAGGAAAAAGTGAAAGGGGATGGAAAAACAAAACAACCAAAAAAATCAGGTTTGAGCAGCGATAAAATCTTGCAGTTAAAGCTCTTTCCCTCTGTGGTTCGCAGGCTCAAGGAGGGCACCCGGGGGAGATTTTGGGGCTGGAAATGGAGCTTTTTGTACAACTGAGGAGGGAAATTGCCTTTTTCTTTTAACCCTTTTTCCTCCCCAGGTGGGTTTTTGTGGCTTAATTAAACCCAGGCTGTGATTGGGGAGAGGCTGGGATTCGTTATTAATTACGCAGAGGGTTGTGCAACTGGGGAGGCTGTTATGGGGGGGTGGGCTGAGAACCGGTGTTTTCATTGCATGCACCGGGGGAAACTGAGGCACGGCTGGGCTGGGTTGGGATTGACTCGGTGTCTGTTTGGGGACAATGGGGATAGCGGATGGGTGCACCCCCGAGGGTGAAGGGATGTGACCGGTGCCGCTCGGCCCAGCGGTGTCGGAGGTTTTTGGGGTGCTCACCCCCTCGGTGGTTGTTTTTCCCGGTGGGGACAATCCGCTGGGTGCCAGGGGGAAGGAAACGGCGGCACGATAAGGGCCGGCTGCCAACCCACGAGGTTTCCCCTTGTTTTTCTGCCGGGGATGAGATAAGAACTGGGCACCGGTGCAAGATAACGCCCGGGGGGACGAGGAGCGGGGAGGGAGCCCGTCGGCAGCCGAAATTCAAGGTGCTGTCGCCTTTGGGTGCTCGGAGGGACCCCACGGGGCGTTTTGGGGTGCGCAGGGTTCGTAGATAGGTCGTAGAGCGAGACGGGAGTTTTGGGGTGAAAAGCCAAGTTTTTCCGCTACCAGCCGTTCTCAGGTCCCCGGCGCGGGGGGGTCCCTCTCCCCGTTCTGTGTCGCCGAGCCGGCGGAGGAGGACCCGGCGTTATTCCAGACCGGGGGGAGGTTGCACAACGCGGCCCCCGGGGAGAGCGAGGCGGGTTCGGGCTGCGCTCAGCCTTTGGCTCCGGTTCCCCTTCGCTTTTCCATAACCTTCCTCCGGCGTTTGTTCAGCGCTTTGCTACCCCGGAGCCGTTTGGGATTTAGGTCCCCGGAGGAGGAGGAGGAGGCTTTAGAGGGTGCGTGTTCCTTCCTCCTCCTCTTCCTCCACCCTTTGCCGCTCAGCTCCCTTTGCCATCTCCCCCCGCGCAGATGTCGACCTACAAGCGGGCAACGCTGGACGACGAAGACCCCCTGGAGTCCCTCGGTGAAGGTGATGGGTACCCCAATGGCTTCCAGGTAGGGCTTCACACGTGTTTTTAGGGGGGAAAATAATGGGGATTTTAGGTCTTGGCGAGCAGCAAAGGGTTTTGTGCCCAGGACCGGCTTTTCCGTGGGGCAAAGTCCGGTGTGGGCAGAGCTGCACTGCCCTTTGCTCCCTCCCGGGGGCCGGATCCTGCTCGGTTGTTTGCAACACCCCAGCACCCAGATTTTCTGCTGCTCGAACCCCTTCCCAGCGTGGCTGGGGCGAGCAATTATCACAGCGGTGGGAGTTTTGTCCCCGCACAAAAGGGGATTAGGTTAATTCCTCCTCGGGCAGCGGGAAAGCGGCTTAAAAAAGGCCGAGGGTGGTGAGAAAAAAACCTCGCGGTTGCCAGTGTCCGGACTCGCCGGGAAAGATTTGGGGCTGGAGTGATGTTCTTGGTGTTGGTCCTGTTCCCTGCCCCATTGGGCTCTGCCCAGAGCGGTGTTTTCAGCCCCAAAAATCAGGGTTCCGCTGTGGTTTTGCTCCGCGCGGTGGGGCCGTCTCCGCTCGCCGTCGCATCGGGATGTTTCCTGGGGATGTTTTTCGGCGGAGCGGGAGTATCCTGTGAGGGCACTTCCCGCCGTCACCGCGGCCCCCACCCTGTCCCGGTGCTGCTGGTGGGGATGGGGACGGCCGGGGGGTCCCGGCCGTGCTCCAGGAGGGGCTGGGGGTGGCACAGGGTAGCAGGTGAAGCTGCCGAAACGCTCGCCCCGCTCCCTTTCCTGCCATTGTGCCGCCCTTCCTGGCCGGTTCCTGGAAGGCAGCTGCCGCCTTTCCCAGCCCGAACCGCGCCGGAGCCCTCGCCGGGGGCCAAATTTATGTTGTTGGGCTGGAGGGAGCAAAATGGGGGATGCGCCGGTGGGTTTTTGTGCCGGTGGGGAAACGGCGTTGCTTTTTCCGCAGGTGAATTTCCGCGGGTCGCGGAGCAGCCCCGGGTGCTGGGCTGAGCGGACGCGGGCCGAGAAGCGGCTGGTGGTGCTGGTGGGGGTGCTGGCGGGGGTGCTGGTGGCCTGTCTGCTGGGGCTGCTCTTCCAGTACAGAGCCCGTAAGTCTTCTCATGGCACGGGGATCCTACACATCCGGATTGGAGGGGGTTCCTGGGGGGTTCCCTGGGATGGGATGGTGGGACCCAGGACAGGGGGGTCACCTCCATCCCTTGCTCCGCGGTGTCAAGCACTGGAACAGGCTGCCCAGGGTAGTGGTGGAGTCACCATCCCTGGAGGGGTTGGACAGACGGAGATGAGGTTCTCAGGACATGGGGCAGTGCCAGGGGTGGGGAATGGTTGGACTCAATCATCTTGAGGGGCTTTGCCAACCAAAATGATTCTCCGACTCTATGCTTGAGCACAGGATGGGATGCTCACCTGCATCCTTCGCCCCAGGTTGGGATGAAGGTGTGGGGCAGGATACTCGGGCATGGGGTAGGATATTTCCCCACATACTTTGTTGTGGGGCAGGATGGAGGAGCTGAACCCATCATTCCATCATAGCAAGCGATAAGACAAGAGGAAACGGCCTCAAGTTGCGCCAGGGGAGGCTGAGGTTGGATTTAGGAACAATTTCTTCCCCAAAGGGCTGTGGGGCATTGGAACAGGCTGCCCAGGGCAGTGCTGGAGTCACCATCCCTGGAGGGGTTGGACAGACAGAGATGAGGTTCTCAGGACATGGGGCAGTGCCAGGGGTGGGGAACGGTTGGACTCGATGATCTTGAGGGGCTTTTCCAACCAAAACGATTCTGTGATTCCCACGCAGGCCCACCCGCCGTGTGCCTGTCAGAATCCTGCATCTCCGTCACCAGCTCCATCCTCAGCTCGCTGGACCGGGCGGTGAATCCCTGCGAGGACTTTTTTGGCTATGCCTGCGGGGGCTGGATCAAGGCCAACCCCCTCCCCGACGGCCACTCGCGCTGGGGCACCTTCAACAACCTGTGGGAGCACAACCAGGCCATCATGAAGCATCTGCTGGGTGAGTATGGGGCGCAGTGGGAACCCCATGGCGCAGAGGAGCCCCGTTGGGTCTGGGGTTGCTGGGGGATGTAAGGTTGGATTAAACCCCAGCATCAAAACCGCTCGGTGACGCACGCACTGCGTGGACGTTGGGAAACAGGCCCTGGCTGCCTTCGCTCTCCTGGATGCCCCTGGGATTTTTGACTGCGGTGTTGAAGCTTTTTGGCGCCGAGTAGGGGAAGGGTCTTGGCCTCGGCTCCGTGAACCGCATGGTGACGTTCCCAGCTCTGAAATTCAGGATTTGCACCCCAGAATCACCCCAAGGATCTGGGGTTTTCCTCCTGCTATAGCTTCCAGCCTTCATGAGCAGATATTTTGGGGGGCTGGCTGCCAATCTGGCCATTTTTGAGGGCCAAAACTCACCCAGCGGAGGGAGGATCCCACGCTCAGCCTTTGCGTGCAAACGCCGAAGCCGGGACGGCTTATCCGAGCAACCGGCAGGGACGGTTTGTTCAAGCTTTGAGCAAACAACTGGCTCCTTATCAGCACTTTCCACTGTGCCGGGGCTTGATTATCTGAAAAGAGAAGGTTTGGGAAGAGCAGCGTTGTTTGGGAGCAGGGGGGTGGCGCGGGAACGGCTCCGTCCCCGGCTCTTCCCTCAGAAATCTGGCGCTGGTTTTACCGGGAGAAGGGACTGGGCCTCCAGCCAAGTGGTCGCGTTCAGCATTTCCTTGAATTCCTCCGAGCCGAGGGACCTTTAGTTAATAAAACCACACAGCTGGGAAGCCAAAGGTGCAAGCTGTGTCATGAGGCAAATAATAATAATAATAAAGAAAAAGAAACAGCATCCTCTGGGAATGCAGAATTTTAGAGAGGGGGGAAAAACATAAAAGGATGGTTTTGGAGGCAGAGGAGAAAAATGAGTTTATTGTTCCTTCATGCAGCAATAAATAACACAGGGCTGGGGAGCACCAGCACGGGGGCAAGGGCAGCGCAGGGGGCTGGATGATGCTGGGAACATCAGAGCTGCTGGAAAAAATGCTTTTTGTTTTCTTTTCTTGCTTTATCTTTGTGCTCCAAAGAGCCGGAGCTGTCGCTGCGGGTGGGAGAGGAGATGGGGGCAGGAGGCTGGGAAGGGCTGGGGGCCATGGGATGCACAACCCTCAGGGCCTTTTTGGAGCCCGGCTTTGCCCAAATGGGGCCAAATGTTTCCTGGGTGGAAGGGTGGGGGGTCTGGTGTGCATCGGTAGCCCCTGTGGGGGCTGGATGCCCATCCCTGGGACCCTCCCCGTGAGCCCCCGTGGGTTTCTCCTGCAGAAAACACCACGGCCAACGTGTCGAGCGAGGCGGAGCGCAAGGCGCAGCGGTATTACCAGGCCTGCATGAACGAGAGCAAGATCGAGGAGCTGCGTGCCGGCCCGCTCGTGGAGCTCATCCAAAAGGTTTGTCCCCCTTCTTTGCAGAAAAACAGTTTTCCCCATGCAAAATGAGGGAAAAACTCAATTATGGGCAGTCCCAGCACCCTCCAGACCCCATTTCTGGGGAAAAGCATCCCCCCGGGCAGGTAATAAGTGAGAGGCAGGGATTTACAGGATTTATAGGCAGGTCTGGCCTTTCCTGGGTGTTTCAGCCCCATTGAAAGATGTTTTCCCCTAGAATTTGGACATATTTAAGCAATTCCGGGTGGTTGTTCCTTACCCAAAAGCGGGGTGCTGTCTGTCCCCAGCTGGGTGGCTGGAACATCACAGGTCCCTGGGCCGGTGACAACTTCAACGCGACGCTGCGGGAGGTGACAGCGCATTACCGCACCTCGCCCTTCTTCTCCGTCTACGTCAGCGCCGACTCCAAAAACTCCAACAGCAACGTCATCCAGGTGGATCAGTCGGGGCTGGGCCTGCCGTCACGGGATTATTACCTGAACAAGACGGAGAACGAGAAGGTAAGGTTGTCGGGGGAGATCTGGCTTTACCGCGGAGGTGCCATGGGTGGGTGGCACCCACCACAATGATTCCCACCACGTAGGTGCTCGCCGGGTACCTGAACTACATGGTGCAGCTGGGGATGTTCCTGGGAGGCACCGACGAGGAGTCGACGCGGCAGCAGATGCAGCAGATCTTGGATTTTGAGACGGCGTTGGCCAACATCACCATCCCGCAGGAGAAGCACCGGGACGAGGAGGTCATCTACCATAAAATGACGGCTGGAGACCTGAAGGTAGGGATGGGCTCGGCCAACCTCAGCGCTCCGCCGGGGTTTGCGAAGCGGGGTGGAGGGATGGAGGTGACGTGGTTCTTCTGAGGAAGCCTCATGCTGGCCAACACCACGTGGGAAGCTCTTGTGCAAGAGCTTGGCTCGTGTCCTCCTTGGGGAAATCCCACCCTGACCCGTTCCTCCCAGTTCCAGACCACCCCCGGGGCCGGCGGCCGTCCCGCCGCGGCGCTGCCGCCGCTCCAGCTGCGCACGTCAGCTCGGTCACCTCCCCATGTCCCCAAAGGGGCCTTAATGGGTTGTGTCAACATGTTTTGACACCCGCCCCGCTTTATTTTCCGTTGCGGGAGGAAATTGTTTACTCCCCTCTGACCTTTGGAGGATGCTGCTGCGATGGGAACCAGCCTCTGCAAAATCAGCTGAATCCTTCCAACGGGGGCTGATGCGGCCGCTTCCAGCTTGGAAAGCGGCTGTTCCCCCCGTTTTTGGGACTGTAGCAGCAGTGTGGCTTTTGCAGGAGCTGGCACCAGCCGTGGACTGGATGCCCTTCCTCTCCACGGTCTTTTACCCCGTGGAGCTCAACGAGTCGGAGCCCGTCGTGGTCTACGCCAAGGAGTACCTGGAGCAGGTCTCCGACCTCATCCTGGCCACCGATAAATGGTGAGAGCCCCCAGCCTGCACAGGGGGGTGACCGGGGTGGCCGGTGTGTCCTACTGGCCCCACTCACCGCCTCTTGCTGCAGCCTCCTCAACAACTACATGATCTGGAACCTGGTGCGGAAAACCAGCCCCTTCCTCGACCAGCGCTTCCAGGATGCTGAGGAAAAATTCATGGAAGTGATGTATGGGACGAAGAAGGTGAGGGGAGAGCCCCCAATGCGCCCAAATCACTGTTTAGACAGTGACAGGTTTTTATGAAAAGTCGGCATCATGTCACGTCCAAACAAAAGAGATGTGGGGCAGGCTTTGGGGTGGCAGCTCTGGCAGACCCCATCTCCCAGGGGTGGGAATGTGGGGGGCTCTGGCTGTGCCCCCACCAACAACCACCTCCTGTCCCATGCAGACCTGCCTCCCGCGCTGGAAATTCTGCATCAGCGACACGGACAACAACCTGGGCTTCGCGCTGGGGGCCATGTTCGTCAAGGCCACCTTCGCCGAGGACAGCAAGCAGGTGGTACGTCCGAGCGAGCAGCGCGTGAGCCACCACCGCGGTGGATGGTTGGGCTAGCCAATGTTTCTCTACCCACCTTTTGTCCACTGCGCATCTCTGCTCAGTGGGTTTTTCGCCGCTCCACGTGCCGTATCGGCATCCCGGCCTCTTCCCCAGCGGCCCAAAGGCTCCTTGGGCTCTCCGGGCTGACGCTGTGCCGTCTTGTTTTGTTTAGGCAGAGGAAATGATTGCGGAGATTAAAACAGCCTTCAAGGAAAGCCTGGAGACGCTGCAGTGGATGGATGAGGAGACGAGGAAATCGGCCAAAGAGAAGGTGAAGAGATGCTGGGGAGGTGATGATGGAGGGTGCTGGAGCCCATCCTTCCATCCCTGGCACCAACAGCACTTTGGGTCTTGTCACCCCACCAGGCAGATGCCATCTACAACATGATCGGTTACCCCAAGTTCATCATGGACCCCAAGGAACTGGATAAAGTCTTTAATGACGTGAGTTGGTCAGATGTCCCCTGAGTCTCTTGTTCCCCCCTCTACTAGCAGGACACGTGCCCACCACCATGGCCTTGGGGCAGCCTTGAGCCCTAGAGTTCTTCAGAAGGGTCTCACCGGTGTCCTTGGCCCTTCTCTGGTGGCTTCCTGGAGAGCTGCAGGCCAGTCTTGGGGTGCTTGGGGCTTGGGATCCCTGCCCGAGAAGAGGAGGAGCCGTTTTCCATAACTGTGATTTGTCACCCTCCCGAGACACTGCAGATGTTGGAGAAACGAGCAGTTGTAACTCAGCCAGCTCCGAGACTCAAACGTGACCGTGGAACATGGACTGTGGAGGGAGGAGAGAGGCCGGGCAATCACCACGTGCCTCTCACGCCTTGCTTTTTTGCAGTATGAGGCCACGTCCGACCTCTACTTTGAGAACGTCATGCAGTTCTACAACTTCTCGGCCAGGGTCACCGCCGACCAGCTCCGCAAACCGCCCAACCGGGACCAGTAAGTCCTCAGCTCCACCTCCTCGTTACACTTATCAGTTGGACTCGATGATCTTGAGAGTCTCTTCCAACTAAATGATTCTGTGAATATCGCAGTATCTGGAATTTGGTGTCCACCAGACCACGCTGGGCTTGGGGAGTTAAATTTGGGCTGATGGCTTTGCACCATAAGAAGCGGATGGTGTTGGGGCGAACATTGTCGATGGGTTTGTGCTGCCACGTTGGCCGTGTCCCCGCAGGTGGAGCATGACTCCTCCGACGGTCAACGCCTACTACTCTCCCACCAAGAACGAGATCGTCTTCCCCGCCGGTATCCTCCAGGCCCCTTTTTACACCCGCGCGTCTCCCAAGTAAGAGCCTCAGGAAAACGGGCAGGGCAGGATTCCCAAATTTCCTCCCATCCCAAAATTTGAGGCCACATTCCATGGCTGTGGGGAGCAGCGGCTGCTCTTTAAATCTCAGCATCGCCCTCCTGCAGGTCGCTGAATTTTGGTGGGATCGGCGTGGTGGTGGGCCACGAGTTGACGCACGCCTTCGATGACCAAGGTATGGCTGGGGACAGGCTGAGCTGCTGCTGGGGTGGCCATTGAGGTGACTGAAGGACCCGTGGTGTTTTTTGGCAGGACGGGAATACGATAAGGATGGCAACCTGCGTCCCTGGTGGAAGAACTCCTCGGTGGAGGCCTTCAAGCGGCAGACGGAGTGTATGGTGGAGCAGTACGGCAACTACACGGTCAACGGCGAGGCCGTCAACGGCAAGCACACTCTTGGGGAGAACATCGCCGACAACGGGGGCCTCAAGGCCGCCTACCGGGTAGGTGGGATAGATATGACGGGTGGGATAGATATGACGGGTGGCACGGGGCGGTGGGATCGGCGTCGTCCCCTGAGCCCACTGTGCTTCCTGGTCTCCAGGCGTATCAAAACTGGCTGAAAAAGAACGGCGAGGAGGAAATGCTGCCAACCCTCGGCCTCACCAACCACCAGCTCTTCTTCGTTGGCTTCGCCCAGGTAGGTCGCTCGGGGGTGGGCAGTGAGGATGGCGGGTTTTTTTTGGGGTGCCCAGCTGGTGTCGGGAGGGTGTGATGGCAAAACTGAGGTCGCAGAGATGCCGCGTGGCGGATGGAGAACCAAATCGGGGTGGTGCTGGTTAAAAAGCAGGACAAAGCCATTGTGCCCGTTGCACAAGCAGGGAGGTCCGATTCGGCACCGAGTGGGGTCTGGTGGTTGCGGATGCCGGCACTCGCGTCTCTCGGCCTCCGGTTGCAGGTGTGGTGCTCGGTTCGCACGCCGGAGAGCTCGCACGAGGGACTCATCACCGACCCACACAGCCCCTCGCGTTTCCGCGTCATCGGCACCGTCTCCAACTCCCGGGAGTTCGCGGAGCATTTTGGCTGCCCCCTCGGCTCCCCCATGAATCCCCCCAAGAAATGCGAAGTCTGGTGACGGGCGAGCGCCCGAGGGAACCGGCTGCTGGTTGTTTCGTCCTCCGCCGACGGCCGAATTTCCCTGGTCATTTCAAGAGGCTCAAACCACTTCTCCGTGCAACGAACTGCCCAGATCTCAGCTGGAGCGTCTCAAATATCGTCCGAGGTTCGATCCACTGTGAAAACGCCTCATCCTCCTGCTCGTTTGTGAAACGGCTTCGATTTGGGGGTCTCTTCTTTCCCACCACGGGCATTGCCCTGAATTTACACATGCAAAGCAGCAGCCTGACCCCTGCCCTGGCAAAATGCCTCTTTTTCAGAGGCGATAAAGGGAACGCCAGGACACCGGGGGTTTGGCTGCAAGTTTGAATACACCCGACATACCCTCCTCTCTCCAAAGATGCGCACATGAGGATAGAAAATATTTTGAGATATATATATATTTTTTTTTTCAGGGCGGGGAGGGAAATATATATATATTTTTCATGTGTTGTGGAATACACTGGAAAATTTCAGGGAAAATGCATTTTAAAGCCTTTTTTTTTAGTCAAAGATTAGTATATTTATTATTATTTTTTTTTATTTTGTACTCAGTGCAGCTGTAGGTGCAGCATCCTGTGGCTTGGGAAGCTGGATGGGGCAGCCTGGGATGTGCATCCCGGGTTTCTCCGGGAGGGACCATCCTTGGAGGCGAAATTGGGGACAACAGGGAGATTCGGGACAGGGCTGGAGGATGATCCTGGAAAGGCTGCGACTCCTGGGATTAGCTTTAATTTCGGGGTACAAAGGGAAGAGTTGATGTGCCAAAGATGTCACTGAGGTGGTGACGGTGTGGACGAAGCGCCCGGTTGTCCCTCCTGTCTCCTCTAAAGTGAGGTCGGCCACAATTTTCCAGCAAAAAGCTTCCCCAGACAAGCGCAGGCGGTTCCTGCCGCTGCTTCGCTCACCACTGTACCTGGCCCGGGAAACTGCAAACCCCAAAATCGCCATGCGGCCCCAAACCTGCGTCCCTCCGGTGCGAGGTCTGGCTGGGATGGGGGCGAGGGCCTTTCTTAAAGGTTCTTTTTTTTAATCTTCCTTTTGCAGTTCTGAGAGGAAAGCACTGACGGTAGCTCAGGTGCCGCGTGTTGTCCCGCGCGGTGCCTTCTTGCTCTAGACGGAAAGCAAAGATGTAAAGGGATTTTTAATATTTATATGTAAAAGGCGGGGTGGGAGGGGGGATTTTTTGTAACTATTTTTTCACCCTACACGTGGGGCTTATCGTAATTGAAATAAATACTTTTTACTGGGTCTGCAACTGCTCACGACTTGTGGTTTTTTTTCTGATAGCGGGGAGAGTCTTGTGTCCTCATCTGTATTTTTGTCTGTGTCCACATGGATGAGCCAGTCCTGTGCTGACAAAATTGAATCAAAGAGGCTTTTCCCAGCCTGCGCTTGGCATCTGCTGCCTCTCTCTGAGACAAAAACCAGGTTTTTGTGCCCAAAAGCCTCACTCTCGCTGTAGGGTGGTGCTTGCTCACCCCCTCTATTCCATATCCCTGGCAGGGAGGTCAGTCCCAGCTGCTTTTCTTCCTCCTGGGTGAGATTTTGGCTGTGCTCAGATCCAGCAGGATGGGCCCTACGCACGTTCCTCTCCAAACATCCTTATTTTTAGCTCGGCGATGCCGGCTGGACGCTGCCAGCTCGGTACCGCGGGCCAGCGCTCGCTCCCCGCTGGATGCTCCGTGGTTTCCATCCGGCTCTCCCAAAAACGCGAGGCAGGAGCTGGACCGCAGGCACCTCGGAGGGCTGACGGCCACAAAGCAGCGTGCTGGGCGCTCGATCGTTATTTAGCCTCGGCTCATTAGCAAGGGCTGGATTTGGGCCGCGGCCCCCTGGTTTTGCTCCATCAGGAGGGAGTTTTTTGAAATCCAGAGCGTTTTCGCAGCCGGGATGCGCAGGACTGAGCCAGCTGGGATGTGGATGTTGCATAAATAAGACTTAACACTTCTATTTTACTCTGTTTACTATTTTCTCTCACCCAGATTGAATCGGAACGTAATTGTGCTTGCTTTCTGCTCGGCGCAAGGCCCTGCAGAGCTGGGAGACCGGCTGTGGCCGTTGTTTTCCCCGGGATCCGGCTGGAAACGATGGCACAAACCCGCAGAGGGCGGTGGAAGCGAGAAAATCACTGCTTGCGCTCTCCCTATCGGGCTGGCAGGAGTGAGCGATGCATCCGGCGCGGTGCTTTGGCCTGGATTTGGCCCTGCGTGTTTAAAATGCAGCGAAGTGCCTGCGTTGGGAGGGAAAAAAAAGAGGAGCGGGGTAGGCGTAAGGCGAAGAGGAATTGAGCAGGGAGAGCAGGGTTGAGCGAAAGGGCGTTTTTCCAGCTGCTAGAAGGAAGTGAGATGCTGGTAGAGGCGGTTTAACCATCTAAAAGGGAAATATTTTGGTTTTTTGGGGGCTTACTTGCAGTGAGGGAGCGGGTAGGTGGTGTCACGGCTGCAGCGCAGGAAGGATTTCGAGGTCAGTCGTGGCAGGGGGGGAATGTCCTGGTCAAGGCTGCTGGTGTTGGGATGTTTGAGAAGCCGCCGGGTGCAGGCAGGAGGTGAATCATCCCCCTCTCGTGCCAGCGCCTGCTGTGGGCTTGCCTGATCCTGGGTGGTATTTGCTTTATTTTGCTTTATTTTGCGCTCGGTCATGCCCCGGAGGGATGAGACATTTGCTGAGGGCTGAGCCCGGGCAGGAGGAGGAATGGGGAAAACTCCAAGCAGAACTGTAGGGCTTTTTAAATTTTTCTTTTTAATTTTTTTTTGGTTTTCTTTTGGCTGGAGGGTGTTGGAAAGGGATCAGTGGGGTGAAAAGCAGGAGAAACTCAAAGAGGGAGGCGCTGCCGTGCTGTGCTGGGTAAAACCAGGTACTTGGAGCCTCCAAAATGAGCTGGAAATGGTGCTTGTTGGCATGTTTGGTGGGGCTGAGCCAGACTTTGAGGTGCAAGAGGCTGAATCCAACCATCCCCATCACATTTCTTCCCAGTTTGCCCCTCCAAGCAGGATGTAACCCCCAACGGATCTCAACAGCGCTGGGTCACCTCCTGGGACCATCAGATCGTAGGGCAGCAAACAGGCCGAAAGCTTCCTCAAATAATTGCTGCAGAAAACAGCCCTTTGGCTGCCATACCCAAATCCTTTCTTCACTTTTTCCAAAGTTCTCCAACAGCTCTGGTGCTCTCGCGCTCTTCGCCGCGTGGTTGTGAGCATCTCCGCTGTGCCGGGCATGTGAGAGACCGATAAGACTGGAAATAAAGGTTGGTGATGCTCCAACGCTGTAAACTCAAGGTGCCCGTGGTGACACATCAGTCCCCAGGTGCTAATAAAGCGAGCAGGGGAAACAGGAGGAAAAATGAAATGGAGAGGAAGCAGAGGTGGTCGGAAGGGCGTGAATCCAGCCGGTGCTCGCTTAGGGTCACCAAATCTGTTGGGTTTGTGGGCCAAATTGTCTTACGTGGGGTAGCGTGGATGAGAAACCTGTCTGCTTTTTTTCTTCTTAGGGGGAAAAAATGGTAAAAAGGTGTCTGGGGGAGATACAGACTCGGGAAGAGCTTTAAGGCAGGGTGCTTCTTGGCATGGCTCGCACGCTTCGGGAGCTTCAGCAGATAATACGGTGAAAACGCTGTTTTTTTTCCTTTCTAAACGGGCAAAAAGAAGTGATGTCTCTAAAGATAAAGGGCTGGGAGGCTCTTTGGCAGCTGTGTTTACAGGCAGCTATTTCTGCGGAACAGAGCGAGCCATAGATGTCAATTTGCTTTTTGGTATGAATTTCCTTCCGCGCAAAGGGATGTACCAGAAGTGCTACACGTGGGAGGCGGGCGATGGAACGGTGGCGGGCACCGACCCCCCCAAACCACACGGCTTTATTTGCACCCTCAAAATTATTACAGCAAAGTCCTGAGGGGCTGGGGAGGGGGATCCGTCATCCCAGTAGCTGATGTGCTGCAGACAGATGTGCTGGGAGTGCAGCCGCTCTCCGGGGTGGCTGGAGATCAATCAGTCCTTGGGCAAACCCCCCACCATGATAAAAGTTCCTCCTTTCTTCTCCCATTTTTGGGGAGTGGGAGAGTACTTGGCCTTTCTTTTGAGGTCATTTTCATTTCTCTCTTCACTCTTCAGTTTTCCTGGTGAGGAATCAGCAGTCGGTTTGGCTGTAGAGGGAAAACTGGCTCAGAACAAAATATCCAGAGCACCCTCTAAATATTTGTTCGTGGCTGCAGATCAAATAGTCCCCATTCAGGATTTCTTTACAGCTGGCAAAACTTGGTCAGGCTTTTTCCCCTCAAAAAAAAAATCTAATTTCGTATTTCACCCCATTTCCCACAAGCAGTTTGAGGTAGTTGTAAGCTCACCTCATTCCAAGGATTTCCCTCGCCCCAGCGCAGAAGAAAAAGCAGAGAAAGGGAAACGAAATAGCCTGCGAGTCATCTTCCCTCTGTTATAAAATCTCCTGGCGCTGCGTAGGGTGCTGGTTTGGTGTGGCCGTACGCTGTAGATAGCACCTTAGTAAGCAAGAAACTATTCCAGTCGCAGGAGCTTTTCTTGTGAGCTCACACGTGGGAGCCTGGGGTGCGCTGTGTCCTCCCGTGTCAACGTGGGCGCCGTGTCCTCAACCTCACCTGCACACAGCAAATCGTTTCGTAATTCAGAGTCTGGCTCAAAAGGGAAAAACATACTCACAACGGCCCTTCTGCTGCTTTTCTGGCCGCTGGGTGCTGTGCTGAGTTTTGCTCTGGCGAATGACACCAAGTGGAGATTCTCCCCCTACAACTTTGTATTTTAAAACTCAAAATTGATTACTTTTCTGCTTACAAACAGGGCTGTGGCGGAGACGTGGGTGGATGTGACTCGTGGGGTGGGTTTTCTTCAGTGCTCAAGACCTCTGTCTTCCGTCTGCTTCTAGTTGCAGCACCAGTTCCTCGCTAACTGCCTGAACACGCCACCAAGAGAGCTGTTTACTTTAATAAAAGAAGCTTTTAAGAGTTTATTTGTGAGCGCTTTAAAGTATTATCTTCCCCCTAAACTCACAGCCGCCCAGGAGACGCAGCAGACAGGATGCAAATAAACTATAGAAAGCCTTCCTGAAGCGGCTCCTGCACCTCAGGCTGGGTGACACAGGGTGACATGGGGTGACAGTACCTGCTAAGGTGCTGGGAGCGCTTCCCTGTGACGTGCAGCATTCTTTATCAGCATTGGGGAGCATCCTCCATCACTGCTCCAAAGACTGGGTGCTCTTGCATTGCTTGTAGTCACATTATTACATATGCCTTACAATTTTTGGAAATGTTGACATACATCTATACTAAGAAACAGTCGATGATGTTAGTTGCAATTGTTTAGTTTCATACTTATAATACATCTATTAATTGTTAAATATAAACTAAGCGCTTTGCTTCTAAACAATTTATTACCTAATCTTCTGTTGCCCTCTTGTCATGCAGAAGGATCTAAAACTTGAAAAAATATCCCCTTCTTTTGCAGGTGGTCGGAAAGCATTTATCATGTCAATTGGTTAACGACGCATATGTCTTTTTCAACTTAATCACAGTATACATTAATTTAGCAGCTTCTCTTCACAGAGGCGGTGGCACAGCGGGGTGAGGAAGGTGCCTGTTGTCCCCACAGAGCCGATCCGTGCTGGTCCCCATTGCCTGAAGTGGGGTCCCCCACAGCCGCCATGTCACCCTCACAGCCCTGTCACCTCAGGGCTGCCGGCCCTCCCAGTGCCTCATGAGGGACTGTGGGGCTGCCCCTGCCAGCCAACCCAGGAGCTTGGGATGGGGCTGAGGGTGAGTTTTGGGAGGGGGAAAGCCCCTCTGCCACGGAGCCCGCGGTGCTGCGGGGGCGCATCTCCCCCTCCCAGCCGAGCGCTGATCCCTCCCAGCCGAACGTTGCCGAAGTTTCCCCGGACTAAGCCGAAAGCGCCCGAAGCTGCGGCCACGCCTCTCCCGAGAGGTTCCGAAGAGCCCCGAGCGCCTCCCTGTTGGGCGGGAATCCCTCCTCCGAGCCCGTCCGAAGCTTCCCGAACTCCCTCACGCTCTCGGTCTACGGAAAGAGCCGAAGTTTCCCGAGCTCGGGGGTCACGGGAGGTACCGGGCTGAGCGCGGAGGGAGGGGGGAATACGGGGAGGAGAGCGCGTGCGCCTGCGAAGGTCTCCGGAAGAAGCCGAGGTTTCCCGAACGCCGCTCGCCAGCGAGCGGTTCCGGAAAGAGCCGAAGGTTGCCGAGCGCCGGTGGGCCGAGCGGCTCCGGAGCGGCCCGAAGGCGCCCGAGCGTCCGTCCTGCCGGACTGCTGGAGGCGGCCGCAGCGCCATGTTTGATGCTCCGCTACTTCAGTGAGGAAAATCCGCCGGCATCGCCCGAGAGCCGCCACCGCGAAGGGCTCCGCTGCCCCCGGGGAGGGGGACCGAGACCCCCCGCCGCCGGCGGCTCATGAGCAGCGCGGCCTGAGCCGCCTCCCCCCCTCCCCTCCCCGCCGGCCCCCTCTCCCGTCCCCTCCCCGCGCCGAGCCCTCCGGGAGGCGCGTTGTCACGGAGACCGGCGCCGGTGCC